>BCJD01000002.1:2483237-3011324 GCA_001600195.1 Yarrowia keelungensis | reverse complement strand
TTTTTTTTTTTTTACATAATAGTCATAATGTTCCTCCTAGGTTATCCCCTGATCAGCTTGGTCACGCCTAGGCAGCCCTGGCATTGGGGAAAAGGGGGTCCCCGGGCCAGGTTGTCTAGCTTTCCGTTTGTCGGCCTCAAAAGTATCTCGTATAATGTGTTGGATGCGGTCTCGGTGGAAGTGTTGGTTTGTCTGGTTACTCATGTCTCGGGGTTCTGTGCGTAGGTGGCGTTCCATCTTCCAGATGGCATATACCAAGTAGGGGGTACGCGAATGAGTGAGGATGACTGGTGAGTGTGCATCGGGTGTGTTGTYGACATTATACAKGTAGTATAGAATACTTTCGGGCAATGGGACTCCAAGCGAGCTCAAGATGTTTCTAACTGTGGGGCAGTGCACGAAGAGATGCTCCGTCATCGATCCATCAGAATCCTCTGTAGTGGAGATGGTGTCTTCTGAAGCTTTGCATGCGCCACAGCCTCCATTTCTGTACTGGAACGAGCTTGTTCTCAAATCGGATAGGAGCCAATTTGATCGGACGAAAGCTAGCTTGTTGCCTATGAACTTGTGGAAAATCTCCGCCACTTCCACGTTCTTGAGGTAGAGTCCATTAAGGCTATCAAGCGTACGTTCGAGGTGTGTACGAAATGTGGCTGTTCTCTCTGTACTGGAATCATCAGGGTACCATCGAGGACCGGCTTCATGGTAGTGGCGGATGAAAGCYCGGTTGATGAAGAAATCGAGGTAAGATGACTCCAGGACRTGGCTCCCCCGCATAATTGGGTTTCGAACGGGGTCTGCCTGTGAGAATTTCTTGATGGTTGCTTTGGAGTCCAAGCTGATGATGTCATCTCCGTGTTTCATCTTGGTGGCCAGGCGATCCTGAAAAATGAGGTCGTCATTTAGTGGATCCCCAAGGTGAGGGTGGCCAGCGAAGAAGCGTGGTCGGAGGGTGCGTGTCGAGCCCGCCAGAAGGCTGGGGTCGGTGTGGTCCATGTGGGAGCGTCCCTTACGCGCAAAGAAGATACTGTCATACGAGCTTACACAATCTACCACATCTCTAGAGACCACCCTGTCAAGCCACCGGTTTTCCTCTGAGGACCACAGCTGCCGCAAATTTATGGGACATCCTGAGTTCTTCAGGTATGAAACGTTGCTTAACATGTAGATCAATACCGGAGATACATCCTTCATACTCACTTTATCATCTTCTGCCAGTTCCACATGCACGAGTCGTGTGATCCGTTTGGCGCGTTCGGTTTGGAGTTTGTGAGGTAGGGACCAAAGACCGAAGCCCCCTCGTGATGTGGGTGCCACTATGGCCGCTCTGCTATGCTCAGCTCTGGGGTTCGGCGAGCTAGACTGTGGTTTAAAGCGGCATCTGTCCTCCATTTCTTGCTGTAGTGTGTTGATATCGTATTGGGTTGGGGTGTTGAATGGTCCACGGTACATGATTTGGGATGACACGAAAGTGTTCATGTACCACGTCTTCGATCTAGTAGCCAGCCCGCCCAGGGCAGCTCGTTTGACGCTTTGTCTGATATCTAAAATCCATTTCTTGGTCGCCTGGGTGACTTCCTCTGGGTGTCCAAAGACTACTCCAAGGTATTTGAAGCAGGTGCCTGCCTCAAGAACAGTTGGGGGGGCAGGAGTCCATGACGTCAGGCCATGGGTGATGTCGTTGGTAGCGGCAGGAAAGCGACGTGGACCACAAATGGTGACTGGTTGGATCGTGGTTTTACTGGGGTTGATAGTGAGGCCTGTTGCCTGTGAGAAAAGCCCGAGAAGGGAGCCAACTTGTTGTAGGTCGGTCGGGTCACGCAGATACAGACAGATGTCGTCAGCATATGCTTTGACCTTGAGGAGTGGGTACTCGTGCATAAAGGCTCGTTCCAAACCGTGGATGGTGTGGCGGATGGTACAGAGCAGGGGTTCAACCAGTATGGAAAAGAGTATAGGTGACAGAGGGTCACCTTGTTTGACTCCTCGGTCAAGTGGGATCGGTTCTGTGTGAGTATTGTTTACAATGAATTTTGCCTTGGCCTGGGTGTGAATGGCTCGGACCCTGTTGATGGTGGTGGTTCCAAAGCCGAAGGCTTGCATGGTGCTGAATAAACTTTCGTGGCTGACGGTGTCGTAGGCCTTCTCGAAGTCGATGGAGGCAAGAATCCATTCCTGGCCGACAAGGCTCTGTGGGTATTTGTAGTAGAAATGGTGGAGAGTCTCGAGGTTGGTGTGGGGGACACGGCCTGGGATGAAGCCAGTCTGGTCCGGGTGAATCATCTTCTTGCTGGTTTGTAGTAGGCGCTTGTTCACAGCGTAGGAGATGATCTTGGAGTCTGCGTTAGTGAGGGCGATAGGGCGGAACTTTTTGATATCGCTGGGATTTGGTTCCTTCTCCAGAAGTCGTACCAACGAGGTGTTGGCTACTCCTGGGAAGATAAACTCCAGTTGAGCAAAAGATTCCCCCTTGTCGAAGGCATCAGAGACCTCCTTCAGCAATGGTGCCAGTAGATGCTGGAACTTCTTGTAGAATTCATATGGGATACCGTCAGGCCCAGGGGCACTCGAGTATGGCATATGGCGAATGGCTTCCAGTATCTCGTCCTCGGTAAGTGGGGCGTCCATGGTGTAAACAGCTGTTGAAGTTAGCGTTGCACTCAACGGTGGTGAAGCAACTAACAGAGAGACTACGGAGAGCTAGGATTGCTGGTGGTGATTGGTGAAAGTAGCTGTGGCTGATTGCGTATAACAGCTATTGTTGCTCGAATTTTTTTCTCAATTAGGCAGTTTTTCCATCACTAGACCATTTCTACTTTTCACTGTCCTCAACTTACAGGCTCCCACTGATTTCTTTTTGCGGGTGGCACATGTTGATGTCCGAGACCCCCACGAATGTATAGGTGAAGAGAGGCATGACTAAGAGGTATAGGTAAGACACTGTGGCGATATAGAGCGGTTTTTGTAGCTGAAAAACGTCCTCATTGCCACTCACAATCGCCACCACCGCTCCCCTTACTCAACTATGACAAATGTTTCACCACACACCACTTTCTGTTTCACCGTGTTTACCAACTTGCTCTAACTCCAAGCCAAAACGCCGATGTGCCGTTGGACCAAGATTATTAGCTCACGGAACGATTAGCTCTGTGGGGTCGAGAGGTACGGGTACGGGGTTGTAGAGATATTTTGCGGAGAGAGAGAGATGACTTGTAGATAATTAATTGATGAGTGGTTACAGATGAGAGATGAGAACGGTGCATACGCAATGTCTCACAGGTAAGAGACTGTTTCAGTGCCACGTGTAGGAACGTAGTGAGTGAGACTGTGTGAATATGGACGGGATGGGAGTGGTGGTGTGTTAGTAAGCACAAAAGGGCATATGACACGGTATGAGCGGAAATTTTCGGTCAGAAGTGAGCATCTGAAGTGTGATGGTTTTGTTGGCTTTAGTTTAGAGAGAGCTGGTAAGTCAAGTGTTCAGTTGGGAGAACTCTACATCTTAACTACAAGCTCTCTATAAGTTTCTTTATCTAAGTAAATGCAAGTAATCATCCACTCTCTCTCTTGTCTCTAATGACACATTCCAGTGAAATAATATTTCCCATCTTCCCGCGTATATTAGCAATGAATACGAGCTACGCACAAACATGCCGTATTCGTGTTATCACCCATACTCTTATTCGTATACCCTTATCCGTCGACCCTTATTCACCTCATCACCCAACTCCTGATTTTGGAGATGACGAGTGAGACATGATCAGCAGAGAGAAATAGGGAGAATATGGACACTAAAAGCAACGAGAAATATCAGCTCCACGTATACACTAATGCCAATATCACCGCTTTAATTGCACTCGCTAAACCCCTCACCTCACTTTCTCATCTACCCCTTGCTTCATTGCGTGATAAGCGAAAGAGTGACAGGTGAGTGATTGAGAGAATTGGATGAATAGAAGAGAACCTGAACTGCAGACACGTTCAGGCTGTTAGATAGCAACGCCTTGACCTGTGCGGCTGAAGAATGTACATTACTTTCACCTTCTTTGACATGCCGTGTTCTCATTTTCGTGATATTATTTCATGACCCCTAATTGTTCACCACGCTGATCACAAAAGAACTGGTGTCAAAAAGTTCATGGCGTCAATCAAAAAATGGATTGAACTGGTGAGGATCAAAAAATGCCAGTTGTGGCGTCCAAATGACCCACTTTTTGCCAAATCCCCGTTACTACACCATTTCTACCAGTGGGTCTCGTATCTAGCCCACTTTTAGCCCCCAGCCTTTTCATAGCTCGACACGCTTTATTTTTTAGCCCTTCCCAGAGCATACTCTTATTGATTGACATGACAGGAGTGCATGTGGTAGGAGAAAACTTGCAATCTGATACAAGATACAAGAGAAACAGGAGAAAGACATGGCGATGCAAACAACTCGGTCTTCACAGCTCAGCCACCACCATTCTCCCTCCATCTTGAAACATAGGGGTGCATACGGTGCATGAGACAGACAAGAGGTTTGGATAACGGGATACCTGAAAGCAGTAGGTGCAAGGGAAGTTTAAATTTTAAGGGGCACATGAACAAGCCAAAGACTATAGGTTTGCAAGAGTAGGAGAACCACGTTTTTGTTGCTGGTTCCACGGGTCTAAAAGGTCAGCTGCTCGTCTCGGCCCCCCATAATATCCCACGAAACGGCCCATCTCCTCTCTACCCCCCTCCATCCCCCCCCCAAACACCAAAACACGCGCTAGTTAGGTTGGCCGATCCTTGCAGGGATAATCCAAGCCAAAAAACCCGTCTTCTACAGGCATTGCCATATCCACACCCGCTAGGTGCAGAAAAGTGTTCTTTTCCACTGCATTTCCCCAATGGGTCTGTTCAAAAAGTTCTTTTCGGGCCAGCTGTTCCACGAACGCAAGGTCGAAAAGCCCCCAGTGCTCCAGGTCCATCTCTCGCTGCCAAGAGTGCCTCTGGGAGACATTCAGGGCGAGCTCAATGTCGTGGCAGACAAGTACAGCCCGCCGGACGAGTCGGTCGAGGACCCGCTGTCAAAGACATCGTCTGCAAAGACCCTGGGCCAGAATAATGACTCACTGCTAAATCTGCACGACGCCGAGCTCAAAAAGCAAGCATCCGAGCTCTACAACGACTCGAAACAGGAACTGGCGCCGTTCCTTGGCGCGGAGGAACGGGCAGAACTCAGACACCACTATTTCCAGTGCTTTGAATTCCAAAATCTCGGAATTCTGGGCTCCTTGAGACAGGTATGCGATAAGCTGTACATGAAGGCCGAATCTCAACATCTGGATCGAATCATTGACTCGTTTTCAGAGAGATGGGTCGAATGTAACCCCAAACATGCCTACAAGTCAGTCTCTCATGTCTACACACTGTCTTACTCAATCATGCTGCTTAATACTGACATGTGCTGTACTGACGATCGAGACCGGATGACCCGAACAAAGTACGTCCAAACCACCTTCAGAGCCATTGTCTCGCTGACCAATGACTCGGATAAAGACTGGCAGGACGGAATTGTCACTCTGCTCAGAAATATTTATAATTCTCTCCAGGAGTCTCCTCTGAGACTGGCTTCTGTTCAGAATCAGTCTTCCACTCCTGAAAAAGTCGTCACTGTGCAACGGCGAATGTCCATTTCGTCTCTACGTGACAGAAACACGGACAACGACGCTGCTTCTGTCGTTTCCAAGCTTTCCCACCGCTCTTCTTGGTACCAGAAGAGCACCTATGCTCCTTCTCTTGACTCCATGGATTCGTCAATTGGAGGAGGCTCTGTGGGCTTTTCTTCGGCGCTCTGGAACGCTGTGATTCGTGAGGAGTACGCCAATTCAGACGGAGGAGCAGACACGGAACTGTCTGAGGAGGAACACACCGAGTTCAACGAGGTGTCCACTCTCGAGCTCTTTGGACCTCCCTGGGCGAAAGAGGGTCTTCTCAAACTGGTTTCTGGCGCTCGAAAGAGCAGGAAACGCAACTCCAAGGACCAGGTGTTTGTCGTTGTTCAAAGAGGATACCTCAAGGTCTTCCGATTCGACAGAAGTCCCTCTGCTTCGTCCAGATCTTCTTCCCTGGGCTCTGGCAACTGGATGCAAAATGCCACGCTCATTTCCAACGTGATTCTCGTCCACACCACGGCGCAGATCACCGTCAACTCGTGCTTCTCGCTGACCCTCCCCAACGGAAGCCAGGTGACATTCCAGGCAGGCACCAACGACATTGCCAAGGAGTACGTGTACACATGCAACTACTGGGCCGCCCGCGTGAGTCTGGCACTCCCTGAAGAGCTGGTGACAAGCTCGGAATACGGCTGGGAACGACCTCTGCAGCTCTACGACGAGACTGAACCCAAGTATCTGGCTGCTGTGAACCACAACACCGTCGTTGTCCACGCCACAAGCATCACTCTGAAGGACTGGGAACCTCCCGTGGCTTCCACCGTCAAGAGCACTCTGGACGAGGAGGACCAGCTGTTTTCTTTCCAGCAACATCTTCAAACCGTGGAACAGCAGCTCGAAGTCCACAGCAAACTGAAACAGCGACTGGTGGACATTTACCCCTCGTACGCACCCGTGACTCTGCGAGTCATGGGCAACTGGCAGAAGAAGAACACCCATCTGCTCAAGGAGGTGGTCAAGTTCAAGCTGTATGTGGGTGTGCTGAGAGAGGCCGTCAGCGACGGACTCAAGTGCCAGAGCCCCAACGTGACCATTAATGACGAGGCTTGAGCCACTGTAATTTTACCTGTATTTATTAATGACTAACGGAGATTGAGATTGAGTGAGTGTAGCCTTCTATAGTAGAGACGGTTTCAAAAATGTGCATCCCAACAGGGTGACCTCAGTATAGGTGAAGATCACAAACTGGGACAGACGAACACGTACGTAGTATACACTCATTGAACTTGAGCTATTGTTATACAGACTATTCTTACGGCTCTGTTTTACAGCGTTTCTAACCTCTCTTGGCGTTTCATATAACTTGCATCTACAACGCTAGATAAGCGAGACCTGAGATCTGGTGAAGCATGTAAAGTGAGAAAATACTCAGTGATACATAAGCTGGTTTCGTAAGATGATCAAACAGACAACGCATCATCGAACTATCACTCTCCCTAAACAGCCACAGAAACAAATCGGGAAATCTTACCCTACACGCACACCTTGCATGGCACGGCTGCTGACAAATACCAAACTTAGCAGCCAAGTGCATGCATAGGATCCACTATATAACTGGGGAAGAGGGAAATGTACCTTCTAACTGCTGACCATGACCCACCTATTCCAGCCCATTCAAGTCGGTGCTTCTGAGCTTTCGAATCGAGTTGTTTTGGCTCCTCTGACTCGTATCAGAGCTGTCGGCCATGTTCCCTCTGATCTGGCTGTGGAGTACTACACTCAACGAGCTTCTACCAGCGGTACTCTGTTGATCTCTGAAGCCACGTACGTTCATCCTTCATGTGCCGGACACAAGAACCGGCCTGGTCTTGTTCCTGGAGTGTGGAGTGATGAGGACGTTCTTGCTGGATGGAAGAGAGTCATTGAGGGTGTTCATTCCAAGGGATCGAAGATGTACATTCAGCTGTGGGATCTCG
Source organism: Yarrowia keelungensis (assembly GCA_001600195.1). NCBI lineage: Eukaryota > Fungi > Ascomycota > Dipodascomycetes > Dipodascales > Yarrowia > Yarrowia keelungensis. Next base: position 3,003,709 of record BCJD01000002.1, on the reverse strand, counting down.
GTAGAACTGCTGACTATGAGACTCTCCAGGGAATGGGAGGATATGATCTCGTTGGTCCTTCAGCTATTGCTCAAAATGACGATGAGGGACAGAAACATATTCGAGCCTTGACTGTTTCTGAGATCAAACAGAAGATCGAGTATTTCGTTCAAGCTGCCAAAAACGCCATTGAAGCTGGAGCTGATGGAGTGGAGATCCATTCGGCCAACGGTTACCTTCCTGACCAGTTTTTGCACTGGAACTCGAACCAGAGAACTGACGAGTACGGAGGAAGTGTCGAGAACCGAGCCAGATTCGTGCTGGAGATCATTGACGCTGTTGTCGAAGCCATTGGAGCTGATCGAGTGGGTGTCAGATTCTCGCCGTGGACTACTTATCAGGATATGGACGTGGATGAGGAAAAAACTCTGCCTCAGTATACTTACCTTTTTGAGCAGCTTGAAAAGAGAGCTGTGGAGGACGAAACCAAACGACTGTCTTACATTCACGTGGTCGAACCTCGAGTCGATGGAGTCAATGATGTGACTACAAAGTCGTGGCAGTCCAACGAGCCTTTCAGAAAGATTTGGACGGGTATTCTCATCAGAGCTGGAGGATACAAGAGACAGAGTGCCATTGAGGTTGCTCAGGAGGATGATAGAACACTGGTGGCTTTTGGACGATACTTTATCTCCAATCCTGATTTGGTGAGAAGATTGGAAGAGGACAAACCGCTGACTCAGTATGATAGATCTACCTTTTATCTGCCTGGTGCAAAGGGGTATACTGATTACGACTTCTACAAGGAGTAAAAGAAGATATATAGATGAATACAGTAGAAAGATTTCAGGAGAAGTGTACGAAATGATATCAAAGACATCTCAGGACAAGTGTACGAAATGATATCAAAGGTCTATAGAAGTAACCCAATAAAGCTGCCGATTCCATGGCATTACGTTATTCTGTTCTCTACTTGTACAAGTAAGTCTCACAACCTCCTCTACTTGTAACTTGTACCTTCCACTCTATGTCTTGGAGCGTTCAGGAGTGCCACAAATTCCTGCACTCATTCTCAAGTCTCTGTCAAAACTGCTAAAAGTCTGTCACGGCTCACATGACTGACTTGAGTGTGACAACTCAAGATTCTTGGGGGGCTAACACAGCACAGCACTTGAATACGTACAACTCCCACAAGTGTGTCAAAACTTCAAGACACCAAGACTCTCACACTCCCTTCAACCACAGCTCACCCCCTACTTGTACCACTCCCTCACAACTGAAACATAAACATTTTATACATAATTCTAGCAACGTCAGAGTATTATAGCAATCTGACGGTGTGGCTTTAAGCCATTCTTTGGTCTTGGTTTTGTCGGCAAACAAACTGTTTGTGAAGTTCATGTACAAACTCCTCGCTACGCTCGTAGTTTGTCACATTTAAACAACCTTCGACCATCCCTTGTACTCCTCCTTTCCATACTGGATATCTCCAATCCACTCGTTCACCGTCTCAGTCAGCTTTCCAGCCTCCTTTCCGGGCTGCAGAGGAATGTTGATAGTCTTGTCTCCCCATCCAATCTCCTTGATGGGCGAGACCACAGCGGCGGTTCCAGCTCCGAAAGCCTCAACGAGCTCGCCCTTCTCGGCAGCCTCGGCAACCTCCTTGATGGTGCAGTATCGCTCAGAGACGGTCCAGTTGCTAGGCAGTCGATCACGAGCAAGCTCTAGAATCGAGTCTCGGGTGACTCCCTCGAGGATAGTGCCGTCCAGAGGAGCAGTGACCAGCTCCTTCTTGCCGTCTCGCTCAAACACAAAGAAGGCGTTCATGGTTCCGACCTCGGTGATGTTGCCCTCGTCTCCAAACAGCCACAGGTTCTGCTGGTAGCCTCGGGACGCGGCCTGCTGCTGGGGCTTGATGCAGGGAGCGTAGTTGGCTCCCAGCTTCTTGTTACCCACTCCTCCAGGCCAGGCTCGAACAGCGTAGTCAGTGGCCTCCAGCTTGACGGCCTTGAAACCGGTAGGGTAATAGGGACCGACAGGAGAAGCAATGACGTAGAAGAGAGCCTTGTCGGGGGTTCCCACACCGAGAGCGGCAGTGGTTCCAATAAGGGAAGGTCGCAGGTACATGGAGTATCCTCGTCCCTCGGGGATCCAAGAAGCGTCAAGCTTGGCCAATTGACCAATCAGCTTGGCAGCCTCCTCACCGTCAAACTCGGGCAGACAGATTCGCTCGGCAGACGTGTTCATTCGGTGCATGTTCTTGTCCACTCGGAACAGTCGAACGTTACCCTCCTCGTCCTTGTAGGCCTTGAGACCCTCGAAACACTCAAACGCGTAGTGCAGAACAACGGCCGAGGGATCGAGCTCCAGAGGACCGTAGGGAGTGATCTGGGGAGCAGCCCAGCCGTCCTTGGCAGTCCACTCGACAGTCAGCATGTGGTCGGTGAAGGTGTGGCCGAAAATGAGATCCTTGGGGGCCTGCTTTTCCTTGGGAGCGGTGGTTTTGGTGATCTGGAGCTTGGAGGCGTCCATGGCAGCGCCCAGACGCACGGACGACGTCGAGAAGCAACGCGACAGGGTTCTCAGGTTGTTTCGCAGCATTTTTTGGGGAAAAGTGTGGAGTGTGGAGAGTTGAGATCACAGGTGAGTAATTTAGACGTTGCAGGTCGATAGCCGGAATTTAGGGTTGGGGTAGTGAATCGGTGCGGTATCGGCGAGGACGAATTTGTGGGCGATGTGGAGGTGGTAGAGGTAAATGGAAACCGTGGAAGTGTTTAAAATGGCTGGTTACGTAATCTGGGTGCTTTTTTGACGCCATTTTCCTATCTCTACACCATTTTCACCGGTCACTTCTCCTCTCCTTCCTAAGAGTTTATGCAACCCCCTCAACGTGGTGCAGTCTTGACTGGGGTAACAGAAAAAATGAAAATAAATTTGGACAAAAAATATAAACAATGAAAAATATTGGAAGGGATGGAAAAAGTAGGAGTAGGAAAAATCAGAAAAAACGAACAAAACCAATAACCAACCATCACGTGACTAAAAACACGACCTGAGCCACCCAGCCTCCATCTGACTCAGTCCCAACAGACGTTATCTCCGACTGACTCATTGATCGTCTTCTTGTCCAACGGTGAAATACTGTAATAGCGGTAACCGACGGTGGATCCGTGCGGCGTACAGAATGGGGTGTGTTTGTGGGTATATGAGGTTATCGGAGGGTGGAAGAATGGGCAGATGGGGTGTTGGGTCACGTGACTAGACGGGTTGGGTAGGGATCTGTGTTGGAGGGTTGGTGTAAAGGTAGGAATACGAAGTATTTGAGTACAAACCTGTAGAGCAGATTTATATAGGCCTATATAGTACCAAAATGACCGCACTGATCTCCTGACTCTAATGGTATACTTCAGGTAGCTATGGCATGTCTATAGCTCCGGCAATGAACTGGTCGTTATTTGAGGGTTCTGCATCGTGCTTGAAGTGGCCCTATGTCGCTCAAAACTGATACAATGACGGATATGGCATCTACAATGAATTCAATGAGACAGTAAGAGCTGCTTAATTGAGCTGCCAATTGTCTTATCTTTGTCAGGTCATTATACTGTTTCAGGTGGTGATACATTGACATCTCAATGGGTCCTCTATGACAGGTGAAAGGGTATAGAACGTCACCGAGTTGACCAAGAGAAGAAGGAATAGCTATAACGAGTCATTAAGGACTCCATTCGGATATAGTGAGGTCTTTGAACGACAGTAATACCCTCCATTGGTATACAGACACCTCTTTCACACTATATGCTCAATCATTTTTCATACAAGAATACAATAATCTCAATTTACGACTGATGGACCCACCCTTCAACTCACCTAGCTCTCTCTTAACTCCTTAACGTCACTCACTTCTGCACCGAACAACTGTCATCGTTGACAGGGTTTCGATAATGCACAGTGGATGGCCTCGAAACTCTGCGGGTCTATATTTGGCTATTTTGATGCGATGCGTGGAAATCTATTTATGGCACCGGTACATACTGTAGGGAGTTTCTCCATGGCATTTCTTTTTCTGTGACCGTTTCCTGTATATCCGGATATCCCAACATCTCCGACTCCCAAAGGCTGAAATACCTCACCAGCCCTGATTTGGAAGGTTCAGACAGGTGACTGTTTCAGATGAAGATGAAGTGAGCGGCAGTTAGAAGTGACAGATTAGGTCGACTGGAAGTGACTGACAGGTGATGTGAGCTGAGGGTATATCCAGAGTACCAGTACAAGGACCTCATTGCTCTACCAATCCGAATGAACTGCAAAGAAGGTACTTGTACTAAGGCAATTGAGTAGCCGAACACACTGCACCATGACGCTCGTCCTCTACAAGTACGAGTACTTGTACACGTATCCATAGCTACCAATATCTTAGCCCATACCTTCTCTAAGCCTATCTCACGGGTAGACCCTTTAGGCATGTCCAATTGTGGTAACCATGGTCAGGTGGAGATGTTAGAAGGTTGGCGTTCACTATAGACAGCAATACTTGGCATGGAGGAGTGATTTGCTGACAGGGTAATCGCTCAATTGGTGGTGTGCTTGTGATAGCAACCTGTAGCAGTGGCGAGTATCTCACGGGCACTCATCGCAACAGCTATCTTCTCCACCCTACAACCAGGCTGTGTTCTGCTACAGCTCGTATCTTAGCAAAGCCAACTCTGAGTAACCTCCACCAACGTCTTTCACATACCACTCGTATACCGTGACTATCCATATCTGTCGATCTCTAAAAGTGGTATTGGAGGAATGTACCTCAGCTCTTGAGAACGACGGTATATGCCTGAAGAGCAACGGCTAATTATAAGGCACGGCTACCAGGCTTGTGACGCTTGCTTGGGCTATTTTTGCACACTTTTCTCCTGCTCGCCAGCCGCGTCTCATGTACACCAGGTTGCTTGTAGACCGGTGGAATGTGAGCCTATGCAGGTATAGCTCTTGGGCATGTGTTTGGGTGCATCAGATAGATGTCAGTGGAGATCTGTAGCAACCCGGTGGAATGAGCAGGCATACAAGAGCTGTTATCGCGTTGATAGCGCAGTTTCGCCACTTTGAGTGATTTCCAAATCGCTGCCTGGCTGGTCTCCACTGAAAATCAAGGCTGGATCTTCAGTTGGGACTAGCCCTCTATTTTTCACCGGCCTTGATCCAACTTTACGGTGGAGGTGGGGGGAAGGAGGTGAAAATTGAGGGATTTATATATCTGAGAAATATGAGAAATATACCAAAATTAAGAGAAAACGTGGAAGTATTTTGTGTGATTTTCGGAGACTTTTCAATCTCTTCCTTGGCCACCATTTCACACCCTCCCCATCTCTATAAAGTTGGCCTGGTGACATCCTATTTTTGGCCCACGTTGGGCACACAGTGCCGGTTTGGGGACTTGAGAAATTTACAAGGTGGAGACAAATACCGGGAAAAGATGAAGCCGTTTTCTGGGCAGCTGCTACGCCCCAAAACGTCACGTATCAGGTACGTACCCCATACCCCTCGGCTCGTCTCCACCTCTGCTTTGATATTTTTTTCGTCTCTCTGCTTTTTCTTTTCTGCTTTGGGGTCGTCTCCGTTGCCTTTTTCGCTTTTCCGACCACTCGTCTTTTTCATTTTCACCTCAACTTTGTCGATCCTGAAAGAGGTGACCAAAGTGGTAGTGTAGGCGACGTGAAGAGTTGTACAAGTAACCAGCTTGGAGCCGATGGTGACGAACGGCAACGTATTCCTCACTCACGGTCACCACAACCACGAGCAAATATCTCCCATATGCCAAATGCGTCGTCTCACGCGTTTCGTTCCATGCATAACTCCCTGCGTCAGGCTCTTGTTTGACAGACCAATATATGCAACGCCAGCTAAAGTTTGGTTTCAATGGCCCACCACAGCCCGATCTGCCCAGACAATGGCAGATATATATGAGAGGGAGGATCTGGGTGAGAGAGAAATTTCATCTCAACTACAAACACCAAAGCACACAAACACAAACAGCATTAATTCGACCAGTCTAGTTACACAAACAGCTGGACGCAAAGACAACAAAGAACACAACCACACCCATTATTCAACCCCATAATATCGTCACTTGACCCATAACCTCAAAGGCTACAAAACCACTGACAACTCCAACTACAACACACATCAACACCATGTCTATCTGCTTGAACCCCCCTAGCCTCACCTCCTCTGCATCTCACAACCACAACCAGATTTCCCTCGACATGTCGCTATCCATGGACTTTCTCAAACTTGTACTGGAAGACAAGAAACGACGCGGCGCGTTGAAACGAGAGTCCAAGGGCGTCAAGAAGGTCAAGAAGAGCGTCCGTTTTGTGGTCTAACGAAAGAACGCTCAGTCATCACCATTTGTCTAATTACAGACCCTCTCGTTGCATCTCATTCAGTCATTCATCAATGACCTTTGAGCACTACTCATGAGCACATCATGAGCACAAAACATGGAATCACGTGATTCATTACTCACAGCCATTCACATGACCTTCTCCCCACACCCACACCCACCTCACTTTGCATACTGAATCTATTTATTTATCGTACGTTCTATCAACTGATCCATCGCATATATCGCGCTTGCCCCATTGTAGACCCAATATGTAGTGCAATGCCCTGATCTCCCAATCCGAGGTGTAGTCCCATTGTCTGTCTATTGTTGCAACTTTAAACCGGAGTCTGATTGGAGATCGTACGAGATCCAAGAGGGGGAGAGAAGGCGACATCTACAAGTGAAGGAGAGGTGTTGAAGTGCTAAAAGTACTATAAATCGATTCTCCTGATAAAAGCGGTCAAAACGGTCAACTTATTTAAGCCATACCTTTCTTGTAACGTCTTTTACCCGAGCTCTACCTCGGCTTCTAAAGTTCAACGTTCGAGATCATTCCACTCATGCGATGCTGTGCGTGAAAACCGTTGTAAAATGGGCAGCAAACGCGGAATCAAGTAGCCGAGAAATGTGGCGACATATTATCACGATAATTATTCGGCAAGTGGGATTTTCGTGGTCAGATCTCGGCTCAAAAACTGTGGGGAAGCTTTTCAAGCCGAGGCTGAATACACACTAACTGGCTCAACTAAATTAGAGTTTCACTACTAAATGGCCCCACTGCTAAGTAATTGAGATCACACTAGGAGGAGAATGGTACCAGAGAACTAACGTCCCATTTGATGCCAAATACAATAGAATGAAGCACAAACAGATGTTAATTCTTTGATATACGCCTCATTTATTATCATTCCATTTCTTTTTCTTTCATTTCGTGCCTGATCGACCTCCTTTCTGCCCTCTTCTTTCTGCACAAGATCGAGCCCGTGATCAATGTTTCACCCACTGATTGGGTTTCATCATGACGTCAACGTGTAGTCCAGACGTGAGAAGAACGTTGCCATGAGACACGAGACGTGGAGAAGAGATACCTGGCAGTTGAGACGCGACTGGATCGAATCTGAATGTTGTGGTTGTTGAGTGTTGAACAGCGTTATGCTTCACACTCCAGACTGCCTCACACTAAACCTCAGATCGGAGTCATTTTGTACAGCAAGTGGTGGAGATTAATATACCGTTGGAATCAGCAGAACGAGGCGAGTAGAATAGTATAGTTTTTTTGCTGTGGTGCCATACAAATATCACAAGAAATCGTGTTTCTGTGCACCTTCTTCTGATCCTTGCTGGACCCACAAGAAGCACACTGATGCCCCTGATCAGACGCAGACTTTGGGGTAGTTCTCCCTGCGTCATGACGATGAAAAACGCACCTATTTTCTTGTTTCAATCTTGTTCCTGGTGGGTCTCTGGGGTCGTTTGTGTTCGTTGAGGCGGCATCAAAAGAAAGTCTGTTAAAGTGGAGACAAAGTAACGAAACTGGTTGAAGAGTTTGCAGGGAAGACATAAGGGGCTATTAAGCTATTCCTTTGCTTTCATTTCTTTTAAAATATTCTTTTGTCATTTGTTGCCTCTTTTGCTTCTTGATGATTACTAAGCGAGTTGAGCACATGCTTTTACAGGTGCTGATGGGTGAAGAAGATCAGGGGACAAAATATTGTAGCTGGAAATTTGGTAAAATTATGTTAAATATCAGTAACCTATGGAGATTCAAAACTGATTTTTTCTTGGCTTTTCGCATTTTTCACCCTTCAACTAAATACTCCATATCAGCACATGCTTTTACAGCTGATAACGTAATCTTACTCATCAACTTCTTGCACACATGTCAAAGCCAGCAAAACAACAACTACGAAAGCTGATAGCCCAGAGACTGGCTGAAGTGAGCAAGGAGAGCATCCAGAAACAGTCCCTGGCTACAGCAGCGACCCTGAGATCTCTTTCGGAGTACAAACAAGCTCAGAATGTTGCCTTTTACATGAACATGGACAGTGGGGAATTGGAGACTTTGGATATGATCCGGAACGCATTTGAGGACAAAAAACGCGTTTTTCTGCCGAGAATCGAACGCCTGACCGATCCCTCGGAAAAGATCCACCCAAGTCAGAAATCTGAGCTAAGAATGCTCGAAATTGTCGATTTCAAGGACGCTCAAAACTTGCAACCAAGAGGACCTTATAAACTGAAAGAACCGACAAAAGAAGCCAAGGATGTGCTTGAGGCCGGTGGATTGGGACTCATTGTGCTTCCTGGAGTAGCCATGACGCCTCAATGTACGAGATTGGGGCATGGAGTGGGATTCTACGATGCATACATTCACAAACACGAGAAGCTGTTAGGACTGCCTAAACTGGTTGGTGTGTGTTTGAAAGAGCAATTGGTCGATGAGCTGCCACTGGAAGAGCATGATAGACTGTTGGATGTCGTTGTGTCAGGTGAGGGGGTGTATAGAAAGGGGGAGTGAAGATTTGATGTACATACTTAATGAAGCTAACTAATTTAGACGAAAAGGGGAATATGAAGTTAAGGGGTTAAGTAAAGTGGTTGTCAGAACTAACAAAGCTTGAGGATAAAGAACATTACCCAGAAATCATACCGAAAAAGGAGATGCAGCTTCATATCTTGAGGTGAGCGCTCTCGTGAGTTTATTGAACTGATATGGCTAATTGCTGAAGGTGCAAATCTCCTCATTGACCTCAGAAACAAGTTCGCGACGTGTGATTACATAATCACTAATGACGATCATATCTGACTGAATAGGAACGATGACGCAATAAAAGTAGTACCAAAGTGTTTCTGCTGATGAGTAGACTATAATGATACTACTCGCAATCTTCCACCTCAACTATTACGTCCAGGATCAACGAAACACTATCTACATCTCCTCAACATCGTCTACACCCACACAATCAGATCACGTGAGATGGCATGACTCAAAGCTCGACTCAGACCCCTTCGACTCAGCTCCTGCTCAGATACCACCCTCTCGCGTCTCAACAGCACCCCGGATGCTACATTAATTACGGAGGATAAGCTCGAGTCATAGACAGATGGAGAGATGGCATTGGCTGAGTTTATGTGGAGGGAGAGGTGAGAAGGCATGTGGGTTATTGGGGTGTAGAGGGTGGATAAAGAGCTTTCGTGTAGTTCGATTGATTGCATTGATGTGTTTCTGTGGTTCTTGTTTGTGTCTTTTCTGTGTTCGTTTCTGTGTTTCGAAGTATGGATTAGTCATCTCCACCCAGGCCTAGAACTAATTAAAATACCGTATACCACGTTTCGGGCAATCAAATTACCTTGTGTGAACTCTCAGTTACACAATTAGATTGTCAGTGGGTCCAGAACCTATACTTCCTCTTACCTCAGAACTCTCAGTCAATTGGGTGAGATCGTCGTGATAAGAGAAATCTTGGAGGTGATGAGATAAGCCGGTAGAATGAGGTGAAACGTGTTCAAGAGGTATGGGGACAAAGAGGAGGCGGCAAAAGTACCAGCCACACTCCCTGTCTGTGTAGGTTCACTTTGTACGGTGTTGTAACCCTGGTCACCCAGATCAATGTTACACCTTTTGTGCATGTGATGCCGTTGCTGAATGGGTGATCCTTAGGGGAGGAAGGAGACGGTATTTATTCGAATTAAGTAGGAATAAATGTGAGAAAATGTGGATTATTATACTGAATACGTCAGCTACACACTGATACAAGTATTATAATTGTCTCATTATTCTACACTCATTTACCCCCCTCCGATGTCGCAATGAACGGCGCTGTGGATCCTCAGGTCGGGAGAGTCTATTCGTGGGGGTCATGGTAGGATAACTTGTGAAGGGAAAATGGGAGAAATATGAGAGTAGCACCATTATAATCCTTGAAGCTAGGAAATTATAACAGTATATCTAGTACATTATTTCCAAATTTTCTCCACCCCAAAAACTCCCCCCTCTACCCCGTGGCTTTGGCTAATTTCACGCTAAATTGAGACTTTAACGATGCACGATAATGCACTCCCTGGTGGGCATGGGGGAGGTACAAAAAAATTGGGGGAAAATCAGGTAAAATGAACACGAAAGAATCACATATCAGATGACACGTAAATAGTGCCAAAAATCAATATACTGTTCCACTTTCGTCCACCACCACTCTCCACCACCTCATCTACTGTCTCACTGCTGAAGTCTAAAAGTTTCAAGGATCGACATTGGCATTAGCCATGCCTCCACCGGTTTTGAGAGCTTTTGAGCCTCTCGGAGGCAATCGTATATATAGATCTAGCTCCGTGGACCCTGGAAATCAACTTCCGCCGGCTCAAACATGAAATTCTCACTCCTGACACTCGCTACTCTTTGTGCCTTCTCTCTGGCAGCTCCTACGGCCAAGAAGAGTCTCAAGATTGACTTCCACAAACAATTGGGCGAGAAGGGATCTACCTCTCCTGACCCCAATCAGCTTGGCGGCTCCCAGGGCAAAATTCCCCACGAAGTTGAGCTTACTAATCACATTGTCTACTATCTTGCTGAAGTGTCTCTTGGAACTCCTCAGCAAAAGTTCCAGATCGATATCGACACTGGATCTTCCGATCTGTGGGTCAAAGCCGACGGATCGGCCGGTGCTTACTCCAGAAACGCCTCCTCTACTTGGTCTCACTATGCAGACAACTTTTTCATCTTTTACGGTGACCAGACGTCTGCCTCTGGAGATTGGGCTACTGAGACTCTGAACTTTGCAGACGCTCAGATCCCCAAATTCATCTTTGGAGAAGCCACCAGCGCGTCTTCTCAGCCCGTTTTCGGTATTGGTTACCCTGGAAACGAGGCTTCTACCCATCAGCAGCCTGCCTTTACTTACGACAACTTTCCCGTGAGACTGGCCAAGGAAGGGTTTGTCAACACTCCCGCTTACTCTCTCTACTTGAACGATTTCGCCTCCAAGACCGGTTCTGTGCTTTTTGGAGCTGTAGACAAGTCCAAGATTGACGGAACTCTGACCATTCTTCCTACCATCAAAGACCATCCTTCTGATGACAAACCCAAGGAGTTTCTGGTGACTCTGAACTCCATTGATATTGAGGTGAACGGAACTACCACCAACGCTCTTGACAAGACTAGACACGTGCTTCTCGATTCAGGAACTTCTCTCACCTACCTGCCTTTCCAGACCACACAGACCATTGCTCAAAAGTTCCAGCTTCTGCAGGTTCCTGGAGGCTGGGGACTGACCAAGACGCTGCTGGATGCTCTTCCTGACAATGCCCATCTGGACTACAACCTCCAGGGAGCTCATGTTCGAGTCAAGGTCAAGGACCTGTTCACTCCCGGTAAGAACTTCCGAGGTCAGCAGTTGTACATCAATTACAACAACAACCGGGAAGCTTTCTACCAGATTCTGATTGCCAACGGAGGAGACAACGGACCTGGAAACAACGAGCCTACTGATCAAGCCAAGTTCATCTTTGGAGACTCGTTCCTGAGATCTGCCTACGTGGTTTACGATATTGGAGCTGACAAAATCGCTGTTGGTCAGGCAAAGTATGGATCTGGAGCCGAGGAGATTGTGGACATCCAGGCTGAAGACAAGGGTGGCATTCCTGTGGCTACAGCTGCCTCTGATCCTGTTTGGACCTCTAACGCTCCTATCACCACCCAAGTCAACTACTTTCCCCAGGTTTACCGGTTGACCACATAATGAGAAGAGACGGTAATATTGCTGGCAGTATTGCACTCACCTGTTCACCCAATTAACCCCTTTTATTCTATTTATCTAATTATAATCAATTTTTCGTAATTAATAATCATTAATCATGGTAATTACCAAACAGCCAACAAAGTCGACAAAAGAACCAATAGTCACTCTTTAAAAACACACCTGCACCCAACAAAGCCATTGCTGTCGAAATCTCACCCTTCACTCCGGATCATTTTATCCAACTCCGGCCTCTTCAATATTTCAAAAATAACCTTTGCAAATGCAGCTCTCAGGTCCACCTTCTCCGACTCGCATAAACCTCACTTTAAACGGTTAGACACTGTAGCACATTTTGAAGCACACTAAATAGCAGTCTATTTGTATTAGTCAGACAGGGGTACACCGCATCAAATGCCGAAAATTACGTGTCCCCAACCCCCACAAGACCCCCACAGCTCCGATTTTTCTGCGATTAATAATCATTTATTCGTGCATTATCCATCACCGATTTAATTCCGCCCAACCTAAATTCGCAACTTTATTTAACCGCGGTGGTGCACGATACTGTTGTCAATACAGATGGAGGAATATTTCGCGCTGATAAGACGTGGGGGTGAAAGGTGGAAAACAGACACGTCACAGAAAAACTGGAATAAAACTTGAAAATGATGTCACGTGGGAAAAAAATTTATAAAGGTCACGTGACACTCACCCCCCACGTTCCCCCAGATCACGTGAACCTTTAAACCGCTCTTCTCATATTATCGGACTGCGATAAACAAAGCTGTAGGCTATCAGTTGCGGTGCGCAACTCAAAAATGTTCCAGAAGGTAATTCTGAGTCAGAGGAGTGGATGACAAAAGTGTTCACAAATCTGATAAAAAAACGAAGCAATATCGCTTAGTAAGCACTAGACTGGAACTTCTAGCCCTGTTTTTCCACGCTTTCTCCTTACAAACCCCGGAGAACTAATTTAAGCCCAAACCGTGTCTTATTAGCTATCTGATATTTTCGCTTACCAACACACCGACCTCCTACCGAGTTTAACTTTGAGAAGGTGAGAGAAGTGCTGTAGAATGGTGATTAGGCGGGGGATCTTGACAAAATCAGTACTGTCGCCCCTTCTCAGTGTGCTCTATAATCTCCAGCTGTTTTCATTCAAATCCGTTGGGTCAACCCCAAGTTAGCCCTCTCTTCTCGTTATCATACTCTCACTACTGACGAGCTTATTACGTTTCTATTTCTGTCCACTTGCACTCCTCCATTGTCGGCTGAAACACGGCAGTCTTGGCCTCGACACCAGCTTGTACTCCTACGACCCTGTAGCCCGCTTTGCGCCTTTCTAAAGGCCCTTCTTTGTTGTTCGACAGCCGGCATAAAACAGAGACAGTAGCGTGCCGAGTTTATCTAGAGAGTGGAAATACAAGAGTTCTGAAGAGTGGGAAAAAAGGAGAAAAATCCAGCAAAAATTGCTTACTCGGCTTTTGCTCCTCCCCGGCTATTGACAATTGCCGCTTTCTACTACTAATTCTGCCTCGCCCCGGACTACGGCATCTTCGTTTTCTCTAGACGGAGCTTATCTGCAGCTAACGGTACAGGGACATCTGCAAGAGTGCTTAGGACCGCTATTAGGAGCATATCCCCACAACACTCTGCAAAAAAGTGGGGAATGGTCTAGACGAAGAAAAAAAAGAGGTTCTTCACAAACAGACACTCTCCTCATACACAAACACCCACGACACCTCCCACACTCTCCCCCAGGCATGCAATGGCGCGCAAAACGGACCCCAACCGAAAAGTGATTCGCCGGAGTCGCGGTGGTTGTCACCGCTGTAAGGGCGCAAAAATCAAGTGTGACGAAACAAAACCCACGTGTGCCAACTGCGAAAAGGCCGGTGTGGCCTGCGACTACTCTCTCAAGCTCATGTGGGGCGGACGACAGAGCAAACCCAAGGGTTCTGGAGAAGCTGTCCTGAGCTTTTCGGACCAGACAAGTGACACTGGCGGGTTTGTGTCCTACGACCCTACAGCCTCAAAGAAGAAGAAACAAGCTGTGGAGAAACAGATGGTGGAAAAGCCGGCGGCTAGCACATCGCTGACTAATCACTACGTCTCCAAGCGCATCCAGGACATTGACACCGTGTTCCAGGCTGCTCCTGCGCAAAAGAAGGTCAAACTGGACAAATTCATCATAAATAACGGCCGACGGAACCTGCCTCCGCAACCGCAGCAGGTGCAGCCGGTGCAAATTCCTCAAAACCAAAATATGTCGCCACCAAACTCGTTTTCTCCTCCGTTCATGAGCACGTCTCCTCACGGTATCTACCAGAACCCCAATCTCAATATTAGTCACGGTTCAAGTGTTGGAAACGGTATGGCTCACGATAGTCCAGACTCTACGGCCTCATTGAGCTCCTACGGACCTGTTTCTCCTGCTGCTAACGCTCCGTGGAGATCACCTATTCCCTCAGCTGCTTCTCCCTTCAGAAGTCCAGCAGGGTACTCGCAGGTGCCTCCCAAACCCGTTCCTGAAATCAAGGAGGAAGAAACACCTCTCGAAATGGACATTGACCCGTCCCCCATAAGTCTGGACTCGTTTTTCGGTCCAGGGTTTGACGACCTTGACTTCTCACGAGACTTGGACATTGTCGAGGAAACGTATCCCGAAATGTCACGTGATCGAGCCCCGGCCTTCTACTCTGCTCTCATCAAGTCCGCAGGGTCTCCCTTTTACGAGGGAGCTCCTACGACGTCTTCCACGAGCTCAGGATCGTCAGAAGAAGACGACGACAAAATCAACTCCATCCCTACTAACCCTCTGTTTGCTCCAGACCTGCTGCTGGAGATTCCCTTCTACAGAGACCTGTTCCAGTTCTACTTTCACCGAACAGCCAAACTACTCATTCCAACACCGGACATTTACTATAACAATCCGTTCATGACGATTTTGCCGCGTATTGCGCTGTCTACGCCGCATCTACTGTCGTTGCTACTGGCTTACTCAGCTTCCCATAGAGCCAAGGTGCTCAAACAGGAGATGCCGAGTGAGATGATTGGCAATCTACTTGGAAGAACATTCAAGGGCCTGTCGGTGTGTCTGGAAGACAAGAAGGAAGCCATGAGTGACTCCACACTCGCTACAGCCATCATGCTGTGTTCGTTTGAGATTCTCAGTGAAACTGGCGCTTCCAGCTGGAAGACTCATTTGCATGGAGCTCGAGAAATCGTCATGGGTCGAGGAATCATTCGTCAGAAGACGCAGGAGATGGCTTCTCGAGAAGCAGAAATTGATGGTCCTTCAAGTAACCCTCTGGCACTGCTGAACGGTTCTGACGTGTCTGAAACAGATGTCGCCTTCTTCTTACTGCGATGGGTGGCATATATCGACGTTCTGGGTGCACTTTCCAGTGCCAGAGCGACTTCTGTGCTTGATGGACAGAACCAGAACATTTCCGAAATGTGGTCAGTGTCCAGTTGGAACAGAGCACGTGCCAAAAGCATGGTATCTGGTCAGTGTGCGGATACTCTGCTTCCCGACGACCAGATTGACTTCTTCCTTGGTTTTGACGTTGCCATGGTTCCTGCTTTTGCCAAGATTGCCGATCTGTCAAGACAGAGACGTCTCATGGGTTCACGTGACCCGCCACGTGACTTTTTGAACGAGGCTCGGTCCATTGAGGCGATTGTGAAGGAGTGTCATGCTGGTGGTCAGAGGAGGAGAATCAGGCTGTTGAGTGACAGTCTTCACAATGATATTCTCGCCTCCACGTCTCTGATGAACCCCAGCCAGCTTCAAGGCAACTACACCACCCTATGTGCCGTCAACTCTGCCTTTTGTTTTGCAGCTTTGATTCACTTGTACAGACGAGTGTTGCATTTGCCTCAGAACTCGTTGCCTGTTCTTGAAGCGATTGAAGGACTGACTCTCATTCTAGAGAGAGACATTCCTCCGTCCAGTGGCGCGGAAATGTGTCTCAGTTTCCCCATCTTTTCAGCCGGCTGTGAAGTTCCAGCTGGTGATCTGAGAGAGCGGTTTAAGAAGCGAATGTTGATGAGCAGAACGGCGGAGCATATGTTGTTGACCAAGGCGCAGTTGATTATCCAGGAGTGTTGGAGAACAGGAGAGAGTTGGACGAAGCTGATGGAGGATAGGGGATGGAATCAGGTGATCATGTAAGCAGCCAAGCAGCTGGCGCAAGTCACTGGCGTAGCCATGACGAGCCAGGTGCGATGGGCTGAAGTGTTAGTCTGGCTGTTTGTGCGGTAGAGGGCGTAGGGACTTGTCTGTAACAGGCCAATGCTCTACCTTCCACCTGACATGAAACGTTTTTGGAGTTGACTGCTCAAGATGCTTTTCATGTCTGCCCAGCTGTCTACAGCCACCTACTGTAGTCGTAATTTATTATCGTTAGCATGTATTGTCGTTATAGAGGGTGGGGGTGGGGTGGAGAGTAGATGGTGTAGGAGGTGTGGGTGTAGGTGTGGGTATGTTTGTGATCACACCTACCGAAAGAGGAAGGTGTTGATGTTGAGGCACATCTCATCGCGCACACAACTCACATTGACGCTTTGCTTTCAATGTTCGTTTTGTGGCTCTGAGATGTCAGTAGGCCTCTAGTTCCACCCAATAACTCCATCACCCAACACCTCATCACCCCACTTTAATCGTCCACCTCTTCCAACTACAGTTGTCGGATCAACCTGAGAAAGCACAACTCCAGATCCACTGTCACTAACGGGAAGCTGGAAGGTATGTAGAGTCGAATGCTGCGAGTGATCCAACGAAAGATCTCCCGAAGTCATGATTTCAAAACTCAGCGGTTTCGAAAACAGACTGGGCTCCACCTTGTAGCTGAGAGTCTCCTTGTCCATATGGATAGACATGTTAGGAAGACGGCATTGAGTGTCTGGAAGACTGTGGATCTGGCAAACGACGTTTCCCTGTGAGTTTCGAGATGGGCCGCACATTGTGAGAAAATAAGTGATTGTCTTGTAGGAATGAGATTGTCTGAAAGTGAGGCTGTTTGTTAAGCGTGTATGCTGCTTATGTTGGTGTGGGGATCAGACCTTGGGGGTTATGCTGTGTTGGTGTAATGGTGTAATTTAAGACAGCACCATCCCCGGAACAGCTCATATATACATATATCTCTCTGTGAGCAATTATAGAGGCTTGTGGAGACTCAGCCTGAAGAAGAGCAGATTGTGAGCATTTTTATAGCTCTGAGCAAGTTTGTGAGCAAATTGTAATGAGGGGGTTTTGATAAGCGAACTACAGCTCTAGGATGTGTTCTGTAAGGTCCACTAACTGCTCTCTTTAGCTGTATCAAGTACAGGCAGCATTTTGGTGTGTATTCGAGAGGGATGATGAAATGACCTCCAAGGTGGTATGGGGTAAGCGAGGAAGATAGAGTTTTGAGAGAAGGGGGTTTTAGGGGAAATATTTGGTGAGACGGTGGTGATTTTAGTAGATGAATTAATTGAGAAGAGCAATGTCTATATAGCTGTATAGTTCTTTTCCATCTGCTATAGCTCCACCAATTTCTGTAGCGTATCCCAATTCTTATCACTGTACAGATTTTGGTTATCGTGCATCTATGAAACCTAATCGTTAAGCGGGTTATTATATTATTGAGAAGAGATGAGGAGCGAATAAGAAGTGTAAGATTACAGTGACGAAATTGGAGACCTCAAGTTGTCGATGATACAGCTTCAGTTCTATCTCACATACAGTCCTGAGAAGGCTTACCATGATGCCAAATATGTTGTTCTGACAGCAATACTGAGCACCATGATGAGTACGAATACTTGTAATAAGTGGTTTCGCAATAAGTGATTTTATGTCACGAGTTCTTGGTTCTAAAATTCTCAAGATTGCTTCATTCTCAGCTTAGTCAGCCTATAACCTCTAGAAAATCTCAATTCAATCAGCAATCTAGCCGAGATTACAAGTAGCAATCAAGATACCGAAGTACTCATGCCCTTGTACTTGTACACAGTTCTCTGCTTGTGGAATTACGGAACACTCACCTAAACCATATACAGCTAGAAATCACCCCATTGAGCTCTCATACTTTCCGACTCTGAGCTTCTGGCAGCACCTACGAGTAGTGCAAATATGTACGCCATTCCTGTAGCTGTAACAAAAGTGTCCAATCTACTACTCCGTACTCCACCGCTAGCACGTACTCTGTAAATTGCTCACGTATCCTCTCCACTCGAACCATCAACGTCGTATCGCGAAAAGCAATTTGATTGTTAATCGCGACTTGACGAGGAGTGCCATTTGACAGCCACTCTGGCAGCTGTGCTGCAAAGACGGAGCTGATCAATAACCGAGTCAGACCGTCGGAGACCTTAGTTGGAATCTACGACCTGCCTTTTTTGGTTGCCGTCTAATCTTGGTTTATTCAGTACCCACCCTCAGGTTGCGAGGTAGCCCTATTGAGCAAGATGGGCAAGTAGCGTGACCCCCGTAACGGTGTTTGTCTGGTCACCCGACTACCACGCAATTTCCACGCACGCTAGTCTTCCGTTCTCGGCGTCGTATTGTGCTGCACTAACGGAGCTGAGCGCTAAGGACTGAGACTTTGAGACGACCAGAGCTTATGACAAGGCCTGAGACCTTAGGACAGCAGCTATTGCCTATGAACCTACGACAGGCGCTATTGCTTAGGAGCCTACGACCCGGAGCTCTGAGCTTGAGTCTACAGAGCTTATGAGTTTGGAGCTTCCGACTTGGCTTCCTTGCGAGCTTCGGGGGTTTACTATTAAACCCTCGCACAAGGTACGTACGCACGGCTGAAATCGCTCATAGTAGAAGTTGGTGAAGACGGAGGTGAAGTTGAAGGCCTCGTTTCGGTGAAGTTGACGGATGCCTTTAATTGGCATATTATGGGCTGAGTGCTTCATACTAATGTCACACTACTTCGTACTTGTACCACGCGGTTAGCTCATATTAGGCGATCATGAAAAACAGTATCTACCACCCATCGGAGATTGATCGATGTGCGAATAAAATTGTTCAATAACAGTCACACTGGTGCCTGCTTGGGCTCAGTTGAGCAACCGTACCCGAGATATACGCGTGTAGGAACCCAACACGTCGACCCCGAAGCGTCCGATCTCACCCACAAACCGTATGCTATCGGTGTGGGTCGGCAGCAAGTTGCTTTTTCCATAAATGGCCAACCTAACCGGAGAGTCAGAGCTGTAAGTGCAGTCGAGTGCGTGAGAGTATGTATGATAGTGGGGGTCGAGGGACTGACTGAAGAGTAAGGGTACGAATACCGGTGTCTGCTCTAGTCCTACGGTATATACTCCAATACGCTACGGACCGTTCTGGAACGTTGCTAGACTAAGAGGTAGCACCAGTAACACCAGTCTAGATCAGACCCTCACCTTTCCGTCTGGATCTATAGTTCACGCTAGACTAAATCGTCTCACGCCTTATCTGACTCCCGGCTAAGCGACCCTTGTAGCACCCTTTCAAGTAAGCTGAAGCGACAGTTAACTCTTGGGGTCTTGGTAAAGCAGTCTGTGGACAAACACAGCCAAGCGGCCGGGCTCCGCTGACGTCACTAGCGCTAGTTAATGCACTAGTGGCTCAAAGTCGGACTATAAGTCTGGTTGTATACGGCGCACACTAATTCTTAGCTCACAGGCGCTACTGCACAAAGTGGGGGTCAGGGATGGGATGGGTACAATGGTATACGGGTGGTGTGGTGGATAGGAGGAGGACAAGTTACTCAGCTAGTGGAGCATATTGTGGAGTATCAGTTAAGGTATTCAGTAATTAGTTGGGATAAATTATGGTGCAAGTCATTCCTTGTGTAAAGTTATAACGCCTGACTCCTTGTCTGACATGATACAATGACACAATTTTGTTATAACCGCTGTGGACACGTACCGGGTAGAACCACACCACTTGGCGAGGGTATTTGTGCATGTTTATACATTGTTTGGTGGAAGTGTAAGCTGTTCACTTTTTCTCTCTTCATTTATTCACCTCTCCTTATTTTACTGTAGTTTATTTTTCGGTGACCCAGTTCCGACGTCTAATACTATTAATCCAAGGTGTGAGGTGGATATGTCAAGTGTCACGTACAAGCCGTGTTGACAGATGACAGTTGACAGGTACGAGTACGGTGCAAGTACGATAGGCTAATATCCACCGCTGTGTATCCGCGCTTGTACCTCGGCTCTTCATCTCCTACGTGACCCCCATTCCTGGCGGAATACCTACCCAATGCGTCTGCCGTGCGGAGGGCTACCGCAAGTGTTTGGAGAAACGAAAAAGGACCGAATGCCGGCAAAAGAACGAAAACCGGTGACAAACCGCTGAAACGTGCGTGGCTGACGCATCTAAGCGAGTAAGAGGTGGTGATCTTGGGGTTGGTGGTCCATACAACACTTGTTTGGACGATGTTCGAGTGGATTGTTTGCGCTATCGTATATACTGGTTTGGAAACTCGTAGATCTGCCTTTGGTCTCAAGTTTCACTACAAAGTACTTGTACTCTCAGACTCAAACAAGAAAGCTCTTCACACCCCTCAGACACCCTCCGAGGTCCTTCCGGTCTCTCACTTCTGCTTCTCCATATTCTTGCTATTCCGCTCTTTTCTTTTTCCATTGTTTTTCTTTTCTCCTGTGGTCCCCTCTTGTCAGGGTCTGCGATTGAGAGTCTACCTTTGCCTTAGACACTGAGTTTCCGGTCCACCCCTTGCACTCGCACGGCTAAAAAGAGATTGGCGCCAATTTGCTCGCTACAAGAGTTTGCAAGAATTTGGCAAACTTTGGCCGGAAACTGTATGCCCCAGAAACATGGAGCGACGTCGCTGAGAGAGAGAGAGACGCTCCAGGTCGTCTAAACCTACCGCTTTGGGACACCACGGGCTCCAATTGTCCAAACTAAACCCCAACCTCATCTGAACGTCCAAACCCGTCGGCATCAACTGTCTTTCCGTCTTCCGAATGCAACGGTGCATGAGCATGTTAGAGTGCACAAATGCAGATTAAAACTGCCAATCACGATGCTACTTGTACTCGTACCTGTGTTTGTACTTCAACACCACTACCCCAACTCCACCCACCTATACCGCCTAGGTCTGCTGTCTCACTATTTACCTCATGGTTTACCTCACGTCTTTTTTTTTCGTTTCTCCCAAACCCACGCAACAAGGTTGGCTCTTGTGTCTCCGAATATACGTTGTTTGCAGACGACCGGATCAGTCGGAGGTGGAGTGGGGGTAGCACAAAAATATATGGCGGCAAATAATAGATGCTACGAGAGTCATAACCTGAATCATGTACTCCGAATCTGTTTTTCTACCTTCCTTTTACCAAAACTCACTTCTTCCTTTGGCCATAATTCCCTCGATCTAGGTTCAGCGTCGGAGGTTGGAGATGATAAGAGGGGTGGCAAGAGGACAAACGGAAAAGGGAAAAAAAGCAAAAAAAAGCAAAAACCAAGAAACCAGCAAAAATAATGTGCGCGATCTGCTCTACCGTGCTGACTAAGCCCCTTTTCAGCAACCCCCATCTCTCCTCACGCTCATCTTTCAGAGCAACTATACTTCCTGTAACGTGTTTAAGTGACGCAGTAGGCAAACCTAAAATGAACAAGGTTTGGCCCAACCCTAAGTCTCCGAAAGTATCGAGATGCCGAAATCAATCTCCGATAGCTGTTGCACGACCTCCACGACAGCTCACCCACGCCATGAGTCGCACCAAGGTCTTCAAAAACGGCCGTCGAAGCTGCTTCCGATGCCGCCGCATGAAAGTGCGGTGTACTTTCGACACGGGCGAGGTCTGTACCCGCTGTGCAAAGTCCAACACCCGATGTTTCTTTGAACATGAAGTTGCGCCAGTTCGGAGCTCACAGAGACAGTGGCCGCCTCAGGAACAGAGCGATAAGGCGCGCGCTCGCCAGATGGCCATTCTGGACAAACCCCCTTCGGGCATCTTTCTCAGAGCCTTCAGAGAACCGTCCCACAGTCTGCAGATTGAACGGGTCCGATCTCTGTACAACGAGGCAGCTACGATGCTGGAACAGGTGAGCGGTGGCAAAATGAAGCATCCGGGGCTGTTTGACCCGAATCCAGAAACCCCGGGTTCGATTTCGGCTCTCCACAACAACTGCAACATCCTCAAGGACCTGTTTACCCTGGGTCACACGTCGTACGACCAGTGTCGAGAACTGTTCCAGGGTTACTCGCCTAAATTCTGGGGACTGCGGTTCTACGATCTGTCACGTGACTTTGACACCGCTCTCGAACGATACCCTCTGACGCTTCTTGGAGCGCTCGTTATTCTGTGTAACCCCAAGGCTGCGGCTTCTCCTAGCTCAGAAGTCGCACATTACTATAGACAGCTGCAGAGGACACTTGGCCACCATTTCCGCGTCGCCATCTCGCGCAGAGTCATTGTGGCCGAGCATATTGACGCCGATCTCATCAATTCCGTGTCCCTCGTTCTGGCATGGCACACCCACATGTACGAAGATACGTCGAGTCCAGCTACAGGGCACATGATCATGTCGATTTTCAACCACTGCATGGCCTCGGCCGCCGAAATGGGCACTTTGAAGAGCGAGGAAACGCCCCTCAAGGGTCCTCCTTCGACTTTTGCACATCCCGGATCGGAGGGTCAGTTTTCGCCAGTCAGAGCCAACCCCAGAGCTTTCCTCCATTCCTTCCTCATGAGCACCATGTGCGGTATCAGTTTTCCGCGGTACCGGATCTACTCGTGGTCTGTTCAGCTGGGAAACTGCTTGGCCTTTCTTTCTGGTCCTGACGCTTCTCTGGAGGATATTCTCGTTTGCCATGTGGCTAGAGTCGTGGCTATTGGTCGAGAGACTGTCAGTGTGCTTGGAGAAGGCCAAAAGTCGCTTGGACAGCCAAAACCGCTGTTCCAAGCGCCTGTAGCTCCCGAAGCTGTCATGGTGACAGTCGAGACCATGGAACAGAAGCTCAAGGCGCAGGTTCACAACTTCCAGTCGCATCCACAGTACCGCTCGTGCGTCACGGACGTGATGATGGCCGCTGACTACGTGGAAAAGTCCATGTTGCTGAGTCTCTACGAAGATGCGATTGATGTCATCTACACCAGCAAACTCGAGAACCAGGTTGCTCTGGAGCAAATGATCATCAAAACCGCGCGAGTGACTGATCAGATCATCAATCTGTACGAGGCTGTTGTTCAGGCTGAACCTCTAGTCTCCTCCTACTACACATACAAGATCTTGTCCATCTTCATGGGCTACGTCAAAGTTGAGTACTACACCAAGACGCTGCTCTTCAACCAGCTGTACAACAAGCCGCAGGCCGACTTTCCGCCCATCTGCCAGGCGCAATTGCACTCGTACATGGGCCGGCTGGAGCGTGCATACGCAGTTTTGCAGCCCCTGACACTGTCGCCCAAACAGACCATCGCCATGGAGAAGGTCAAGGCGTACTTGGCGTTCTACGACGCACACGGGTTCCCCAGCGAGGTGGGCGACGTGAGCGCCAAGGAAAAGGCTGCAGCGTCACAGCATCCCATTTCCAGCGTCGTTTCGGGCGTCAAGCCCAAGATGGACGGCGAGATTACTAACGGAGGAACAAGTACCACGAGTACAAAGGCCAGTGAGCCTGCAGGACTGGGTCCAGGGGCGCTTCCCGGCAGCGATTGGGTGCCGTTTGTCGACGGCGAGAAGCGAGACAGTACGATTCTGGGCTACTTGTAGTTCAAGCCATATAGCATTATTTATTACTTATTACAGGGTGGTGATTACAGGGGTTTTAGGAGTACAGGGGAGGTGGAAGGGTGGGGGTATGAGGAGGCTTTGATTTGGGTAGGAGAAGGCTTCAATTTCCAGCTCGTCTTGTATTACCAACGAAAGGGACACTATTGGTTGTGGTGTCAAATATAGTTAGAGTATTTAAGTATTCTAGTTGGGAGAGTTTGGTGAAATGGAGATGCTACAACCACTCGAGATTGCCCTGTGCAAAAAACGACTTTGCTGCATATGTGGTATGTAGTATGTGGCCTCACCGTTGATGTGGCCTCACCAACAGCGCACCATCAGCTCACCCTGCTTACTAACGTCCGGATTCGTCTCTTTGTTCGGGAGACGGAAGCCACAGCCCTACAAACTTAGCGCGTTTACCGTTCCGGTCCGACTGGATAGAAAATGAGTTTTGCGGCTATGGAAGGGTACTGGCGAGGCGAAATACGACGTGGCTGCCTGGCCCGAGGCTTGTTTTGCTCCGCGACGCTGCACACCACCCTCTCGTATTTGCACATCATCGTCGGAGAGGCGTGGTGGCTCCTGTCTCGTACTACCTGTCCCACAATAAGACAATGTTCCATTCCATGCATAACAGGTTGCAGCCAACTCTATGTTTAAGTGGTGCAACCAAAGAAACGCAAAAGAAAAAAAGATAGATACAGTCCGATATGCGGCCGTTTAGCTTAGGTCTCCAGCTATAGCTGCGATTTATAGGTGGTGGGGATGGAGTGGAGGTGAGAGGATGGAGGGTTGGGGGAAGGAATTTAAGGGGAAAATTCCAGGTTTTTTGGTGAAATATTGACACCACCACCATCTATACAAGCCACACTCCGATGTCGCAACTCCATGCACATTCATTATCGCCATCCGCCATGCACAGCACTCCTTCAAGAGCAACAGAGTGGTGACGCGAAAAACAATAAAGACCTGCGCACGAAAAGGAGCAGACCCGATCTCCACAGCCCGTGGCCAAAACCCTATCAGTGGCTAGACGTCCTAAAGAAACCAAACGAGCGGAGACTGGCGCCAAGGTTCGGGACGGCGTGGTCTCGAGTGTCTTTTAGCGTTGGTTTAGCAACTTAGTAGCCGCCCTGAGATGTGGTGGTGGTGAGATGTGGATGGTGGTTGATTTGGAATTTGAAATTGAACTTGAAATTTGAAATTTGAAAAATCGGTAAAATAAGGTGGCTGAGGTTGGGAGTAGAGCAGAAACACTTGTGTAAAGAAAAATTCATTTCGACTGTTACACTTGATCACTCCTCTCTCCTCTTGTTTACATCTCCTCCCCTTCCTCCATTTGTCACGATTACACTCCCCTCCACGGTAACCGTAGCCCTAGGTTCTGCAGTCGGTACGGTTAATCTGAAAAACAAAAGTGAAGCTTGAGTAAAGGAGAGCTGGAGAGCAGGCGTAAGTTTGCCAAAAAGGCTCGGGCTATCCGTCGGTGAGGCTCGAAATCCACAGTGAGACAAAAGCAAAGCGAGCAAAAATGAAGGCGAAGGAGATGAGAGACATACGAGTTTGGCAGCCGGAGGTAAATGCGACTTCACTAGAGAACAGTAGGCGGACGTTTCTTATACGCCTTTCGTGTACACGTCACTCTTATGATACGTCATCCAGTTATACGTCTATACCACCTATCCGCTATAGACATCTCGCTAAACTGCCCAAGCTCAATTTTCTCTTTTCCCCCACGCATACCATGCACCAACGTTTTAGTTTAGGTGCCGTCGTTAGTTGCCTGGTGGACGTAGGTTTGGTGGGGCTGAAGTTGTGGTAGGAGGGTGAGCGAAATATCTCGTCAAATGGCGGGTTTTTGTGGCAAACAGTTCTGAGAGTGTTGACGTTAGCAATGTTTACGTCATCTCATCCATCTAAAAGTCAGAACTGCCTCATCTTTCTATGTAACGTTCAAATAAACTCTGGTCGGACATGCTTCCACAGCAAAAGCTCCGTGAACAAGGTCTGTCGGAGATTTCGGAGTATCTGTAGGACAGCTCGAAGATACAACTTCACACGATACACTGCACGAAAAGGGGCGTTTAAGACGTTACAGAAAAGCGACATATCAGGGTGACACAACAGTGACACAAACGGTGACATAAACGGTGACACAAACGCAGAAACACAGCTCTTTAACCCACTCATACTCCCTCATCACACCCTTTACTCACACTTCAGCCACCCCCCTCATATGCCCTCACCTACCCACCAACTTCGACCGATAGATCCCCAGGGCCAGGGTGGAATTCCGCTGCCGACGATGGCCCACGGCATCCAGCACGGCTTTTCACCTGTCCCCATGCCTCCTCAGCAGCCCAAACACCTGGATCCACCTTGTTCGTCGTGCAACAAGCTCATGATCAACTGCATCTCTGTGACTGCCGATGGACCCTGTGACCACTGTCGGGCAGGCAATATTGAGTGCAAACTGCCGCCTCCAATGCTCCAGCAGACCAGAACTCCTACCCAGCAGCCTGTTCAGCCACAGATCCTCACTCCTACCCAACCACAACAACCGTGGTCCAATACAAACAGCCCTTCTGTGCCCAGACACCAGATCCCTGTTCCTCAGGTGAGTGTCACAGGTCCTCCAAAAATAGGCAGCCCTATCACTACCTCAAACGGAACTCCTGCTCCAAACACTCCTCTTCCTTCTCTACACAATATCATCAATATCGATAATATCAACACGACTCTGGACACGTCGTCTCAGGGCCAAACGGAACCAAACCGGTTGATTTCATCCCAGGCGGACTTCCTCACTGTCACGTGCAAAGAAGTACCCATCGAATCGCTCGACGATATCACAAACTCGGGTCTTTCTCAGGAAGAACAGTGTCAGCTGCTCCAAGCTATCATAAACAGATGTTCCGCCTACGTAAAGAGCATAACCGGATTGCCGCTGAATTCAAAGTCTCACCTCCCTCTTCAATGGAGATATGTCGATCCTGAATCTATGAGAGAAGGAAATATCGTCTACAGACTGCTTCAGCTTGGAATTCTGCCCTCGGAACAGTTCTGCAGAGACGCACTTACCATCTTCAGAGGCAACTTTTGCCCCTCAAACTACGTCTCTGAATCAATCACGTTTGAGCATCTTCTCGAACAAAGACCTACTCTTCTTCTTCTCTACATCACCCTAGGAACTCGAGACAACTTGGAACACATGGAGCTGCTCAAATACTACCTCGACGAACATATTGCATACTGCGCCTTTGTCAAGGGCGATCTTTCAAGCGAGATCATTATTGCCCTGGCTGAAATGCTCTACTTTATGGGCTACCAGACGTATCTCTACAAGTTCCACCATCTGCTGCGTCTCTATCTCGCCTCTATCATGGTCGTGGACTACGCTTTGGAGCCTGAATGCACTCTGGGAGACAACATGGCACACAAACGATGGGAACTGAGAGCTGTCGTGGGCTCAAACGCCATGACCACCTGTGTGGGACTCATGTTGCCCAAGTTTAGAACCGTTCCCTGGTCTCCTAGACACCTGGAGTACGGAAAACTGTTGAGAGAACAGGCCTGTGATCCCGTGGACTACTTTTTGGAGCGACTTGGAGCTATTGCGCAGCTGTCCATGGACGTGATCAACGCTCTGGACTCCATTTCCGACCCCTCATGCGCTGAAGGGGGTTACTTGTCGCCTATTCCTAAGGATATTCTGCTCAACGTCGTTTCTCCTCTGGAAGCTGGCTTTGAAAGAGAAGCTGCTCAGCTGAGAAAGGATGCTGATGCCGGTCTACTGCATATGGAGCATGTGGCTATGCTGGAATCGCTTCATGCGAGATCGTACATGTACCTGTTTGAGACTGCCATGCTTCGAGCCACCCCGAAAAGCCGGAAAAACAATGCCTTCATCTACTATCTTGGACGACAGATCCGAGTAGCTACCGAGATGATCAGACGGTTTGTGTGCTACTCTCACTGCTCGAACCTGCGTCTTCCTGTCCTCATTTCCTTCATTCCCCTGCATGCCTTGGTTTCTCTGTCCAAAGCCCAGATTCTGAGTCATTCTATGGGCGGACACTTCAAGGTGGATCTCAGAGGCAACCTCGAAATCCTCCAGGAGGCCTGGACTCGAATGCTTGAAGCCCAGTCGAGCTCCAGATGTCTGCAGTACGCCTACGAGAAGGTGGTGACTTCTGTGGAAAAGGTGGTTGAAAACGGCGAAAAAATGGCACCCTCAGAGGAAAACGCCAACAACCTGTTTGCCGATACTTCTCAGGGCAATTACTGGGTCACCATCGAAGACACATTCCCCTACGATGAAGACCCAGTGTCTGTGTACTTGCATGGACTGGGAGATCGAGCTCTGGATTTCGGAGAACGGTCTTGACTTGGATTCGAGGAGAGACGTTGATGCCCTCTCCTGAGAAAGCCCCCAAGCAACAAGACGTTAAAAAACTTCTAGACATCAAAAAGAAAAGGCGGAAGTGACATGATTGTTCTTCGCGTACTCACTCAAGTGGATTCGACTTAACTATCTGTAAGTTACAGTCAAGCACAACTCACTCCACTGGACACTCATACTGGTCACGCCAGTCTGTATTTATTCTATGTATATTTATCAATTTAAATGAATGGTGTAGAAAAAGGGGAAGTAGGACAAAGGGAAGTTGGTGATACGTGTGATACCTTGAGTGGTGAATGTTGTCATTCTCTTAAATATGATACCGTACCAAAGGAGAGCTTCGAGAAGTTCTTCAAACTCCTAGAGGTGACCAAAGAGAGTGATCATCAGTGTCACGGCATCTATTCAGCTCTAAGGACTCTAGAACAGGTACTATTCAAGCCTTTGAAGTATAAGGAGCTTCTTTCTAACCTCCACCTTGTCAACCACCCAATCTCGACGATGTATGGCTCTTTTCAAGTGAAGCAAAAGGAGCTATTGCCTACGATATGTTCTGGATTGGTACAGATAAAGTGGTGAAGTACCAGGATGGCTTTGACCCCTTTGGTATGGTTTCTTTTTTATGATCAGTGGTTTAGGCTATAGACAGCTGATACACAGAACTAACACTCAGCGCAAAGAAGAAAAGGGACTGGCTTGTAACATCGTTAGATGCTCCTCTTGTTCCATTCTGATACGTTTGAAACACTTTTCATATGAATATTACCGTGGACCATTAGTGCTATTAACTGCTGCCGAGGCTTCTTTCACACACAGAATCCGTAGATCCTGAACGTGCCAATAAGAGTGCATTCGGTTATCAAGAAGTATCAACCAAAAACCTCTTTTGCATACATGGCATGGATTCAAGCCAATACCATTACTTGACTCATCTCAGAATACTCTTGAAGGCCCCCATTCGTGGAATTACTCAACTGGAGACTTCACTGGTTGCTGAAAGACAGCTACCTGTGGTGCAAGCTCACTCTTGTGTCTCTCTGGAGACTATATTCAATTTATTGGTATTATGTCTGTACTTTAACCACTACAACTCCCCCGTCTCGTGACTCTGTTTATGCAAGTACTGTAGATTTTGCTGTCCTTTCTTGAGAACTCGATACAGACTTGGATACACATTCTGCGTACTGGTAGTTGTCATTAGCGACCCCCACGCCCGATTCATTCTAAATTGAAGGATTTGGACCCCCTTTCTTCGTCCTTCCTTTTCGGTCAGACTTCATTGTCAGAGTTAAGAAAAACATAGATACTATTTATAATGCCGTTTAGAAGAAGAAGCTCCTTTTCGGTACTAAATTAGCGCTACAAGGTCAGCTCTCCGAACATCGCTAGCTTCTTTTACGACTTCTAGCAGGTTCTCCTACTTCAAGCAGATTTTCATAGACTCTCTCAATTATGACATTCAGCACAGCCATGGACCCAACTCCGAGTAAAAAGAGCTCAATTGAGAGCCATGGAGTTGATCTAATTACTCTTCTGGACTCTAGTAAGACTCTATGACTTCTACTAGACTCGTATATTACGTCTCCACAATCTCTCGTATTCGTATTGATCTAGATCCAAGTAAGACTAAAAGGCCGAAATACGGATATTGAAACGACGAGTTGATCAAACAAGTTGATCAGTCTATTGAAATTCACTCTACAAGTTTCTGATGCCCCAACTCATCTATCTGCTCTAGGGGAACACTTCCACCCCTTCCTCCCTCTCTATTACCGATTACTCCACATAAAACCCTCAACTCAACCCACCCGATACTGCCCGCAACTCTCGTGTCTCCAGATTGTCTCCACTCAAGTCTAATTAACCTCTCTTTGAATTACGAGCCTTGTCTGAGTGAGTGCCGAAAATAGAACACCCTGAGTACCGGTAGGCAACCACGTGCGAGAACAAGTACAGCTAGCTATGCAGATGAACCGACTAGTTGTTACCGTACAGTCATCCTCGGTATACGATAATTGCTCATCTTGGCAGACCACTCTACTTGTAGTGGCCTGATGTGTACATCTGGTAGTTCTCCTGCGCAAGGCTCAGCCTACAGTATGTACTCACTCTCATGTATGAGCAAGGGCGACCGTTGGAGCGTTACAAGGGGCATTGCAAGGCATAATTGAGCGTCATAATTAGTGCTCAGGTCATGTGGATGTTGCTCTTTTGGTTCTATGTTCTATGGCATTGTCTGGGGTCTCAAACGGACAATGACT
Organism: Yarrowia keelungensis; assembly: GCA_001600195.1. Taxonomy (NCBI): domain Eukaryota; kingdom Fungi; phylum Ascomycota; class Dipodascomycetes; order Dipodascales; genus Yarrowia; species Yarrowia keelungensis. The sequence continues at coordinate 2,973,231 of BCJD01000002.1, read as the reverse complement.
ACACTCTGATCAAAGACACTTCACGTGTACCGGTACTCTGATTGCGGTTGACACTCTGATACGGCCGATTGTCTCTTTCGGGACGTCGATCTGGGGTTACAATGAGTGTTTAGTGGGTTTATGGGTTTATGACGTTGAGTCTAGGCTATAGGGCTGTGTAGACTGCGGTCCAACCTGTAAGGTACAGGCACCTGAGCGTCCACTATTATGAAACTGAACTGAAACGAAGGCTGATGGAAGCAAGATAGCCGAAAACGATGAACGGGGGTGGAGATGGTGGAGAGATCTCAATCTGGCATCAGAGATGTAGCAGAAGCGGAGATTGAAGATTGAGGATGAAGGTAGAAGATGAAACACTAGAGAGCTGGATCCTGAAGACACACAGAAGTCACTAACATCTAATCTGAACACATATATCGCTCGTTACTCGTTTGCTTCTCCCTTGCTCTTTTACAAAAGCAATACTACTCTAACTGCTCATGTACCACCCTACTGCCACAGCCCTGGTGTACAAGGCGCAATAACGTCTGAGTTTCGCTTTCCCGTGTTACAGAAACCAACCCAATGGCTCTGTAGCTTCCGTTTCCGCCTCTCGCTGCTTCCAGCGCTCTTCCACACATGACAATGGAGCTAGCTGAGAGTCTGAAAAGTCGGTTTATCTTCTTCGTATAGTGAGGTCATATTTAGCAGGCGCATTATGTCACCACGCTAAGTATTCGTACATTTGCCACCAAGTCCTGTGACACATCGCTACGTCGTAACTCGCTCACCCCTCTGCTTACCAAATCTGACTAACGCCAAGCTCTAGGGCCAAGCTCGTGAGCCAAGCTCGCGGCCAAGAGTCGCCAGGTCTCGGTGATCTGCTCAACGGCGGTCATTAATTAGCCGCGGTGGGAGCAGGGTCGTGACTGAACCTTTGGCGATTAGATTAGGCCGCAGTGAACGTTACGAATATTGACTAACACCGAGACGTAATAGATGTACCCCAGAGTGGGGGTGTCAGGATGTAGACGTCATTGTAGGCAGATGTAAACAAAAAGGAGTCATCAAAATTCCATGACACCTTCAGTGCATACTTCAGCTGTAGAATGATCAACGTCTTTGAGTCCTTTTGCTCCTCATCTTGTTCTCCCACTCCTCAATCTACTGAACGCCAACTCAACCCTATCTCAACGTTGATGGCTTCCACACGTAATCGTTGCACTCTGTTTGCCCTCTTTTCCTTGTGCCGGCTTAGTGATTCTTGCTAATTTGCTCACCCCACAGAAGTTAGTGTGGTCTTCGTCACATGAGCAGGCGTTAGTTACTCCAGCAGTTGAACTAGTCAAGCTCACTATCAGATTGTTCCTGACTGTGAGCATACAAGCAAAACTGGACATAAGGATATCATGAGAACACAACACTGGTGTAAATCACATGGCAAAACCACAACAATACAGGTAACCACACGATCAGCCGCATTACTTCCCGTTTAATTCATTAATCACCCCAAAAGTACACAGCCTGAATCCAAGAACATGTATGGAAGCTGGGCTGTGTGCATAAGTCTTGCCTTAACTCCGGGCTCTGTTTTTTTCGTTAGACTAAGAGTCTAAAAATAGCCCAACGCTGGATTGGGCAATGTGCTGAAGTTCCCAGCACGGCGAATATACAGGAATAGGGGGGAGGCGTGTGGAGTCACGTGAGCAAACGGGGGTGTTCACGTGACCGAACGAGGTGCAGATGTGGCCAAAAACACCACCCAAGCACGAACACCAACTCCCACCCCCACCCCACTCCAAACTCTTTCCTCTCCCTTCTCACTTCTGTTCACTTTCTTTTTGTCATCTGAATAAGGTTTAAGGTCGCGACCGACAAAGTCACACTAAACTACTCACACACCAGGGTCCTGAGAAGTTCAACGCCACGGAAAAAGAGACGTTTCGGAGCCCCTGCCGTGTATATATAAGCTGCCTTCGCCATGTCCTCCACCGGAGATCCTCTGCAAGAGGTCTTCGAGTCCTTCGACCCCAAAGACTACTACCTATTCGACACAAACCCGCTCCCCACAAAAGCAGAGCAACAACAGCAGCCCAGTGCCAACTCGATACACCCCTCGTCTCAGCAACAAGGCCACCCCGCGTACGACGATACCTCCTCCATAATCCCCACACACACCCCCTCTTCGCTCCAGGCAGGCTCTGTGTCTCCGCAACCCCAGCAGATGGACTTTCTGTCCCCCCAGGACTTTCGTTTCGCGCAGTTTGACGACCCCCAGTCCTTTCTGAACCCCTACGACGTGCAAACCCAGCCGTCGTCTGATTTTCTGTTGCCTGTGTCTCAACCTGGACACCACAGAGCCAACTCCCACTCTTCAGACACGTCTGCTGCTCCTTCTCCTCAGCAGTTCCACTCTCCGTACGCAGCTTCGCCTGTGAATCCGGACGACTACGCCGCGGAAATGGCCGGTCTGCCCGAACTCACCTTTGGCCTCGACTTGAACGGAAATCAGGACATGAACAACAGGAACATGGCAGTCTCCCCGATGGCCATGGGCATTGACGTGAACCAGAGCCAGATGAACCCCAACATGAACCACAACCTCAATCACATGACCCAGCCCCAGCAGAACCTGAATCCCCCCATTCAGATGAACAATAGCCACACGAACCTGTCCGACCTGGGCTCTCCGAGCATGCAGAACCAGCAGAACATGAGCCAGACTAGTAACACGTCAGGCTCAGCTCTGTCGCCTTCCCTGCTCACCCCCAACATGCTGTCGCCCAACTCCTCGCAGCAGTCGTACTCGTCGTCTCCCCAGACGTCCCAGGGCTCCATCTCGTCCCAGAGCCACCAGTCCATCCCCATGCTCAACGTCGAGCCTCCCAGGGATGACGTGTCGCGTCGGCGGGCCCATTCAGACGCCTCGGCCTACTCGGACCGCTCGTCCACGCCCTACGAGGTGCCCACGCTGTTCCCCCACGCGTCCTCGTCTCCCTCCCAGGTCCAGGACCCCGCAGACTTGCTGTCTCCTGGAGATGCAGCAAGCATACAGACCCGGCGAAGCCGCAGCCGCTCGTCGTCGACGTCTTCGGACATCCGGCAACGCGATCAGTCGCATTCGCCGTCCAGATCGCCCTCTCAGAGCGGCAGCAACCGTTCGCGGTCCAACTCGCACTCCCGAGACTACATTCTGGAGCTGGCGGCGCCCACGTCGAACAACAAGCGGGTCCAGAAACACCCCTCGACGTTTGCCTGCCATCTGTGCGACAAGCGGTTCACGAGATCGTACAACCTGCGGTCTCATCTGCGAACCCACACGGACGAGCGACCGTTTGTCTGCACTGTCTGTGGAAAGGCGTTTGCCCGGCAACACGACCGAAAACGGCACGAAGCTCTCCATTCCGGCGAGAAAAAGTACCAGTGTCAGGGCGTGCTTGCCGACGGACAGACTCCTTGGGGATGTGGCCGTAAGTTTGCCCGAGCAGACGCGCTGGGACGCCATTTCAAGACCGAGGCCGGCCGAGAATGTATCCGGCTGCTGCTGGAAGAAGAGGCCAACGAAAAACAGGCGCTTTCGGGCCAGCAGGTTTCCTATCCTGGCGATGGAGTTCCTTCCTTGACTTTCAGTCCGCCCGCTGAGCCCCAGAACGAGCCCCGGCCCCAGCAGCCCGTCATTTTCCCGGCGGCCCTGCTCCAAAAATACCCCGTGTTGCTGAACCACCTGAACGAGGATTAGGTGTGATGGTTGAGTGAGCTGTGAGCGGTTATGACTGTTACGCGGTTATTACTGTGAACGGTTATGACTGTGAGCGGTTTGACTGTGAAGCGGTTTGACTGTGAAGCAGATTACTCAGCTGTTTGCGCCAACTACCTTTCAACAGTCGGTTCCAGCTGATGTTACTTTTAGATCCCCCTAGTGGGGTGCTATTTATTGTATATGTATTCTACATTCGTTTAAAAGGAGGTGGAGTAGAGAGAGGTGTAGAAGAAAAGGAGTGTAGTTGGTGATATCTGTAGTGCTTCGAAACGGTGGCGAATCGACTTAGCTTTCTTATCATGTCTGGAATCATATCTTTGATAAAATTGGGCTATAAATATCTTGTCGATGTGGTGCATGGCCGTTGAAAATGTGGAGATAAGCGTGATGATATGTGGAGAAGAGGTAGATAAGCACACAGTGTAGATCCGTAGATCTGGAGAAGAAGTAGGGTAATTAAGCAGCCATGGGAGATTGTGGGGGAGTGGTATGGTTTGACGAAGGTATCTGATATGTTCGATGCCCCGATAAGTGAACACCAAACGGTATATCTATGATCTCATACATGTATAGATGATGGGAGATACGAGATATGAAACTCAATCGAGGGGGAAAAGTGATGATGGAAATATGTTGTGTGTTAATGGGGAGTTGATTGAGTAGTTTTGTAGGAGTCTAGAAGAAGTTGTTTCGCTGCTTCTGCTTGATTGTGTGGTCATTCTACCGTATTCTTTAGCTCTACCTTCATAGTTAGGCTGAAGTCACATCGCATATATGAAGTAGGAACTGTTATCAGTCTGTCTTTGAGCTGTCACGCTGATCAGTGCAGTTGGATAGAGTCATCTGGAAGGCGCATTGACGTCACAGGGTCTTTCTCGATAGGGAAAGTCAAGTAGGCTATCGAATAAGGAAGTTGCAAGGGTGTGAGGAAGGTATCCCAGTTTAGCCATTTATACTTGCTAATACTGTGAGAAAGATGCCCCATATTGCCTATCTAGAAACTATTTGAAAAGCCGATACAAAAGAAACCAACTTATGGATTAGTTTCCACCTTCTTCCAGCTGCTAGATAGTCTATAATGTGGTATCCAGTTAGTGGACCTCCTCTGTGCTATTCAAGCAGCTGGGATTCGCTGAATGTTCTATCGATCTTCTAAACTTGTTTCCGATACGTTCTGACTATGCTTCCGCTTACCCCATATTTCTAGCTTCTTCTGATAGTACAGTAACTCTTTCATTCTGCGTAACTGTTTCAAGGTGTCAGTTTCCATACGCCTTCTGAATCGCTCTTATCCTCTCACCATTAGAGATCTCTTCGTTTGTCGCGATACCTCTTCAGTGAAATATCCGTCTCTACAAACTGATCTAGCAGGAATACTGTGCTTGAATGGTATACTGAATGTCTCAGTGTACATGCCTAAGCAGTGTCGCCTATAGGGTGTACATACGGTAGTGTGCTACAATACTGATGGAATTGGATGAACCACACTACAAAGTACTACTCCAGGTCAGTTCTGAGGTACCTGTTCTCGCACAGAACTTCAGATACGTACCATTCAAGACCCTAGTAACCAAGACCCTTCTTACCGGTACCCACTCTAAGATAGCCTACATTCGATCACAGCCAACCTCGAACCCCATTTCATGTGCCATGTATATATGTACAGTACATCGTCATCATTAGCTGCTAACAGCTTCTCCGTGTTCCTTTCATCTATTCCTCCATTTAATCATTCATCAGAGCTTTTGGGTCGTCTCCTATGCCTTAAAATCCCACACGATATGCCCCACTCCCGGAGCAAACGTCTTGACCATTTCGGTATGCAAATGCGTTCCAAACACCTTTCCTCTCTCTTTGGTGAACTCCTCGATCTCGTCCATGGCCACATTCTCATGAACATGGTAAGTTGTCACTCCTGGTTGAGCCAGGGTGGTAGCAGTGTTCCAGGCTTGCTTACAGTCAGGTAACAAGCCCATATTGATGTGTGATAGAGGAAGAGACTCAATTGTAGTCGTCTCACTGTACTGTCTCAACCCATTAATCCTCTCTACTGCTCTCTCGTTGCTCTCATTGAAGACAATAGCATGAGTAGTTCCTGGAGGTCCCACTTTACTCCAATCAGGTTCATCTCCTTCCTTGACGACCTGGAGACTCAATTTTCCCAATTCAGCTCCTCTTCTGAGCCCTTCTATCGACCAAGGATTGATATCCCAGCCGAGAATGAGTCGTGGTTTCAGTTGTGCGTAAGATAGAAAGAAGTAGCCGATACCGCAGTAGAGATCAACCACCAGAGAATGCTTAGCAGACTTGAAAATGTCAGAATTCAAAACTCTGGCTTTTTCTTTGATATTTCCACGACTAAACATGGTATACATAGGTGCCCAGCACTGTTTGATGTCGTTTTGAGTGGTAGTCACCCAGTAGGCGTTTTGGAAGTCGTCAGTTGCTGGGTTGTCATACAACTCAGGATGATCCACAGGATAAGGACCCCAATCTCCAACCAAACGAGTGATTCCAGGGTGCCGAATCACATTCTCCTGCTTACTAATCGGACTGTTGACCGCGACGTGAGTCACTCCAGGTTTATCCTTCAGCCATTCCTTCAGCGAAGACTGGATCTTCTCTTCTGTCCATCCAGCAAAAGAACCAGCTGTAAAAAGAGCCATAGAGCCGTATATCGTGTATCTCTTAGGCATGTCGTTAGAAGAGGATACGGTTTCGGCTTTTCGACGAATGAAGTATTTACAGGGAAGAGAAACGGTTACTGAGGGGTCTTGAATCTCTGTAAACTCTTCACTCTCCTGTCTACCCTCTTCAGCCACATTTGTAGCCACAAACATACATCCATCTTGAGATATCACTCCAGTGTTTTTATCAAACAACCGTCGCTCCTCCAGCTCGGTTTTCACAGCTTTTATATCCCTCTTAGACGGGGATATGAAAAGTTGCATGGTATCAATATATGGTATGGATTTGTACTTGGTCTGATCTCGGTCTGAAAAATCGTTCATAGTGGGCAACTTTATTTGGTGAAAGAAAGAGAAGCCATCCCTAAATAATTAATAAAATACAGGAAATTGGAAGAAAATGAGAGGTTACTAAGGTAGAGATTATCTATTTTCTCATATTCATTGCTCATCTACATCACTTCTTGATCATCTTTTATAGTTGTGTCAAGCTCTCTGTCACCTTAAAGTAAGAACCCACTAATTACTTGACCCTATAGAAAAACCCATAAAAATGGCGGAAAATAGTAAAAATTTCATTTATCAGTTCTCGTTGTCAGACAGCTCACTCAATCGCCCCCACACCACCCAGACACCAACCCACCATCCTCCTGTCACAGATCAACCTTCTGTCATCCAACGTTAGACTCCAAAACCGGTGAATACGGAAATGGCGTTGACGCGTCTAAAACCCGGCCCAGGGTTCGGATCGGCTCAAATCCCGGGCCACAGCTGGAAGCGGCGGCGGCGAGTTTGGCTCTGGGTTTAGTTTGGTGATAGGACGGATATGGCGTGAGGTGTGGTGTTTGGCGCACAGTGTATTTGTATTGATAGATGAGTGTACCTGCTTATGGAATAGCTGCTAAGAATGACATCCACATTTCACTAATACCAGACACCCAATCATTATGAGCATACCTTCAACCCCTTCCACCTCTATAGTTCTCCACCTATACCTTCCACACGCTTCTTAGTGCTTGAGGTTGGGCATGTAGATCGTTTCAGCCTTGAGAATGGTAAACTAGGAGTAGGGGAGTGTAGCACAATAGCACCAAATAGGCCAAAGCTGTACCACAATACAGTGTTGATGCTGTACACAGACAGTATGTATTAGTAAGCACAATGACTGACTAGCCGTATTCCTCCACTTCAGCCCCATATATCTACGCCGTAAGGTAGGTTTAATTACCACCATGTCAACATAAGGGTTCAAGGTGTTTGTATGTTAAGCATCCGTGAGTTTAAGGGTGAGTGGAAGGTGGTGTGTTCGTTGGAGAAGGAATATAAGCAGAAACGTGCTGTAAAAACGGTCCACATATTATGAGTGACTCAGGTAATAACCCCATACCCTCTCCTAACTCATAACCTATCTTTTGCTCCCATCTCAAACACCCACTTCCGTCTCATCGTACAGATCCCCGAAATATGCAGCGATATGCAGTTGAGCCATGTTAGTCTAGAGTGGGAAAATGGGGATGTCAGAGAAGATGGTAAAGGAGGTGGTATTTGTGTCCAAAAAGTAGTTATTTATGCTTATTGAGCACAGACACAAAGCCCTTTGTTGTTTTTTTCCCATAAAACACTTTTCCACCACCGTACACCCCTCCCATAACACTCATTCCAGCTGCGCGATATAGTTTAACATCTGGAGCACGAAACCATAGTGCACCAAACCATTGCATTTTTGCAAAGCTACCGACACGGTCTTCCACCTCTTCATCTGTTTGTGACCGACCATGACGACGCCGAAAAACAAACGCAAGTTTGGCTGGATGAAGCGCCTGGTGAACGGAGGCAAGGAGGGCGAGCTGAGGAGTGAAAAGGAGAGCAGTTCCAATGTCTCCAGTACCACCACGCCTACTACACCCATGACCTTTGACGCTCCTGAAGAGTCCCCTGCTGCTGCTCAAACCACACAACCGACCGTTTCGCAGTCTTCGCAACAGACGGAAAAGGTTCCTCAGAGCCAGGTGCCTCAAAACACCCAGAACGAGTCCTTTGAGGGGTTCACTCCTTATGGAGACAACTCGGGGTCCTACAACAACTCGTATAATGCGGACAACTCCGGAATGAACTCCGGATCCGAGTCAGAAAACGACAGCGTTTATTCGAATCCGCCTAACAACAATGCTGCTGATTTCTATGGTCAGATGTACGACGCCCACAACTCGTCCCAGTTGTACCCTTCACGCATGGATAACTCGTCCACTGAGGGTATCAAGAGTGTCAGAGACAACCACAGTATGCGCAGTGGCTCTGTGTTGACCGATTTGGCACATCAGCCTGCCGGTTCAACCATTGGATCACCCCGTTCGATCGCAAAGTCTGTGGGATGGCATTCTGTGGGTTCAAGGTCGCCCAAATCGATCAAGTCGACCGATTCGCTCAAATCGGGAATTGTCGGCAACTCGTGGCGAAGACGGGATTACTACAAGTTCCTGACTGACGAAGATGACGACGCTTCTATCACAGGAGACAATCATGAAGCAGGACCTTCCAACCACGTGAAAATCGATAGTGATAGACTAGACAGTCGAGGAAGCGGCACTCATCCCCATTCTCCACTAGCCCAGTCTCACTCCTCGTCTTCTCTCATGTTTGACGCTCCTTCAAGTCTCCATGAAGTCGACCCTCATACTCCCATCTCAAGCACAGCTCCCCACCATCACTCCACCCTCGCAGACTCCGTGGTCACTGCAGACACTCAGGAACCCGCAGTCCACGGTCTGGGAGTCTCCATGGAGGGTCTGAGTGTCAACGACGAACAGGAGTCTTCAAACCACAATCAAAACAGCATCCTGGTCGACTCGGAGTCGTCTGCTACAGAAGGAGCAGCAGATACGTCCATTGCTTCCACCGCAGGTTCTTCCTCTGCCCTCAGAGACCCCCAGGACAGCTTTCCCCACCCCAATGGCACCTCTTCGCATTACAATCCCGCCAGTGTAAACACCAATCCCAATGCAGCAGCCCGATCGACGTCCTACTCGTCGTCCTTATCCACCTCGGGCTTTGCTTCCCCCTCAATCATGTCCCAGAACTCGGATGGAGCGTCTACCAGCTACACTGTGCCCTCAGGCATGCACCACGTGCAACTACAGCCGCAACAGCACCAGGGCCATCATCATGGCACCCAAAACCTGCAGGTCAACACGGTCCCCAACCTCGACAACGCGTCCATCATCACCCTGGCGTCTTCCAGTAAGAGACGACGAAGACGGTCGGTTGATACCATGGCTAGCACTAGAGGAATCGCCCCTGCTAGTCTCTACGTCAACAGATCGGTAGAGTCCCTGCCCATGGATACAGACACGGAAACTAATCATAGCGTCGAGAGGTAGGGGTGGTGTGACTGTTCTTGAGATAGACATTCAGCTTCTGTGGATCACCATACGTAATAGTGCTATAGCATAATAATACCAATACCAGTGTAACAGCAAGGAGTGAAGAGATGGGAGGATGGAGACCCTGAGTGCTAGTACTGTAGATGTAGATGTAGGCATACGAATGGGCTGTGATCTTGAGGGCATGATACTTGTCTTCAAGATTGACATCAGTCGTCATGTTCATGTCTACAAACGTCACAGTAGGTTTCTGTAGTAGAAGACTGAGTACAAGTATCAAGCTTCTGAATGACTTGGTATTATGTTTTCAGCACTAAATTTCCCTTTCAGTGACTTCTAATGGTCTCATTCAGACATGCCTCACTTATGCTCTATTAGTTAAGCATTAGTTAGGGCCAAGACTTATAGTAAGGCTCTAAAAGGGGACTAAAAGACAGATGGTGCCATGGTTCTAGTCCAATTACGTATATCATGACTGCTAATCGTATCGGGCAAAAATTCATCTCCTTTTCACTATCAATATCACCACCAATCATTGTCTCCCTTCAGATCTTCTTAGTTAAGCTCCAGTTGACAACCTACAAGGTAAGGCGGTGTCAGAAGTGCCCCTATCAGGATGTTAGAGTTGTACTAAACAGCTCTAAGTGATCTAAAAGTGTCAAGCAATAGCCCCAGACTGCTCGTATTCAGATCCTGTGTATCTTCTGGAACCGTATTTTATGCTGACTAATAGCTTAGTAAGCTTCTTTTTGCTTACATAATCACCCCGTCAAAAAGCAAAAAGAGCCCAACAGCAGCACTTTCAGCCCCTCCCTGTCTCACTTTTTCCACTCTTATTTTGCCACCCACTTCTTCTCCCGCTTACATAAGCACATCTTCAACCTAACCTCTCTTCTTGGTTAAACTCGGCGATATAGTTAAGGTCCGTGTGCAGTTGTTTGGAGTACATGAGCTGTGGAGTCGATGCGCCCTGAGAGGCAGCTGGTCACGCGAGCAGCTGTGCAGAGGGCTGCGTTTGCGGAGCCCAGATATTATGACTTATGAGTTCCGTACAGGGACATATTATGAGCGAGCAGTTGTGCAGTACAAGGTGTTCATTGTTGGTTGAAAAACCATTTGCTGGGTCTTGGCACTGAAAAATGGAGAGTGAGACATTGCTGAAGAATTTCACAAAACGAGTTGGACAAGAAAGATCCAGGCGATATTTCGGAGCAAGTGACGTCACCCTGCTGGCCAATGAAAATGGCGAATCTCTGCTATTTTTAATTCCGCCTTAACTTTGGTTTGCGGAGCCGACTTGAAATACGTCTGAAAAAGGGGAAAAAAGGCAGTCGAAAAGTCAGTCTGGAAAAAGTGCAAAATTGGAGGAAAAAAACTCAGTCGAAAACCCTCGGCTCTCCCGAGGAGCAATACTGAGTTTAACCGTTTTTCGTTTCTTGAAAGTTGTTTGCCGGATGTTTTTGGCAGTGTTTCCGATACGATTGCTACCGTTTAAAAATAGAATAGGGGCAGGTGGGAGACAGGTTGCGATTCTGGGCGATTGGGCTCATAAGGTGTGTTTCGCTCATAACCCCGTCTGTATTACTAAGCACCGCACTCATCTAGCTGCACGTATAATCCGCGTCTGCGTCTCGTCGACAGATTCCGTGGTGGCCGTTGTGTGCATCTGCCAAACTCTAGAGTGAAAAATGAAATTAGCGCGGGCGGCAAAACGAGAAATGAAGCGCGAGAAATGAACAAATAGGGGGAGAGGGGAAGGAGCCGAAGTAAGGCCGAGCGGCAATAACAAGCGGTTGCACTTGCCCTGAGGGTGGTTACCACGGTGATGGTGTGGTCATTACAGAGGGAATGTGGTCACCACGGAGATGATGTGGTCACCACGGAGACCGTGTTGTGGCACCACGGAGACAGTGTTGTGGCACCACTTGGCGAATGTAGCGACCACGGACGTATTGTGGTGACCACAAAGGTGTAGGGTCACATTGACGATATCCAACTAGTCGTAGCGCAACCTCTCGCCGTAACGCAGCGTATCTCATGCCGCTACCTCTTATCCCCGTGGCCTTTGCTTACATGGCAGCGGTAGAGAACACATGGGAGGTACACGCGAGATGTTCGGTATAAAGAAGAAGTGTGAATACTGTGGAAGAGAAGATGATGAATTCAAGAAGGAAGGAGTTATAATAGTCCAAATATAAGACCAGTTTAGTAGTGTAACATGGCCACGAGGAGTCGATTGGTGGTGTCATAATACGTGTGCGACGTTTGGAAGGTGGGGAAATGAGGGTTTGTTGGTGGTGGTACTTGTTCATCACGATGGAAATTGGAAAAGTCGCGTAAAACAGCTGCTGGACGTCCTAAGGCGTTGAAAAAAGCGCAGTTATTGTCGTTGAACGCACGCAATAAACCAGTGCGCTATTATTCACTAAAACCTGTAGTGCCGTTGGACTAACGACACTTGGCATTTTTCCTGTAACATGCGACGCGCACGTATAGCGGTTCATAGGTGGCTGTTTTATGGACGCTAGAGTGGGCTCACGGATTAGTTTGTATGAGGTTATTTGCTAATTGTGAGGTGATAAATGTATTGAAGCAGCCATTTTTTAAATACGAGGAATACTGGCCCTTCTGGAAGCCTTCAAGGTCTGTTCCTACTGTCAACTAACTTCTAAGTATCGTCCCAACTGGAGCTTCACTAATAGCACATCTCATTAATACCCTTCTAAAAGACGCTTGAGAGTTGTCATAGGTTAATCTTTTCTACTGGTTACTCATGGCAGCCATCAGAGCCGTTACCCATCTTTTTAGACACATCTGATGTATATTGCATCTCTCAGAGCACTTCCTATTGTTACTGCAACATGATCTGATAATAATATGAGGTGACAAGAAGACCCTTCTGACAGAACTTACCAACGACTACCCGTAAATCAGATCAGATAGACACATTCCCCAGGCTCAGTTCATTGTACAATATTTTAACCACCAATATTCAACCACCATAGCACCATCTAAACACGTCTAACGATCTCATCTCTCTCCTACATACAGTCTAAAGACAGACCATCTTGGAAGTCACCATGAAGAATACACCAGCTCTTTCAGGGTTTCAAAGGCACTCGGTCGTGGCTGAATTCGACTCCCCAATCATGGGCCACCTCTTTACACTCACCAACCAAGAAAAAACCAATCAAACCCCCTTCATACAGTCAAGTGTCCGCCATCGCCTTTAGCTCACACTATACATTAAGCTAAGACCATCAGATATGAACATGAACTTGGAGTCATCCAGCCAGGGTCTTCACCATAGAGTAAAGACCTCATCCAATCCATTCAAACACAGCAGAACACCAGCACCATGAAAATCTACACTCCAAGTACCACAAATACCAAGTATATTTCACCACCACAAACCCCACCTCTGCTTAACCTTGCATTGAAAAATATCATAACCTAAGCTAAACGTCAGATCAAGACATCTCTACGCCATACTAGAGTCGCCATCACAAAAGTTCATTCCACACTACTTGGGTCTGCTCCCATCTGGCTACGCCAGACGGTCGGTCATTATACAAATACATTTCTAGATACATTGGTTTTTTTATGCTTTCCTTCTCAAACATGCGCCTCCTACTCATGGTGCATGGACGGCAGAGACACCTTTTCCTCCTCCTTGGCCTGGGGCTCGGAGGCGGCGGGCGAGGCGGTCTGGCTCTGGTAGATCTGGGGCATGTAGTTGGAGTAGCCCTTGCCGTTGGCCTGTCCGTTGGCCACGCCGTTGGCCTGGGGAGGCTGGGCGGGCTGCGTCTGGGGGGTGGACTGCGCAGACGACGAGGCGGGGGCCTGCTGGCCGGCGTTCACGCCGCCGTTGTTGGCCGAGGTGGGAGCAGCCTTGTAGGCGGGGTTGCCCTGCTGGTAGTACTCGGCCGTGGAGGGGGTGTTGATGCGCGAGCCGGGCGTGGAGAAGGACGACGGGCCGGGCGACTCAAAGCCGTCCGAGGTGGACGAGTGCTGGTAGTAGTAGGACGACTGCGAGGCGGGGGGCGGCGTGGAGGTGGACCGCTCGACCGACTGCAGATGGTCCAGGTGGTGGGACCGGTAGGAAGCGGGGGGCTGCTGGGCAGAGGGCTGGACGCCGGGCTGCTGGCCCTGGCCCTGGACCTGGCCCTGGCCCACCTGCTGCTGACCCTGGACCTGCTGCTGCTGCTGCTGGCCCTGGACCTGGCCCTGGCCCTGGCCCTCGTCCTCGCGCTTCACGTCGCCGCCGACGGACGACATGGGCTGGACGGTTCGCGCGTAGTTGGCGGGGTGGTAGAGCACGGACTTGATGTCCCGCACAAACAGAGGGAAGAGCAGATCGATGATCTTCTCCTTGTTGGCAAACTCGAGCGCCCGGTCGTAGGGGATCCACACGCCCTTGAGATGCATGGCGCCGGCCTTGACCACGTGCCGCAGCTTCTCGCCCTTGAGAATGCCGTCTCGTCGGCCTCGGGTCATGCCGGCCACGTTCAGCAGCTTGGTGCCGTTGATCATGTCGTTATCCTCCCGACGCGCAACACAGATGCCCCGGGCCTCGACCTGGAAACACAGCGTGCCCTCGTCCTCCCATGAGGTTGTCGTCACCTTGGGCTTGACGCCCGGTGGGGGGTTCTGACCGGTGGGGTCTGTAATGGTGATGGGCAGAGGGCCGCCGGGGAGAGCAGCGGCCGCCAGAACGGCGCCGGCCAGCTGCGACGAAATGCCGTAGGGAGCCGTGCCGCCGCTCTGGGACGCAGCAGGCACATGTGGCTGCGAGTAGCCGTACATGGGCTGCTGGTACATCAGGTGCGTGTTGGCACCTTGGGGCTGGCCGCCAGGAGCGTGCTGCTGGGGGGAAGCCGTGGCCTGGGGGGAGCCGGAGGGGTTGGCCTGCTGGTACCCGGGGTACTGGTGCGACGCGTTGCCGTAGTACGACGAGTACTGGGGCTGCTGGCTGTAGGGGTACATGGTGGAGCTGTAGGATGCAGACGTGGGGTAGCCGGCCGCAGAGGGAAAACTAGAGTTGGAGGAGGACGACGCGGGAGCGTGGTGTTCGGCTGCGGTGCTGCGGTTAGGGTTGTGCGGGTTGGGGTTGCCCGCCAAAGGGGGGCCGCCGGGGTTAGGGGACGCCGTGTTCTGCGAGAGATTCGACAGGTGGGGGGAGATGTTTTCGTCGGTCGTCGTAGTTGTCGTGGTCGTGCCGCTTGTCGTTTTAGCGTCGCCGAGACCGTCTGCGGTTGCTTTATCTCTAATCGACGAATAGTAGTTGGTAGATCCGTTCATTGCTTGCTGCTGCTGAGGGGGGGCGGCGGGACGTTCAGTTGCTCCGAAAGTTGGGAAATGAGCAAAAAATACAGGCCTGTAAGTGTGTGGGGGTGGTGTATTATTTCGCTTGCTGGGGCTGCTAATCTCGGGCTCGAATTCTCGGGGTGGTGGTCGCGAGACGCGTCGTATGTAAGGGTAGACCTGACTTCTGCTTGAAGCTGCTGGACCAGACAGATGGTATGCAAAGGAGAAAGCAAAGTTAAGGACGGCAGAGAGTTGGCCATCCACCGCTAGAAAGGTATGCTGCAATTTTTTCCAACCTTATGCGGCCCAAGCTTTTCCTTTCTTCTCCCAGCTTCCAAGGCGAATAAGGTAACATGTAACCCACCCGAAAAGCACAAAAATGTGAGCCCAGCGACGGAACACTCGGCCAACAAACACCACACCACGTAACAAGGGCCGCCGAGAGGGGACGCAAAAAGGGTCCGCTGACCCGCACCACGTTTTTGTGCAAAAAAGTGGTGTGGCCCAGGGATCCCAAAAAACTCACCGCTGCTCGGATATTATCTGGAACGCACGTCCCTCCATAAAAACCCACATGTGCATCGCATCGCGTTCATCTGAAGCACGTTATACTACATGCAAGGTGATGCAGCTAACACGTTTGACCAGATCACCGAGATGCACAGTGGGGCTAGGGAAGACGAGGTGGTGGTGATGTGAATCGGAGGTGAACACTGTCATCTTGGAAGCTCGCCATGGCTAGGAGAAGGCACCATCTGTAAGGACACGTGGCGGTGGTGGCGTGGGCAACAAACGCAATGTAGTGGGTGACTAATAGTGACGTGTGAGGGAACTGAGGCCATAAACAAGTCTCAGACGAGCCAGATACAAGCCATAGACAAGCCATAGCAAGCATACAGTAGCCTCGGTGTATCGCACTAGGTCACCTACAATCTGCCTCGATTCGCCACCCATAAGGTACGAATTTGGGCGTTTTGCAAGTGACACAAAAGCGGCGGGGGAGAAAACCACATACAAAAGAACGATAAAACGTCCCACGGAGATGGAAACGGTACCATTCTAATCGTCTCGGTTGCCCCCATCAGCCTGCCACGTCACGTAGCCCTGCCACCTCCCAAACTCACGAAATCACTGTTTTTGTGCTGAACACGAAACTACCCCTGAATGAACGGTCTGTCGATGTCGTACTGGAAGTGTCGTCTGTGTCGTCGGTATATCGTATCATCTCTGTCGTGTGAAAACATCTCTGTATCCCATCCTATTGTATCTCATCTTGGAAAACGGCACATGGCATTTGTGATGGAGACACATTACACGACAAAATGTGTTTGTGTCACACACCCCAAACGCCCCTGTTTGCCCTGGTCTGTTGGTATCGTCTATACTCACGTTAATATCTTGTCGGGGACTGCCACAAAGTGTCTGGAGAGCGTGTGTGCAGTTTACGGAGAGTCTTGATGTTCGTCGAGGGTCGAGAAGGTCAAGAGTCGCGGTAAAAGTGATGTGCTTTTCGGGGTGCTTTGGTTATGTACTGTGGGTAAACCAAGAATTTGCAGTTTGCGCACGCGGGTTGGGAAAAGCGTCGGTGGTCTGTCGAACGAGTGGTTGTTGTGTCTGTGATGCTCGAAAGGACGTGTCGATTCGAGGTGTTGAAAACTGAAGGGTTTTTTTTTTCAAGTCCAACAACAAAAGTGGTGTTGTGTAGGAGAGAGAACAATTTCTTTCAAGAGTCTTTTTTTTTTCGAAAAAGCTCTGGCCGAGAGTAAAAAAGACTGTTTGGGAAAAAAAGCGATTGGGAGGGCAGGGGACAAAGAAAAGTGGCCTTGGGACAAAGAGAGTACAGGAGGGCCCAACAGGTGCAGTTTACACGTAATCGCAAATGGCCTTGAGTCGAACTAAGTGACAAATGTTTCCTTTTTCGGAACGCTACCCTACGTCCTCTTTCCCCTTTTGTCTGCGCCTCTTTGTCTGTAGCTTAGACTTCTGCATTTTTCCGTTGAGAAGCACATGACAAAGCCTCCATGCACTGCCTTTGAAAAATTTTCCAAATTCAATCACTCCGAGCTCCAGGTTAAGGCGATTGTACAAGCCGTCGCACTGCGTATCTCAACGGTGCGGTGCAGCAGTCGGGATGTGGAGGGGTCCTAGCCCTGGCTCTTTATCCCAGCGTTTGTGTCACCTCTCCTCGTCCCTCCCCCTCCTGCCTCATTATGCATATATTATCCATCTGGACCGCCAGAGTGTACTGAAGATGCGGCACGTGCAGTGTTATTTTCCAGCAGCGTTCCGAGCACCCGAGAGAAAGACAAAGTGGAGCCGGCCGGGTAACTCAACACCAGTGCAAGTGAAAAGCGCAAAGTCAAGTTCAAACTGAATAAAACATGTTAATTGAACCGTTCAAGTCTTTGCACAGTCTGTCATAACATCTTGTACAACCCCCACAGGCTGCCCTACCTGACACCTGGATACTGCACTCCACACGTAGCTCAGATTTACTTCTCTACTGGAGTACATACTTATCCTTTGGGCGCTTGCAAGTAAAGTACAAAGAAGTGCGCCTGGACCAGAGAGATTACGCTCGCAGTACTGCCAGCACGTACGACTTTTCCAACGGCTCCGAGGGTGTTGCACAATGAGTTTGGATAGGGGGAGAGGGGGCGTACAGGAGAGGCGGGATATCTTTTGCTGGAGAAAAGCTGTGGCAAATCGGGAAACTCCATTATAATCGGAATCTCAATCCGCGCCTTTTGACACCCCAATCGGCCCAATTCGAGTGCTCCCACCCCCCAACTCATCAAACTCTCCCTCTCCTCTGCTGTTTTTAGGGCTAAAAACCATATCTCATAAGCCGCCGTATGCACCGAGAGACAAAAGCAAGAATGATGGAGATGGAGGAGATGGGGGAGGAATTCAGTTCCGATCCGCTCTCTTGACCGGGTGAAATGAGCAATAAACGGGTGATCTGGAAGTCACCAATTGCCCCTATAACACCCTCTTATGCCCACAACTCGACTATATGACTTTTGACGCTAATAACTAGCCAAACTATAGTCTGCCAACTCCGAAGCTGTAGAGGATGAGACCTGCGTTAAAAGTAATTCGCGGTGGGAGTTGCTTGCCAGAGTATTTGTGAGTGTTTACTTGGCCACACTTGAGCACTTTTGAAACACTAGCAACCTCCAGAGTTCGGCTATCGACCCCAGCTCGCTATTGTATGCCTTTTTGCCACTGCCCCTTGTATTATCGATGAGCTTGATGTGGCGCCTAATGTGCCAGCGAAGCTTTTGCGTGCCTTTCCTCTGCTGTCCCACGCAAAACGCTGCATGACCGTTATGACGTCACGGTCACGTGGCCACGAATAGGGGCTCCGTGGACGTGATTTGAGGGGTAACGTGGACTCTCCACCCCGTTGCAACACCGCCACCGCTGTGTATTTCTCGTTTACTTGCCCCCTTCGCCACACACTCTATCAGACCCACCGAACAAGGTTTCCGAACATGCCACGTTAATGTACGTCTACATTCCTGCGGACAAGGACAGCCAATAGGCTTTAGGCGTCTTTGTGGATCCGTATAGCCACATGAAACATTACCGTAGTGAGAAAATGTAGGCGAGCGATACGGAGAGAGAGGAGGGCAAATTGAGCCTATGACAAGGTGCAAATCAAGGTGGAAAATCAATGTATAGGAGGGGTCTCTATTATTAATGCAGGTACGTGGCTCACATGGAAGACATGGCAATGCCATGTGTATGTATACAGCACAAGTACAAGCCAAGTGCAATGTGGATCTGTGCTTGACATGTGTGAGGTGCGTAGAGGAAATGAGCAAGCTTAGTAAGATTAGGGTGAAGTGTTTTGGATAGCCTGATCAAGTAGATTACTTAGGAACAAAAACCAAACCCCGTTAGCTCCATAACCGCTGACACTAAGGCTGGCTACTGGTCACACTACTAAGGGTCTAGCCGAGCTATACGTGCTCCTATAGTCCAGCCATGTAAGAGTGTTGAGCTAGCAACGTCTACCGTTATGGTCTAGCTTGAGTCTATGGGAAAAGAATGTGTCTATGGTCTAGCTGTATGAGACTATGGGCTAGTTTGGTACAGTATAGGTTGTTGCACTGTGCTTTACTAATACCTGACTATCCCTACTGTATGACACTCGTACGATTACAACACTCATACCCTTCTGGTCTCGCCGTACCTGCTTACCACAGGCAAACACTCTTCACCGTCTTTGTCAACATCTACATCCCACAGGCAGTCAACGTATAGCAGCTCCTGCATGGAACTACTGCTAGCTGCGTTAGCGTGCAACGGGCAGGTGTCGGCAATAGCAGCGTGTGAAAAGATGCTGTTATCAGATTAGTGATCGTGTGATCAGGGAGTATGTAGTTCTGTGATCAGATGTCATTAGCTTCATTACCTATGTGAGGGAGTGGAGGGCTGAAAGTAGAAGAGCTACAAATGGAAGTAGGACTAGTTTGGCACTGTAGTCTATCAGTGGTGTGTTCTTCTATGCTTTGGGGCAGTGAAGTCACACGATAGACCAAGAGATACTATCAGGCCATATGTAGTACCTGAAGTGACCAACAGAACCTCTCCAAGTGCTTTGAACAACCCAAGAAGATTGAGAGACCCAATACCACCTCCCCAAGAGCTCCAATCTCGCTCATTCGTCCACTAGTCAAAGTACCGAGGATACTTTTGCTTTCGTCTGTAGCTTCTGTAGGCGGCGAAAGCAATGTATGCAAACAGCAGCAGGATGATGAACAGCGTGACTCGCAGAACATGAGTCAGCCACCGAGAAGACTGCTGTTGAGTGTTGGTCTTCATAGCTCTCAGTTTCCGTCTAGTTCTGGCCTTCAACTTCTTCTGAGCCTTGGCAGACAGACGCACCTTATTATCTCCGTTATCCTTCTTGTTGGAGTGCTTCTTCTTGCGCGATCCTCCTTGCTCCTCCAGCTCTTCAGCCTCAGCTTGCTCTTCAATGTCGTGTTTCTGCTTGTTCCACACAAACTCTCCATCGGTAACACCATTGATAGCTGCCAAATCAGCGTAAATTTCAGGAGCGTTGATCAGCTTGGTCACAGACACGTCGTGGATCTGGAACTTGGCAGAAACCTCGCCGGTCATGGCTGAAATACCGAGATACAGAGGCTCATCTCCAACAATCTCCTCCAGCTTCTGAACCTGCTCTCCATCTAGAACAGTACAGGTCTTCCACTCATTGTGGGACTTGAAACGGAAGTCCACACCGAGATACCGGCCTCGAACGTAAGAAATTCGCATCTCAGCGTGTCTCACAGAGTTATAAATACCCTTGAGACTACATCCGTCCAAACCGTATGCTTCCTCGTTATACTGACCATCATGATCGTTGTCATACGGCTGAATTCCGTCCATGATCATACCGTGAGCATACGGAAAAGCCCGTCCTTTTCGGCCGTTTCTGTACAAATCAACCACCATTCCAAAACCCTTCAGTTTATCAGGAGCTCCAAAAACAGGACCATACGGCATATGCTCGCCCAGGCCGAGGTCACGTGACGTCGTCAGCCACACCGCCATGCCGTCTCCGTAGATACCAGCTGTTTCTCCGACGATTCGAAATTGGGTCACAATCTCAAAATCCGAGTATGTCAGCTTCAGCGTGTTTTTCGAACACATCCAGCCGTGTTTGCCGCCCTTGTCCGGGGTCAATTGGATAGCCGCCCAGTCTTTGCCCTGTTGGAAACGTCTGACTGAAATATCACCGCCCATATTGAAGTATTTCGAGTTGAACCCGTCCTCGAGAAAAGGAGGCGAAATGCTCATGGCAGGATACGGTAGACGTCCAAACTCCTCATCTTGAGCCAGGGTAAAGGTGGCCAAGAGCAGGGTGAGTACCAGGTGTATCAACATGCCGTTTTGTGGTTGTGTAAGGTGATGGATATATTCAACGGTGTTGCTGTATGCATTGCACCAAGTAGCTTAAACACGTGTACACGGTGGACTAGTGAGAAATGCAACTAAGAGAGAAAAAAATGACAGGGGAGGGAGTTATGTGGTAAAGTGGGGGTCATCTCTAGTCGTGGACAAATTTTGGATCATTTTCGGACAGGATCTCTTGTACCTTCTACAATTGATGACGTCACATCTGATAATTTTTCATGCGTGAAGATTAGGTTTTGAGTGGAGGTGATGATGGGTGGAGTAGTTGGACGAAAGGAGGTGATAGCGAGTGATAACAAGTGGTAACAAGTGGTCTCTGTCCATTGCAGGTCATAACCTCGAGGAATTGGTCATAATCTGTCCATATGATCTCACCAAGACACCCATATCTTGACCTATGCACCATCTAATTTAGATGCGTAATTGGGGTCATCAAGAGAACACCAAAAATCTGAATATAAAGAATCAACCGAGGAAGGTGACTGGGAAATGGACCACGTGACTGCCATCAACCGACTTATCACGCCTTCCTTCGTTTCACAGATTATGAGTGAAAACTCTATCTCAAAAAATTAGCCAACATGCATGATATCAAACCTCTACCGGTACCTCCAACCCCCATTCTCCACCATGAGCGAAGTTGCCAAGAAACAAAAGACGGAAGACGGCTCTGTGCCCACCAAGGTCGAGGACACTCCTCTTCCTGAGACTTCTGCCGCTCCCGAAGCCGAGATCAAGGACATTGGAGTCACTGAGCCTCGGGTTGGTATCACAGAGTACATTTCCCCCAGTCTTCCTGGTTTCAGAGGTATTTTGAAGCAGCGATACAGCGATTTCATGGTTAATGAGATTGGTCTTGATGGCCAGGTGGTGCATTTGACCGATACTGGAGCTCCTGGAGCTCAGGATCGACGTCGAGAGCGCCGAGAGGCTGAGAGAGCCGAGGAGGAGGCCAAAAAGGAGGAAGGAAAGGGTGACGAGGGTGAGGAACCCAAACCCAAGTTTGTCGTTTCTGCTGAGAACACAGAGAAGCTGCTCAAGGTGTTTTCGCAGGCCGATATCGACAGTATGATGGCTTTGTTCAACACCGGAACCAAGATGGAGACCGAGAAGGGTTATGAGGACAAAGAGACCCGAACTGCGATCCACCAGACGATTCGAGAGGTGTTTGAGGGCAAACTGGAGACCAAGACGTCGCCCGATAACAAGTTCATCATCACCTTGGCGTCTGGTAACCCTCGATTTTCCAGAACTGCTCGAGAGAAGCTCAACAAAATGTACGGACCCAAGAAGGAGTTTGTGCACTTTTCGCTGTACAAGGAGAACAAGGAGACGATGGAGGCTGTGAACCTGATCTCCAAGTTCCTCAAGGCCAAGCCCAGTCAGTTTACTTATGCTGGAACTAAAGACAAGCGAGGAGTGACTGTTCAGAAGATGACTGCTCGAGGAATCAGCGGTGGAGTTGAACGGGTCAAGGGACTGAACAAGACTCTTCGAGGCATGAAACTCGGCTCGTTTGCGTACTCGGACGAGCATCTGCGACTCGGAGATCTCGAGGGTAACGAGTTTATCATCACTATTCGAGAGGTCGATGGTGTTCAGCCTGAAATGGAGGCTGCTCTGAACTCGCTCAAGGAAAACGGATTCATCAACTACTACGGAATGCAGCGGTTCGGCACGTTTTCCATCTCCACCCACGAGGTTGGACGTCACGTGCTCGCTTCTCAGTGGGACGAAGTTGTGGATATGCTGCTGCGACCCCAGGAACTCGCTCTGGAGGAGTCCAAGGAGGCCAGACAGATCTGGAAAGACACCAAGGACGCCGGCAAGGCTCTGGCCAAGATGCCGTTCCGATGCGCAGCCGAGGTGGCTATTCTGAAGGCTCTGAAGAACGATCCCAACCCTCTGAACGCCGTCAACCGAATTCCTCGAAACCTGCGAATCATGTACGGACACGCCTACCAGAGCTTTGTGTGGAACGCCGTGGCCTCCAAGCGAGTGGCCATGGGTCTCCAGGTCGTCGAGGGTGATCTTGTCATTGACGATAACGCCAACAAGCACGGAGAGGTTGAAGAAACCGCTGAGGAGGACGGTCAGGATCTCAAAATCGATCCCTTCACCCGTGCCAGACCTATTACCGCCGAGGAGATTGCCGCAAACAAGTTCTCCATCTACGATATCGTCCTGCCTACTCCTGGACATGACGTCATCTACCCTACCCATCTCGAAGAGGAGTACAAGACCATCATGGCCAAGGACAACCTGGACCCCCACAAGATGGCCCGAAACATCCGAGACTACTCGCTGGCCGGAGGATACCGTCACGTGTTTGCCAAGCCCTCAGGCGTCGAGTGGTTCTTTGAAAAGTACTCCAACCCCGTGGAACAGTTTGTCAACACCGATCTCGACATGCTGGAGAAGGGTGTCGATAGATACACTCATTGTGACGAGAAGGACGGCGACAAGCTCGGCCTGGTGCTCAAGCTGCAGCTGGGATCCGCTCAGTACGCCACCATGGCTCTCAGAGAAGTTATGAAGGTGGACACTTCCAGACGATCCGACTCCTTCAACGTGAGAGTGTAACCTGTATTATATAATTTACAAGATCTATAGAGAAATGAATTGGTTAGGAAGAATGACAGAGAGTAGTGGGGTGTTTTTCTGTAAAATTTCGCCGGTCACGTGACCCATTAGTCACAGTGTAGTGGGCACCTTTTCCATTTTTTCAAAAAGCCGCCTGGCTAGCTCAATCGGTAGAGCGTGAGACTCTTATTCTAAGGTCATCTCAAGGCTGTGGGTTCAAGCCCCACGTCGGGCTTTCTTTTTGGCTACATACAATACAGAGATACGACCTTATGTTCTGTGTATGGTCAGATCAATTTTTTCCATTATGGTTTTGCACTGCGTCAGTGTGATGACTTTGAACTGTATTTGTGCAGAAGGTGGAGTTGAACTTTGATTGAAAAATGGAGAATTTGAGGAATTTCAGAAAATCGAATAAAATCGATAATGGCATTTTGAACATAGTCTGTTATTTTTGAACATTTTCCAGTAAATCTGATAAATGTTGAGTGCTCTAAATATGGTGTTAACAGAGTCTGACAGGATCCAAGATGTAAAGAAATTATCAATAAATTTCAAAAAAAGAAGAAAAAAGCGGATCTTATCAATTACAGTGACAGTTTTCGCACTAGTCAAAAGCAACACCACTTCAATCCCTAGAATCACAGTTCCCAACTTCAGTGCTCTTACTTACATTGTTGTGTATTCTACAGTCATTATCTTTCATTATATGCAAAATCATCCATAAATCCACCTCATTTCTGTCCCCTAAGAATATTGTACACCTCCGAAACTTCTCCGGCTTTCATTGGACGCCAGTCTCCTTCAACCTCTCTCCTCACCCTGTTGTTTTCTTTTGGCAGTTCCCGTCTCTGTTTCTTCGTCTTGACGTATTCAGGTCCAAAGTCTGTATCGGAGTATTCGTCACTCAACAAGTCGTTGAGGACGTGCTTGTCATTGGTATGCTCGTTCTTGTAGTCCAGTCTTCCGTTGGGATACTGCGTTCCTTTGTGTCTGATCGGTCTGGACGCGTACCTTCTACCTCGAGATGTTGCAAGTACATCCTGGGTAATCATCGTTGCAACCGGATTACAGTCAAAGACACTGGTGTCAAAAAACAGCTGCGGATCAGGGCTGTCTTCCTTGATTTCATACTCTTCAGAATCACTGTCACTATGTGAAGAATAATAAATCTTGCCGACATCAATCAAACGATCGTCACTGCTCGAGTCTTCGTCACTGTCACTCTCGTCATCAGAATCTTCGTCTTCGTTACTGTTGGTCTCGTCATCATCAGAAAACTTGTCACCGAAGGTCACGTCCTCGACTTTAGCGCTCACGTGTCCAAAAACTTCCGTGTCATGGAGCTCCAGTAACTGTCTGTTGAGTTCTTCAGTCGGGTCTGCAGGTGCAAACCCATCTCCACTTTTGGTGAGTTCCACGCCCTGGGAGACCCAGAATAAATCATCCTCGTCCAGCTTCCTGAATTTCGCCAGGCTCTTGTTCAAGATCTTCTGAACGTCTTTACTCTCCTCCCGCTCCTCGGCCTCCTTCAAGTCGTACATGTAAACCAGCACTTTTTTGGTCACATCATCGATGAGTGTACCAGTACTGAGAAGGTCTTTTCCAGGATACAGGCTGAATCTCTCAGTCATTCGCAACACCTCTTCAACCTGCTTGTGGCCCTCAAATTCACGTGCTGTGCTCTTGGGCAATTCTTCTTCAGTCACAAACCGTTTGGGAGACTTGGTTCTGAGCAGACGATAGACGGCTTCTTTGCATGGAGTCATCTCAAAACAAGGAAGAGACCCCACCACGAGTTTCGGTTCTACAAGCCACTCTTCTATCGGCAATGGATGGCTATAGAAGGTCTGGTTTTGAGCCCACTTGACATGGGTGGCCACGGTGGTCGACCAAGATATCTCTGGCGTCTCGGGAAACGGATAAAACTCGTCAAACCGGTCCTCTGTTAGAATGTATGCAATGTCCTCCATGACTGATGCGATTTTTTCCAGCACAGAGACTTGTCTGTCATCTTTTTCCACAGGAGCAACAAACTGTGTGTGTGTATGGATGGAGATTTCCCCGATGGCCGTTTTGAAAACGAAATTGAGCCAGCTTGTCAGCGGATTGGCAACAATCATGTATCTGGGATGTCCATGGTTCTCGAGAAACACACTCAGACACTCTGTGACGTCACTGGCCATGCGTTCAAACACTTTAGAGTTGCCAAGGTCTCCTTTTGTGTAGATGAGATCCGAAAACTCCACGCCTTCGGTCATTCCATCTATGAACAACAGAGAATAGATGTTTTTTTCGAGCCGAACTAGCGCAAAAAACACAATTCCATCCTGGTGTAGAATCGGGTTCAAAACGGGATCTTCCAGATGATGGTCATACAGTGTTCGCCAGATATGGCTGACGTATCTGGAAGGTACAACGAAATGAGGTTCAGGTCTTTCCAGAATTGTAAAAGCGTCGTGGCAAAGCTGTTTCATTTCGGAAGACGCACTCAATCGAATAGGGTAGCTCGACCAAGCCAGAATCTCGGAAATGAGCTTCTGTGGAACCTTTTGAAACCCGGCATGTTGCAACAGAACAGAAATGTCTGACGCACTTGTGGTGTAATCCAGAGTCACGTGACACGCGAAAACCAGCCACGGCAGAAGATTGTCTGAGATTACAATTCCCTCACGTTTCTTCAAGAGATACGCATTTTTTTCTTGGAGAATCTTGTCGTAGTCTGCTGCTGGAAGCACATTGTGAGCAATCCACTCCTTTTTGTGACGCTCTACCCACGCGGAAAAGCACCGATGGTACTTGTTGGTGTCGTCCACGTGCTTGTTGAGGCTCACGGCACTCAAGACCTGCTGCACAAACAGATCCATGGAGGATACTGAAGTGGAGAGTCGTGTTGGGTGAACTTTGATTCAGATTATAGTATGTACGAAGTACCGTACGTCAAATATGCAGGAGGGCGGGGTACCAGAATTGTAAGTATGCTTCAAGTATGGAAGGGTGTGGTTTGTTGGGATGTAGTTGGGGAGATTATGTAAGCATGAAGTTGAGAAAACGAGAAAAAACTGGAAAAAAATGAGAGAAAACGAGAAAAATACTAACAGATACCTGATCAAGTCGCAGTATATCCAGTGATGATGTATTAGATTACGAACAAAACCCATGTCTGATTCTGCCATGTAATGGAGAGTGTCAAGTATCCATACCATACTACGATAGATTGATGAATGTACCAAACCAGTCCTACGAGACTCGGATAGTCTCAACCTCACAATGATACCTAGAGCCACCCCAACAACGCTAAATCTTCGGCTTATCCTCTCCCATATGCTTGAGCATCTCCGGATAATAATGAATAGTCGACGTCTGTTGAGCAGTATGCCATCCAGCACCATCAACGACAACCACAGTTCCTGAAACGTAAGAAGCCGCGTCGGAAAACAGCCAGACAGTCGCATTGGCGATATCCAGCGTGCTTCCAAACCTCTGCAAGGGTGTCAATCGCGTATACGTCTTCTGCATGTCTGGAGGAAGCAGTCTGTCCATTCCCTCAGTAGCAGCAATGAATCCAGGAGCAATACAGTTGACAGTAATTCCCAGAGGGCCCAATTCGACCGCTAGAGCCTGCATCAGAGCGTCAATTCCAGCCTTGGCAGCTCCAACATGTGCAGTGAACGGAGACCCATGGTAATGAGCCGTAGCAGAGATGAACACTAGAGAACCCTTGGACTCTCTGAGAGCTTCAAACGTGGCCTTGGCGGTGTTGAACGAGCCCAGCAGATCAATATCAATCACCGTCTTGAACGCATTGGCACTCATGTGGTTGATATCAGTGACAAAGTTGCCGGCGGCACCTGCGATTACGTAATCGATTCTTCCGAGTTCGGCCACGGTTTTGTCTACTGCCCTTTTCAGCGACTTGACGTCCCGTACGTCTGTCTCTCCGAGCCCCAAAACTCGAGCTCCGGGTCTCAGAGCCTCGAGGTCTTTGGCTGCCTTTTCGGTGACCTCCTTTTTACGTCCAACTATGGCTGCATTTGCTCCTAGACGCACCAGGGCCTCGGTCTGGTCCTTGCAAATGGTGCCTGCGCCTCCGGTGACAAAGACGACCTTGCCGGCGAAAAGATTGGGCTTGTACGGGCTTTTCTCAACGAAATCCGGGGGTAACATGGTATCCTAGAAGTGTGGGGAGAAGAATAGAGTGTGGAGTGATTAGGGTGGAGAGACATGGTTGATGTATGACGTGCAGGTGGTGAAGCAGGGTTATATGGAGGATTGGTGATATGAGGGGGGTTATGGGGAGTGATTAATTTGAATTGTTGGATTTTCACCATATTTTCTCGATTTCTCTTCTTTTTTTTTTCATGTCCTCATTACTCCACTTCTTTCTCACTAATCAATATGACGTTATCACGAACTCAGACAGGGTCTATTAGTGTGGGGTCAAGGCTTGTGGTTTATAACTGAGACAGTGGGGTTACGACAGAAGAACAAGAGATTTCATGATGTTCCACGCAGATAATACAATACGAATTATCGTCATTTACGGTCATTAATGCATCTATATTAAGCGAGAGAATAAATAAGGGAAATGTGACTATTGGTCACGGAGCTCTAAGCTCAGTTAGCGAGTGTCAGCCAGGGTAGGCTAGATCTTTTGCGAAGAAGGATGTTGGAGAACATTATTTCAACGCAAAAGGGGGTCTCAGATTGTGGTGGGGGAGTTTTGGTTTTTCTGGAATTGTTTTGATTTTTGTCGATTTTTTGGAACATTTTTTTGATAATATTCAAAATTGTCCAAAAAATCACAAAAAATCGATTTCACTTCCCTTTTTCATCACTTATCTGGAGACCCGACGGGGGTAGTTGAGGGCGACCCAGAAGGGCTCTTTTTCACCTTCTTGGGTTTCACCTTCTTTGAATCCGACTTGGAACTCTTTGAACTCTTTGAACTCGTGCTTTTTGTACTCTTCGTACTCTTGGAGCTCTTGGAACTGCTCTTGGAGCTCTTTCTGTCGAGAGTCTTGGATCGCATACTGTCTGGGCTCTGAGACGGTTGTCTGGGAATGTTTTCAATCTGCTGAAGGGCAAGATCCAGCTTACCAGCAGCCATTCCTTCCGCCAGAGCCTTGAGTTCCTGGTTCATGCGTTCAAACGCGGGTTTCAGTTTTTCATAAAACGTCGTATAGCCCAGCAACCACGGTACTCCTCCCGAGAATGTTTCTCCGTGGCGAAACTTGCACGAATTTGCCGACGTTTGCACAATTTCGAAAAAATGCTCTCCTGCAAAAACCCATCTGTGTGACATCAATCCCACCCATCTCAGATGTTTGTCACTTGCCACGAGAATCGTGGGCTTGAAATGTTGAGGCAGCTTGTCGTCTGCTTGTGACACAAAAATATCAATTTGCGTCCCCACAAAGTCGTTTGTCTTGGTGATATTCCTGCTCGGTTTGGGAATCTCAATGTTCACCAGAAACGAGTTCCATTTCGCGTAATTGTCGAAATCAAACAGAATGTGCGACACAATCTCTGCACTCGCGTTGATATCGATTTCCGTGGTGATTGTGTTGACCATGTTAATTTTGGAAAGTGGAAAAATTGAAAAAACGACTTATTGCTAATCGTTCTATCTATATACTACCAAGCGGCTAAACTCCAGGGGTTAGCGCCCCACCTAACCAACTCTCATACCGTGATCATGCAAATATTCACCTGCATTACGCCGATTGTGTCTTAGAACATTGTCTGGTTATTTTTAGGCCTTCCCAAAGTTACCAGACTAACCCAAACTTTCCCCCTAACAAAGTCGAGGTAAAAATAGCCCTATAGCTAGTGCAAGCGGCGTAGACCAGAAGGGAAAATGGGAATAAATTGACAAAAATACTATTATTAGACGTCGAGTTGCCTCTTGAGGAAATCTGACAGGAACCACGTCCAGAAACCGGTACTATCTTGTACAGTGTCTGCATTGCTCCTGTACCTGCACTGTGGGGATGACACATGAAAATAAAACAAGGAACAGATGGAGGCATATCCAAACAAGTGTTTGGGGGATATTACAATAGATATTTGAACAGAGAAAATTGAAAAAATAGCGAAAAATTTCAAATAATGGCTACATTACACGCACTCGTAAAACGACCAACTCCACCACTCCCTACCACACACTACCGTCGTATTCAATGTCTCTTCCACCCATGTCGTAACTCTACCCCCAAGTTCCATGCAGATGATTGACACCAAAACAAAGCTCCGACGTTGTGTTTCTGTAATATGCTGCGGCCAGTCATGTTACCAGAGACAAGAATAGCCACCTTCTGTAGAGTCTTTGTAGATCAAGGTGAGTATTTTCAAGCTCACGCCCACCTTTTGAACACTGCCCACCTATCGTCTGTATCAGATCTTCTCTACTTCACTTGCACATTCTCGCACGGCGATCCAAGTGGCCCCTATTCTTCCTCCTAATGGCTATCACCAGGAGTAAGGTTGAGAGTCTCCTGAATGTTAGTCGGAATGTGCAAAGTCCACGACTTCAAGCAGCCAGAATGTAACCGTGGTTAAGAAATAGGAGACATAGGGGTGCCTGTGAGCTGTCTGGTAGCCAGGTCGTGGTAGCTTGCTAGTCACGTGATGTGGTAGACGCGATCGAGGTCGTAGATCGAGAGATAATGTTGCAGTTGTAGAATGTGCAGTGATGTCATGAACATGAGTTTACGGGAATTGGAAAGGTGGAAGGTGGTTAATCACGTGTAAACACGAAAGTCACGTGAAAACTACAAATATCACGTGAATGATCCTCTTACAGAGATATTTTACGCAGTTCTCAATTCCAATCACTGCAGTACACTTTCATATTGTGGCGATCTACAAAGGACACGACTTGACGTTACATTGGACGCTTAGAAGGAGATCAGACCTGAGGATGTAAATGTGGGGGTTATGGGGGTGATATGAAGCAACTAGTAGAGTTTTTTTTGCTACTTCTCATACATTATTTCTCGATTTTGAGGTCATGTCTCTGGTGCTACTTTAGTTGAGATTACTAAGTAAACGTGCTATCACACTTGGGAGAATTGTACGTCATCTACTTGTAGAAAATCGCTACATTTCTCTGGGTATAGCTTATTTTGGCCGTATCACCAAATGCCGAATAAAACAGCACCCACAAACACCCCTTACCCCGTACTATCACGGTTGAGCTCTGTCTCTTCGTCTTATCATTTTGATACCAATTAACGGTATTTTTCGAATATTTTTCGAAAAAAAATATCCAAATTTCCTCGCTTATAGCTTAATTTGACAACATAACCAGAAGTTGGATAAATAGAGAGTCCGGAGCGCTACATACATCATTGTACTACCACTGAGCTCAGCTCGCAATGACAATCATTTTGATACCAATTAACAGTGTTTTTCGAATTTTTTATTAAAAAATTAATCTTTTTTGTGTCTCTTATAGCTTAATTTGACAGTGTAACCAGAAGTCGAATAAATAGAGATTCAGCAGCGCTACCTATCTCACAATACTACCACTGAGCTCAGCTCGCTATTACAATCATTTTGACACCACTGATGGCCCAAATCTGAGGTTTCAAAAAACTGCTGCTTGTGTTTGGTGTTTACTATAGCTTAAAATAGTGTCAAGCTTGAATCATGTTCAAAATGCCCTTCTCTTCTCAGTATGTGACTAATCACTACACGCGTCACTATCATTCTTTCATTCACATAAATACTAAAGCTTGGTCTTGGCGATATCGTAGACCAGCTTCTCTCCGTGGATCTTTCCGTCTCTATGAAGCTGGTAACCTTCCTCGACCTTTTCGAGTCCTCCGAGCACCTTGGGCTTGTTAGGCACAATCTTGCCGTCCTTAAGCCAGCCAGTCAGCAGTTTGGCGTACTCCTTGGCAATAGTCACCTCGGGAAGATGTTCCTGGTCAAACACTCGGTACGCCTGGATAGGAGACACAGTGATATGGCTGGGGAAGTTCTCGGTGTGCTCAGCGTTTCGTCGCACAGTGGTGTACTTTGCAGGCGAGGTTCCTGTAGTCTTAGAAGACGTGGTGGCCGAATCGGGGGTTCCAATGGCGTCCAGAACGTTGGGAATGTCGCCATACTCCTTTCTGATCTGCTCAACGACATCAGCATCCTTGTATGAGAACACCTTTTCGGCTCCCAATTTCTTCAGTTCGTCAGCAGACGCAGGAGAAGCCACGGTGATGACCTTGTGGCCTCCCAGCTTGGCCAACTGAATGGCGTACCGTCCCACAGACGAGTTTCCGCCCCAAATGAGCACCAGCTCGGACTTTGAGCCTCCACGTTCGAGACCCAGCTTGTGAGGCAGATAGAGACCGTGAACGGCAGTGAAGAAGCCCACGGGAAGAGTAGCAGCAGCTTCGGGAGCGATATTGTCAGGGATCACAACGTAGATCTCGTCCTTGGCAATAGCCCACTGAGCGAAAGCTCCCGACTTGGAGGGAGTGCCTCCATTAGCAAAAGCAGCAATTCGGGTGCCCTTGAGGTCCTTGTCCACCACTTCGGGTGCAATCACGTCCACGATTCCGACCAGATCTCGACCTGCGATTTCTCCATCGGGAATCTGCTTGAGATCGTAGGTTCGCACGTCAATGGGGTTCTGAGCAGCAAACTCGACCTTGACAACGACATCTTTGGGAGTGTCGATTTTGACGGTGGGCTCCTTGAGAGTCAGTTTGTGGTTCTCCACGACTTGGGCGATTCCTGTTCGGGGCATGGCAATTGGCAAATTGAGTAGTTTTTGTGTCAATTGAGTGTCTTGTGTATCAATTGAGTAGTTCTGGCGAGTAATTGGATCGACTCTGGTTGTAGAAGAACCACCGTTCACTTGGTCCCTTTATATTCGCTTAATTGCTGCAGCGATATTGGTAAGCGTGCATCTTCCCCACATGAGGTTAAAGCTTGCGTCAAGCCACAGACCCAAGAGTGGGTGTGGCGTCAAAGGACCTCGGTTCGAATAACGCTAGAGCGAATTAATTGATTATAAAAGATGGCGATTCACGAATGAAGAAGAGGTGGCTGAAATGAGGTAATCAGGGTGCGAACTTTCCGGAGGATACCCTGTCTACCAAAGGCTACCTTCCGAGGACACAAGAAGCTCTTCTACCACACTCCTCCCCTACGGAGTAGGCAACGCCCTTACCCTCCCCTCTCTCAACTCCTGCTGCCTTCGGAACAACATGTTCAACTGGGCCATATCTGCACTCATTCGCTCTTGGACAGCTCGCACAGACTCCTCCAGACACTGAACCTGGGTCTCATGCTGAAGAAGCAACTGATGCCGCAAATGGGATATCTCTACCTGACACACAGAACGACACTTGTCTTCACAGTTGCAGTGAAAGGTGGTATCTGCATCAATTGAGGGAGGAGAAGGGGGTCTCACTTTGAAACACTCGCAACCTGTACCACTGTGGGTCTTATTGAGGTATGTAGTGAGATGGGCTGTTAGAAGGGTGAGAAACTCGTGGTCATGAGACTGGAGTTTTGTAGCCGAATCCTGGATATCTTTCAACTGTTCGGAAATGTGTTTGCAGATGATTGCAATTTGTTTTGGAAACTGGTATTTGGCCATTGGTGAAGGAGGTATGGGTATCAGTGTGGTTATCTTTTTAACCAGGGCATTTGACCCACCTTTATAGACATGACCAGTCACATTCCTGAAGTTGTGCCTCAACATAGGTCAGATGATGGAAAAGAAGAGAGAAAAGGGACATTCAGAGGTATATATATGAAGAGGGGTTGCATGATGAATAGTACGGCGTATGAGGTGTAGCTATAGGAGGGGTAAGGAAGGGGCAACAGGATGAAGGCGTAAAAAACGACTCGTTGGTACTGAGTTTCCTACCAATTTGTTCTCCTTCATGTTATGAGCATTTCAATATACTTCAACTATTTCTAGCATTTTTACTCAATTTTCTACAATTATTTCCATTTATTCATTAAACCCTTCATAAACCTGCAGCTTCCCCACATCCCTGCATAATACGAGTGGAGATTTATACCATGAAAATGCTTTAAATTGGAAAACAAATACAAACACGTTGCTACCACCTTCACGTCTGTCTCATTGGCCACTCTCGAGCCGAAACTAAATTACGCGTTATCAGCGATAGTCGAATCTAAACCGAGGAACTTTTGGAGGTGATGTAACATGTGCTCTTGTAGCATGGGGTGTTCCATGAGGCAGGTGGCAAATTGCATTAATAAGGGGTGACCCTTTATTCGCGTCAAGATAAACAAGGGCAAAAAGGTGCTTAAATTATAGGCTGAAAGTCGCTCACTCAAGGCACTCGCTTAGAGAATGGTCTGATGAACTTGCTAACCTACGTGCAAATAGGGTGGTGATGTGAGAGGGAGGAGATAGTGGTAGTGGGTATACAAGTGCGCTATTTGTATCTTAACGCTTTTTTATCCTCATCTTCATCTCATTTTCATCATCTTCCATCTCAATCTGACACACCTATTTAAGGATCGTTTGATTCGTTAATTTGTATTCTTTTTCCTTTTTTAAACTTCCGATAATGTGGGGTCTGGATATGTAGGGACCAATATAAGTGCAAGGATGCAGCTCCTTTCTCAACATTTTGAACGACACAGGAAAGGAGAAACAAGTGGGGAAAACTCGGAAAACACACACAAACGACTTACCTGAACTTCGTCAACACACACAAACACACCATCAACACCCTATCTTCATTATACACCAGCAATGTGCATTTTATTGGCCACTCAGGCGCATCCTGATTAGTGAGTATACAGAAGTGGAGTAAGGAACATTGAGGACACAAACAGTCACTGTTCTGTTATGTTTGACACAAACGATTCACTCTAGGGACACAGATAGCACCCTCATCTATCTCACCTCGGCTGATCACTCATCTCAGGCTGATCTGTGCTTGGTGTTGTTGCCACTGTTCTGGTGACATGACTTGGGTGGTGGGACTTGAAGGGTATGCACTCTTATCTGGGTCTACATAAGAAGGTATTCTCCCAACAGGTCTTGACTTGTTACATGTAACATTGGGTCTCATTGACTGATGCTGCCACTACATAGACTTGACTATGTTCACATTCAGTCTACCCTGTCACTCAGACAAGTGTCTTGATCTAACTGACATATAGATTGCTGTTGACTGCTGTCTAAATGCCCGTACTTCAGTCTCCTAGTCTGCCACACAGCTATGTACTCTCTTGTGTCACAGCTCATCGGGTCCACTCGTGACCTACGGCCACTCGTTTCCGTACTAATTTAGCCCCCTCATCCTTCTCTCAAACCGAGACGAATACCTCTCTCGTCCTACAGCAGAAGCCTTTTTCTGGGACGACAACGTCCTTGGACCTCTAGATCTCGCCAGAGAAGAACAAGGAACGTGGATCGGATGCAATA
This sequence comes from Yarrowia keelungensis, assembly GCA_001600195.1. Classification (NCBI taxonomy): domain Eukaryota; kingdom Fungi; phylum Ascomycota; class Dipodascomycetes; order Dipodascales; genus Yarrowia; species Yarrowia keelungensis. The sequence goes on along the minus strand of BCJD01000002.1, from coordinate 2,938,182 downwards.
AACAAGGCAAAATCGCTGTGATTCTCAATTACCAGGAGAAACGTGACAAGGACGCTATTGGCGATATCAGCCGAGGCAAGTTCCCCAAGGAGTTTCTTCTCTCAAACGAGTCTCCCGAAGAATTCACTGAAAACTTCAAAAAACGATACCCCGAGGAAAAACTGCAGGCAGCAGGCGGTTTTTCTTTCCTCTTTGGCCAGGTTGATTTGAACGGAAAAACGCAGTTTTCCATCATTTCAAACCGAGGAGGAGACCACGAATGGGCTGCAAAGGACCCTGAAGATCAGACAATTGGCATTTCCAACTCTCTGTTCTGTAATCCTTGGCCAAAGATTGCCCTAGGTGTTGAAAGACTCGATGAAGCAGTCAAGGAGAACGTGGAAGCTGGAAGTAGTCGTAAAGAGCTGATTGACTCTCTTTTCAGCGTTCTTTCACACGACACGTTTGATCCAAGTGCTAAGAAGGGTGCTTCTGAACAGGAAATCCACCATGCTCTACGTCAATCGGTTTTTATTCCTGTAATTGCAGCAGCAGGGTATAAGAAGGGCAAGGACTGGGACGTGACTCATCCTTTTGGCAAACACTACGGCACTCGAACCCAGACGATTATCATGGTGGGCAAGGATGGGCAGTTGAGGTACCTCGAGAAGACGCTTCATACGAAAGATACGGACGAAAAGGAGGAGCATCCGTTGGTTGAACATGTCTTTGAGATCAACAAGGGAAAGGCAGGTAGTCCAGGAGGAGGGTGGAAGTGTTTGCTATCGTAGGAGGGAGGTGGCGGTGGTAATAAGGAGGTCTCCTAATCATATAAGTTATTGAAATAATACTACAAACTGAGGAGGTGCGAGAATAGGTAAAGCTTTCAGCCAAGTAGAAGAACATAATGGGAGTAAAATCTCCATAGTGGGCAAGACAATCTGAGGAGAGTAGTCAGTCAGACAGTGTTCGTTCATTATTGTAATGATAGTTGCTGTATTAAGCATAGAACAATCTTCAACCTACCAATCAGCTAGAAGTGATACAATACTTCAGAGCTACAGCAATTCTAGTAATCAACTGAATGTTGGTCTTCAGGTTCCGTTTTGCAGTTACTTTTTACTCAACATATCAGATGAGGCTTCTCATAGAAGTCGTATCAATGTTCCTCGTACAAGTACTAAGACTATGATCTGAAGAGGAGACAGTGGAAGATGAATTTCAGTGATTTGAAGTCAGTTAGTAGGCATTGATCTGTTTCACACAAGTCTTAACATGGCTTAAGAACAAGTGGTGATCTAATGAGATTGTGAAGAAAGTACGATTGTCTCGAGACAGTTGAGCTTTTGATATGATCTACTTACACTAATAGTTCAAAATAGGGCTCCAGAATTTGTACTCATAGCCGTAAGTTCTCTACACCCTCACTACCCCCTTACCCTCCTTAAATAATGCTCTATTGGTACTATATGTGATATTACAGTTTTTCCCGGTCCATGCCTGTGTTCCTTTTCCCTCTTCTTATCCCACTCTCTAGTCCTTAGACTTCTTCTTATCCTTCTTGTCCTTTTTCTCCTTCTTATCCTTCTTATCCTTCTTGTCCTTCTTGTCCTTCTTCTGTTTCTTGGCAGAAGGCTCCTCGGTCGTCACATCCTCCTGACTTCGCTTTTTGGTCGATTGAGATGCAGTCTTTTTAGAAGCAGTCTGTGTAGCCACAGCCTCCAGTCCGTAGTCCTCAGGTCCATAACCAGTAGGGAACCATCGCTGATGCAGACCGTCGACCTTGCCGACAATGGGTTTGGGCACACAGACCTTGTTGAGGTCCACAGAAGGCAGAGGCACCTTCTCGATGAGCTGCAGCTGCTCGGAGACGGTCTGTTGGGTGGCTCCAAGGTGGTCTGCGTCGCTCTTCTGGCCAAACACAAACACATTGTGTCCTCCCTCCATGGTCTGGAGAATGTATGTCTTGCCCTTGACGGTGACTTCGCCGTCGAGCTCCAGCGTCTGTGATGCCAGATCGGCCATCTTGACGCCCTTGGGGAGCTTGATGGACCACAGGGTGGCGGTTTCCTCGGGCAGCTCGGCAATCATGTTGTTAGTGGGTGTGAGATGAGTTCGAGGACTCGATATGCGATATGCACAAATTTTTGATTAGGGTTTGGAAAATTAAGTAGGAGTTTTATTCCACACAACCTGGATTCGAACCAACAGCAACAAAATTCTCCCATTTTTAAATTCCCATTAAATCCCCCCTCCCAAGAATCGAACTGGCGGGTGAAAAGTCTGAGTGAAATTTGTATGACCACCATCAAACATCTCCAGATCACTAGATCACCTCTCATCAAATGCTCCGACAACTGGTGAAACAGACCTGGGTGGGCCGAATGGCCTCTCCCCTGGGCGCCCCCATGGCCCGAGGATACGCCAACTCTTCCGCCAACTCCGCACAGACCCACGAGGAGCGGCTCAAGCATCTCAACTTTCTGTCGCAGTACTACGACGCCGAGACCGTCGAGTCGATTCTCAAGGCCGAGGCTGCCATCAAGCCCGAGGAGTGGGCCGCCAAGTCGCCCATTTCGCGAATGTCTCCGGGCTACTACGACGACTTTGCCGAGCACGATCCCTTCTACGACCACGCGACCAACAAGTGGACCAACTTTTCGCAGCCTCGACAGCCTGTTCCTACTGAGCACGTGCTGGGAACCTCGTCAGCATACCCTCTGGGCTCTATTGAGACCGGCCGAGAACCAGACTCGTTTGTGGACACCAAGCTGACCGAGAACATTGACCAGATGATGTTTGCACGTGTCAAGCGAAACTACAAGATGCTGGTGCGAAAGATTGTCACCAACCAGACCGGAAAGGGTAAGATTCAGCAGTACTACATTGTGGTAGCTGTGGGTGACGGAAACGGAATGCTGGGTCTTGGAGAAGGCAAGCATCCCTCTTCCATGTCTATCGCTGTCGAGAAGGCCTTCTGGAAGGCTGCTCGATCCATGCGAATGGTGCCCCGGTACCAGAACCGAACCATCTACGGAGAGGTGTACAAAAAGTACCACGCCGTGCACATGACCATGCGGGCTGCTCCTGCCGGTCACGGACTGCGTGTCAACCCCATTGTGTCTGCCATGTGCGATATGGCCGGCATCACCGATCTGACCTGCAACGTGTACGGCTCGCGAAACCCCATGAACGTGGCGCGTGCCTTCTTCCAGGCCGCCACCGAGGACCAGGTCATCCCCGAACACATTTCGCAGATCCGAGGCAAGAAGCTCGTCAACCTCAACGAGACCTACTTTGCCCAGGAGTAAAAGTAAACTTGTATATAGCAATAACGAAGATGAAGAGAGGATGAAAGGGTGGGTGTAGCTGTGAGGGGCGCAAGTGAGATTGATAGTGTAGGAAGTGTTTTACTTATTAGAGGAGCTCTGAAGATAAAGTACAATGCAGAGGATCACTATGAACGAGTTTGTCACTATACTGCTTATAAGATGGTTGAATGTGAACGTCTATTGTGTGGTAAAAGTGTTTGTAGACGTTTGAATGTTTCGAAACACATTTCTCAGAATTTGGAGTGCTGGTTACCCAGTACAAAGTGATTGAACATGAGTCTAAGATACTACGATCATATAGTATAATGCGAACATGATAAGAAGATGAGAACTTCAAAGTTGTCTTTATTGGAACTTATAGATGATCTTAGAGTCTTGATGATGTAAATCTGTGCTTTATTGCAAATTCCATGACCCATATAGCGTTCCATACGCTTAAGAGACAGTGTCTTATATAGCTCTTGATACAAACGAGGTGGAAGGTTGAAAACTGTTGGAATTTATTTGTAAAAACTGCCAGTATCCGTTGGGGTATATTTCGTTTTACTAGCAACATGACACATCATTTGGTGACCGGACTAAATAATACGAAAGCCAGATGAAATGAGATGGGGCCTAGAGTCTCATGGAAAGCAGAGAGAGTTATGAAAACTTTTACCCTGATTTTTAAATACATTTCTTAAAACCCGACTAGATGTCTATGGAGTATGTTGTGATCACGTCAGTTGTTTTGGACTACAGCATACTGTAGAGGTCATATACCACCAACCACAGATATAAAAAGCTCGTAGAGTTCGCCAAAAGCCTTTTAAGAGGGTCTTCATACAGTATCAAGGGTCTTCTTCCAAAAAAGTCATTACCAATATAACTATCAGTTGCCTTCTTCACAACTCACTTGACACAACATGACTCATAACTACACAGAGAAACAAGCTAGACGAAAGAAGATTTCTGGTTACATAGAAAACAGTACAAAATATCTTATGAACCTCTTTTGAGCCCCATATCTCCCCTCCTTCCATCTGCTTACTAATTAAACCTGTCCCTCTTCTTCCTCCTACCAAGCCGGGACAGAACTCTTGGGGCGTGTAGCACAGTGGTAGCGCGTGGGCTTTGCATGCTTGAGGTCACCGGTTCGAACCCGGTCTCGTCCATTTTTGCACCCTTCAAGGCGCTTTTTTTTTCTGCTGTTTCTATAGTGGTAGATTCCATGGCAGGTGATGTATGTTTGAGGGTCAGTTTTATAGAGGTATCTCAGAGTCCCAACTAAGGTTACAAAAGTCCCAACTAAAAATAAGGTATTGATAGAAGCTTACATAAGCTTCCAGAAATACCCACCAAAAAAAGCACTGATCAGCTAGGAGCTATGGGAATCAAACCCACATTGTTTCCTCCACTGCCAGTTCACTGGAACTTGACATGGACAGGAATTGAACCTGCAACCCTTCGATTACAACCAAAGAAGACTGGAGTCGAAAGCTCTACCATTGAGCCACCACATCAGTGCGTTGGACCCGAGGTGGGGAGGGGGTATTGGGGGTGTATTTAGGAGAAAAAATCGGCGGTTTTTGGAAGGAAAAATGGGTTGAGTATTATTAATGGAACGATTAGAGACGAGGGCTGAAGTCTCCATGTTCATAGGACCTCTAGTTCATTTTCTACGACGGTTTGAAGTATTGCCCATCTAGAGTTAGCTGAGAGCTAGCAGCTTTGATAATAGTACTTACATCGAGCTATGGAGTTCAAGAATAGTTTTTAATAGCAATAAAAAGCATTGTGAGATCTTTCTAAAAGACTATAGCTCTACCATTATGTTTGGAGATGCTATGTTGTGCCAGAAGACCTACTGAGACTTCAACATCTAAGGCACAACCATCCCAACTAGAGTGTTTTAACGTAAACAAAACTAATGTGGAGTTCATTGAAATGCTTTTGACGCTTTACTGTGCTTTCCAAGTTGACTGCAATACATTCTCTCATACTCAACATACATAGCAGTCGTTTGTATACATGAAAACGACACACAACTGATACAACGCTCAAAAGTATTCCCTACTATTTGAAAGTCCTATTTCCTACTACATACTACTTAGCCTCACAGTTTCTGTCTCCTCCTACTTAGCACAACTTTTACAGTTCCATATATTACAAACATAACTTACAAGCAGCAGACGGACTCTGCTAACTACCCTCCTTCTAACCCAACACACTCAGATCAATGTCGATCTCGATGGTGGCGATTCTCGAGTCCACCGAGTGGGTCTTGAGGCACACCTTTTTGGCCTCTTCTTCGGCAATCTCCTCGGCCTTCTCCATCTCCTTCTTTCGGATTTCCTCCGCGGACTGGTGGAAGATTTTGACGGTCGTCTTGAGACGCGAGAAGGGGTCGGCGTTGACGCCCGAGTTGGTCATGGCGGCCTTTCGTCGGGCCTCCAGGTCCAGGAGCTCGGCCTTTCGAATACTCTCCTGGTTGGCCTTTCTGTTTCGGGCGTTGACCTCGGCAAACTTGTCCTTTTGCGTCGACACCGGTTTGGGAGCGTTCAGGGCCTCGAGCTCGGCCAGCTGCTCGTCAATCTTGGCCATTTCGTCCTCATCTCCGTGATCTTCAGCAATCTGACGTCGGTTTTCCAGCACTGCCCGCTCAATGACAGCGTTGGCACCTCTTCCAGCAGACAGTTTGGACCGTCTTCGGACCATGTCGTCGATTTCCTGCGACGTGAGCGCCCGTGTGGCCAGCTCCTTGAGCTCTCTGTGTTTCCGCTCGAGTCTCTGGACCGAGGGAAGAGACACACCTCCTTCTTCACACGCCTTTTTCCACTTGTTGAAATCTTCCTCTGTGAAGGGCGAATCCGAGCAGTATCGCATTTCAAAGTTGGCCTCATCGGCTCCAAAGGCAACCTTGAGCGAGAAGTTGACAGTGGTTCCCTCAAGAGAATACGTCTTGTGTTTCAGGGGAACAACCTCCTTGACCAGACACACTCGGTTACGCTGCTCGGTTCGATTCACAGCAATGGGGATACGAATGTATGATCCCACGACAACCTGCTCGAATTCCGGGTAGAAACAGAATTTGGCAAGTTGCGATCTCGAAAATCGAACCGAGTTGAGCAGACGCACGTCCAGCGTCTTGACCACCTCCTTCTCGTCCACCACGTGATCCTCGGGCTCGTAGCCGTCGTCAAACTCGTCTTCCTCCTCCTCCTCTCCGTCCTCCTCGTCGTCATCGTAGTCGTCCTGTTTTCTGGCCCGTTTTTCTCGTCGTTTCTTGAGCTCACTGAGCTTCTCCCGTTTGGAAGACCGTTCAGAGTTCCGCTCAGTGTCCCGCTTTCGCTGCTTCAGACGCTGCGTCAGGTACTTTTTCTCCTGGTATTTCTGCATCTCCTGCGATCGGTCAAACAGCAGCGACTCTCGCTCAACCTCGGTCATGTTGAGCAGCTTCTGCCGATCAGCCTCGTCCTTGTACTTGCCTTCGAGAGGGTATGGCACAAACTCGTCCTCGGAGTCGTCGTCCTTGTCGTCGTCATGGTCCTTGGCATTGTAGTCGTCTTCATCGTCTTCGTCGTGGTCGTCTTGGTGATCGTCATGGTCGTCATCATCGTCATCATCGTCTCCTCCCTTGTCGCCATCTTCACTGTCCTCATCGATCCGTCGGCGTTTGGACGGCTCGTTTTTGGACGTGAGGTCGCCCTCGTCGGAAGAATCCACACCGCCAGCAAGCGCAAGAAGATCGTCGTCGAGATCAGACATGTTGTGTGTTAATAGTGGTGATGCTGTTTTTCGACTTGATGGTGGTGTAACTGTGATGTCAAAGTATAATTCAAAGTCACGTGTTGGGAGGGAGTAGAGGGGTGTTTTTTTGGGTGATCCAAAAAAGCTGGGGGGATAAAAAGACTTGAGGTGAATTTAGACGCCGATTTTGACCGAGCCTGTGGTCTTCAGAGTCGAATTTAGTCTACTTTGGCTGTTTTGACGAGGTCTGTATTCTCACCATGTTCAATATGAAGGTTGAGTGTGAGAAGTAAGGGAAAAGTGAGATGTGTTGAAAAAGACGGGTAAATGTGGAAATAATGGAAGGGGGGTAGATTATTTGGTTGTTTAATGGGTTAAATTTCAGTCTAGAGGTTTTTTCGGCTTTTTTTGACGTTCCTGAAATTTCGTTGTGTTTTGTTAAAGAGTTACTTAGAAGCCGAATTCATCTAGGGGTTAGTTTTCGGGGTTCCAGAGGTGGCAAAAGTACAGAATAAGTACCAAGCGATAGATAATAGGCATGTTTCCAACAAACACGAGCTTTCAGAGCTCTCGGTGAACTGTTGGGCGACTTTAAGAGACAATTACCTGCAACCCAGTAGTTAAGGAAAGCTTATGTAATAGAGTAAAACCGTCCAGATGTGGTTCACTGTAGCACAGTCTGAGGCTGTTCTTTTTTTGTAATCACATCATGTAAAAACAGGCATGAGAGCCTGATAGTATTCACTGGGTGACATTTTCCCCTTTTAGTCAGAATCCAACTAAAACCCCCAACTATTTTGTTTAGCCATTCGTTAACTACCTCCCAACTATGTACTCGTACTTGGCTAACTCCACTTGCTTGTTCTGACCTAGTGGTTAGGGTTGTTACAGTAAATACGTGTCAATATCAAGGGATGTTAACCAGTTAATCAGCAAAATCGATTATCGCGGTATCATCACTTGAAGTTCTATAAGTGCATAGACGTCTAGACTTGCAGCTCTTCCAACAAAGTTCATCCCACATTTCACCAACACATTCCACTTCCCCCATGGAAACCCTTCCACAAGAGCTACGAGGGTGGGTTTTCGGCCACTTGGACTTGGAGACGCTGGTGGCGCTTCGACAGGTCAACCGGTTTTTTCGCGAGTGTCTTGAGGCGTTTGACGAGTCTTTGGTTCATCACAAGGTCATTGAACGAGCTCCATGGTTTGAAAATGAGTGCCCAAAAAGAGACAGTTGGATGCAATGTGCTCAATTGACTGTGAATCGGACCCAGGCAGTGCTCAAGGCAAAAGATAGAGCTTCTGACTGGTTCATTGTGCAACATTTCGATGCATGTTTGGAGATGAAGTCTGAGATCAATTATGTGGATACTGAGGGTATGGATAAGACCACTCCTGACATGAAATATATATTTTCGGACTCTCTGTTGAATTCTCCAGGGCAGTATCATCACAAGGGCCGAAAAATGCTCGCCAAAGGTATAGAACTGGACCTGTTTACGGCGTTCACTGCTCCTAATGACTACGATCCTGATTCTGTGGGTCCTCATTTTCCCACGTTTCAGACCGAGGTAGTTTCTCCGTCTGGATTGAAACTGCAGTCTAAGACGAAAATCCAGGTGCTTGACGAAAACGACAACCTGCTGTTGATTGCAACCCCCACTGTACCTGGACAATACCACGAACACGTTGTCCACAAACGTTCTTGTCCTCGAGACGACGACGAGGTACTTACCATTGACGTTGATCGTCTTGTTAAGGTCCAAGAAAACGGGAAATGGTTCATCAGACTGCTTCCTGGAAGTGGAGGAGCTTTGATGACGACATACCGCTTCGATGGAGGAAAGGTCCATCTCAGATATATCGAGCCCACAGCCCAGTTGCGTCACGTGGTAATCTGTTTTCTGGACCCTCATCAATATACTATACTGTTGGCAGGTATGCCCCAATTAAATCCAAGCAGCTTTGTTTTCTACGACGGTTTCCTCTTTTTCTGTTTCAAAGAACGACTGGCCCGGTTGTGGGTCGATTTGGGCTTGGAAAAGAAGCGAAAACGCGGGCTGGCTCACTGTCTCACAGGCTGCCATGCTCTGTTTCCAGCCATGGGTCCGTTTTACGAGCCCGGATTCACACAGTACAGCCCGACTCTGGTTCAGGGAAGCAAGCAGGACGGTCTGGAGCACTTTGTCACCGTGAGAGAGTGTGGGGGGTACGTGGTGGCTGATATGAGGACCGGAAAAACATGGCAGGCCGATGATCTGGGCGTTCACAAAGTTCTGGTGCTCCCTTACCTTTCCGGACAAGACGGTGTCGGGTTCATCAGCATGTACCATGGCCACTGTGAACGGCTGCACGAGAAGCTGGACCAAATGTACGACCGTTGACGTGAGCGGTTCAACTGGGGCCCTGTGTTTGGAATCATTTTCAGAAACGCCGAGCTCAACCAGGCTCTGGAGAAAAAGAAGGCTGCCCGAAAAGGAAAGGGGCTGCTTTACGACGAACAAGGTGAGGTACTGTTTGCGGGCCCTGTGCCTATGAGGCGCCGTCTTCAAGAAAAACTTCTGTTCTACGATCCAGATGAGTTCAAGCCTCGGCAGTCTCACGTCGACCACTGGGAAGAGGATGATGTAGACGAAGTGGACGGTTTTGCAGATGATTGAAGACGACTTGGACGATCTATGAGTACAGACCCTGTTAGGGGAGTAATTAGAAGCTAACGAAAAAGTGCCGGTACATACTCGGTAACACAAAAACCGGTATGTACACTATATATACTAATGCATTATCAAACGGAGACGTTGAAGGAAATCGGGTTTCATGTCTAACAATAAGCAGTAATATGACGTCAAAGAAAAAAGAAATAGTCGATCCTGCTGTATTAGGAGTAGCAGTACCTTTGCAACTTTGCAGAATCTGGAGTCAATAGATACTGTTTCTAAGAGTCGACAGGGTCATATCTCGATGAAACAGTACTACAAGAAGACATGGTATTGGTACCGTTGAAACCACAGCTAGAAGCTGAATCTATTCATACCATTTTCATTACATGTCGCCTAACAAAAAATGCCGCAGGGTATCCCATCATAGCATCATAACCTGAAACTCCAGAATGGGCCTATATCTCGAGAAGATAGTAGTACAACACTACTCAATATTGGTATCATTGGAGTTGCAGCTACATTTGGACTTGAATTATACCACTTTAATTACAAGTTGTCATACAAATATGTCCGGAAATGGCTCGATTACCTGTGTCAACCAAAAGAGCTCATATAACCACAAAAACGTACTACAACCACAATCAATAGTAGTACCAATCTGATGAGGGCAAAAAATTGAATCAATCTATACCACTTTCACCACCTATTGCCACACAAAAATCGCCACGATGAGCACTCTCCAACTCAGGCATCCAAGCCACAGCAGTGAGACATCAACAGGAGTGTTGGGGTGGTGACGACAAACAAACAAAGACGGTCATAGATCGAGCTTTGTCACGTGACCAGAGATCCAAAACACATATTTTCATATTCCCCAACTAGGTCACATGACTTTTCTCCATCTCCATCCCACCTCCTATTCACATCCAGATTAACTTCATTGCTGTTGGGTTGTCCATTCACACACACTAATTAGACACGATTATGTAGACAGGGAGATCAGACAGCAGGGTTAAGAGGTGGTCGAATGTGACTTAGAAAAAGGGGAGAACAAAGAATATCGTACAAATCGGTTTCCCAGTAACGGCCACACGATTCTTGGTTTTGTGAGGTCCTTTCTTTAACCCATTCTCTACCCATTGACTCAACCCCTTTCGTTTACAACCTCACCATCACTTCCGTTCATGCACCTCAAACTCTACTTTTATTCTTTCCTAACAACTCTCAAATCTCCATCTTCAACCTCTGAACCCGCTACACATGTCCAACCAGACGCAAATGAGCAAACGGTCACCGTCGATTCTGGTGACCGACGTGCGGACCAACCCCGTGCGACCCGCTCCCTTTGCTGGAGGACGCAGACAGTCGTTTTCCAAGCGGCCAAAAACAAAGGGAAACAAGTTCAGCAACATTAGTGTGTCTGGTCTTCTAGATGGAGCTCCCGCAAAACGACTACAACACGACTACCAGAGCACCGTGAGCAAGGCACGTGGTATTCCGCAGAGAACGTCCAAACAATCACAAAAACTCGTGCTTATTCCTGACGAATCGCCTTCGTATGACGACGATGAAGAGGAAGACGCCTACGGAGTGCCGATTCCTGGCAAACTCAAGGGACACGAACTGTTTGATCTCAACACAGACGCAGACGCCTACGAGGAGGCCAACGCCAAGGTCTATGTCACGGACGTGCCTCGAAGAAGTATAGCCGAGCGAATGAGCAAGGACGCACGAGATGCTAAGCTGCCCAGAGTCACGGCTTACTGTACTGCTGAGGGGTACAGACTTAAGGCCACGGCTGAATTTCTGCAGGATAACCACGAAATCCGGCCACGTATCTACGATGAAGCGCTGTTTGCGCCTTATTACCTGCCTCTTCTGCCAGGAGAGGATGGATGTCGAGTCAGATCTTCTCCTCCCCTGAGAAACGCAGTAGGAGAGTCACTTATGGAGACACTGATTGAGACGTCGGAAAACACAGACCATCATTTCGAGTACTATGGAGCTGACGGAGAAGAACCGACGGATTTCTCGCCTAAAGATGCTCCTATTCCTTTGAAGGAAGAGTCCACGTCTCCTGAAGGAACCACTCCTCAGCCAGGCAGCTCTTCTGACGCTCCTTCCTCTCACAACGACAATGCTCCTCCACCAGCAACTAAACGGCTGCCTACGTTACCTGATCTGAAACGTCATGCGGAAATGTTCATCTTCTCGTATGGTGTCGTTGTCTTCTGGAACTTTACCGAGGCCCAGGAAAAGGAGATTCTTGCCGATCTGGTGTTTGCGTCGGAGGAGAGAAAAGAGGAGGGCTCCGGAAGTATTGACGAAGACTACGAGGAGGAGTTTTCGCATAATACCACCGGTCAGGACTGGGGCAAGCTCGGATCTCGGTCTTATAGACACGCCGAGAGACACGAGATTGAGACGGAAGAGTTCCATTTCGTCTACTCTCCTCAGGCCGAGCGTCCGCGAATCTTCAACGATATGATCACCCTCAGGTCAGGAGACCATATGGTGAAATTGGCCATGTCCCACGCGATTGCGCAGTCCACAAAGCTGTGTCGGTTCGAGGCCCGGATGGATACTAACATGCACAACGTCAAGCACGTGCCCAAGGTGCTGGCTCTCACTGGCAAGCTCGGAATGCAGAGAGAAGATGTATTGAAAATGTCTGGAAAGCTGTTCCAGCTGCGAGTCGACGTGAACTTGTCGTCCAACGTGCTAGACACGCCAGATTTCTTCTGGGAGGCTGAACCGTCGCTGCATCCTCTGTATTCGGCTGTCAGAGAGTACCTGGAGATTGACCAGCGAATTCTCGTCATCAATGAGCGATGCAAGGTCTTTTTGGACTTTATCGATATCATTGCGGACTCGATTGCAGAGTTTAACATGTCGCGAATCACGTGGATTATTATCATTCTGATTGTCCTGTCGTTGATTGTGTCTGGATTTGAGATTGCTTTTAGATATAGCATGTTGAGGAGGAGGCACTGAACGAGCGAAGCGAGTTCAGTGGAAACTTAGGTGAATGAGCGAGCTGAATGAGCGAAGCGAGTTCAGCAGGTCTTGAGGTCAAGGTGGAGAACAAGACTGTTCATTGGTGAACAGGCTAGTTCACTGAGTGCATGTCTGCTCTTCTGACACAACAGCACGTCCTGAGTGAGAAGAACACGAATAACTGTTCAAACACGAGAACAAGTCTTCCAACACAACGAGAAGGGCTGCTTCAACGGACACCACGTGACCACCTAATAAGTCATGTGCCCCTGGTCGCAAGCCGTATTCAATGTCACGTCTTTAGACACACTTTGTATGTACAAACATAACAGGGGTAACCCAATAGATAGCATTTACAACTGAGAGTAGGAGAGTAGAAGCATGATATTAGGATTACAAGCTTGAATTTGTTCTTCTAGTTACTGTACCGGTAGTATTGTATCTAACAAGACGGTAAGGATGGCATGCTAACTGCTTGTACAAGCACTTGTAAGAAGACATTTATAGATGGCATAATGTGACAGCAAATGTTTTCGCAAAATCACATGACGAAAGGAGCGTGATATGTCACGTGACTATATATAAGCCAAGTCTATGGTGCTGAAGTCGGCTTTACTATGATCCATTGAGGTCAGAGCATAAACAGAAGCTCAAACTACATACCGTACCGTAGTGCACAAGTACCATTACATTGAAGAGAGTGACAGGTCACGTGACTAGGAAAAATCATTAGATCAATTTCCTCAAGAAACTCTTCTTCAACGTCGTCTTGCATCTCTAATATAGCTCACTACTGAAGCTCTCACACCTACACTCACTCCTCTTCAAACAAGACAGCTTACTGTCGAATAAATAAGTCTATATCTATCAAATTCCCGCGGCCTCGATGTCCCACTGAACGATTGTGAGACATCGGATAAGCCCCAGCATAGTCAGGAAAGACGCCATTCCCACCGGCACGACTGCAAAGACGGCAATCTGGATGAGGTCGACGGACCTGGCTTTCTTTTCCAGCGCCAGGTTGGACGTGACAAAGTTCTGGATGATGTACGCCAGCGTGAGCACGCAGGAGATGAGAATCCAAATGTGCAGCTGGTAGGCCTGTTCTGACGAGATGAGCGAGTGCACGGCATGTACCATGACTATATTCAGAGTAGCAGCACTCAGCATTCGCACAATTGCCGCTGGAGTGGAGTACGTGACAATCCAGCGGATCATGAGTCCGTCCAACACGGCATACGCCAGGTATCCGGCCACTATACACCAGATACCTGCCATGATGCTTTCCGACGACCTGGTCGACGATATGGCGCTGTCTTCGTCGCCCATTCTGTGTTTCCACGCGTCCAGCAGGCATCTGTAGAGTCCCAGGAAGGGAGGGAGTACAGATAGACCGCGTGAGACTGCTAGAAGGAAGTGGAGTCGTGCATTGACAAACTTGAGCCCCAGAATTTTGAGAGGAGGATGGTGCGAGTTGTGCGACGCTAGGTTGGTAGAGGAGGATGTGCGCGACACCACCGGCGACGGTGTATTTGGTTTTCTGCGGAACATCAGAAGGAGGGTTTAGAGATGTGTTGTGGTGTGTGGTTTGGTAGGTGTGTAGTGTTGATGATGATTGTCAGATGGTCTTTTAGTGGTCTTTTTGTTGTGTTCTTTTTGCAGTGTTAATTGTGTTCTTGCTGTTCCCTTATTGGTTCAACTCAGCATCTGCAATTGCAATTGCCGTCTTCTCTTTTGGAACTCGCCTTCACTCGTGTCTTACTCTGCACTTGGTGATGTGTTACTGCGGTGAATAAAATTGTGCGTAGAGCATGCATCTGCTAAACTCAGGGGACGAGACTAAGAACTTGGACGTAAGAGGTAGGTGGAGGAGAGGCAATGAGCGTTTATAAAAGAGCTGTTTTCAGTTGATTTGGCAGCACAAGTCTCAGATAAGTGTTCGTATTCGCTGTGGGACTTTTGCAGACTTTTGCATAGACATGTGATACATACATGAAGGAGGGCAGGAAAGATACAGTCTAGAACTCGTGAAGGAGAGGAGGCGGAGACATGGGAGAAGAAGGAATTCACTAATTGAGCTACGGCGGTTTGATTCATTGGCTTTTTTGGCCGATTGCATGTTCACAATACCTGCCACGTCGACTCTTGTTTAGTCGCTCGTATGCCGTGTACACTGGTCTAAAAGTAGTGCCATAGTGGCTGAAACTGAAGAATATGCATTTTCATGTGCCACAATCATCACTGTTCACTCATTGTTGGCATGCAATTTCTACAGCTTCTCATTGATCAGCTATCAAGGGGTATGTAGATCTTCATACTCTGTTGCAACATATCTTCACCGAAATACACTCCTTTCAGGTCACGCGACCAACCAGCTAACTGGTCCCAATCAGACCACTAATCGCCTCTTCTGGGGTATATACTGACCAAACACCCTGTAGCGCTAGTTTAGTGAGAGGCTCGAGAAGACAAATGGTGGACAAAAGTGCACGCTGTTTGAGAGCTTATGGGAGGGTGGAGGAGGTCAGCCTTGAGATGACTTCTAAATAGACATTTTATGAACAATTCCTGCTTACTAAACAGTGGCTTAGTGTTCCTAGCGAGTTTGAGCACTAAGGCAGTATTTTATGACGTAATTCAAGCCCACCCTAGCTCATACTGTACAAGTAGCTTAGACTAGATCAACCCCACACCCTCGAGAGTGGGGATGAGAGGGTAAGACAGATTAGAGAGAAGTTTGATGAGATAGGAAGGTGTTAGCAGAAGCTAGAAGGCGTGGAGTGGGCATCTTTAATGTAAAAGTAGGGATGATTCCATTACAGTATCGTTTTACTTGTAGTTCTCTAAGATGAAGATCAGGAAGACTCCCATCTACATAATATTATCAGACCGAAAACAGCTGATTATCAATCTGATCTATAAGCAATGGGTGACTATATTGGGAGTCCTGGTGTGTTTATTAGAGTATGTACTTGTACCTTCTCAATGTTGTAGGCGTCTTATAAGCCATAGCTCAAAGCAGTCTCTTTCAAGGTAGAGTCTAGATCGTACCTAACCAGTAACATCAGTGACCATTATATAGGACAGAAGTACCATTAGAACAAGTAAGACTGCACCTGGGTTATAACTACGCCCAATTGAGTCAGAAAGTATCAAGTGTCATAGTTAGGTCCTTCTCAGTCAAGTACACTGCTCTCCTTTAAGTGAGTCCTTCTCATTGTCATCGAACTGATAGGAAGTCATAAATCCATAGCTAGTATAAGAAGCTCAGCTCTTAGCATCCACCAGCTCAATTGTGTCTCCGCTCTTACTACTGTCATACCACCCTTCTTGTACCTTAGCTATACTGTATACTGTATACTGTATACGGCTTTGACTACCGGTAGCTAGACCATGATCATGACCAAAGTCACTGATCATACAGAGCAGCATACTAACCTATCAAGTTGAAGCATCAAACATCTCACACTTATACAAGAGACTGCTACAATAGCCATGGGGTCAAAATAAAAGCTCTCTAGACACTAACCCACCGGCACCTATAATGTTACGGTTTCCCCCACCTTTTCATCATAAGTCATTATCCTATGTATCTATTGGTACTTCTTCAGCACCTCATCGTTCCATCGGAGGTACTTTCCGTCGATATCCTTAGAACCTCCCTCAATAGCCAGGTTGGCAATCACGGTTCCGGGAGTCTCGGGAGCAAGCAGCTCCTTGTTGGAGTGTCTGTCGACAAAGGACTTGTGAACAGTAGGATCCATGCCGGCCGAATGCTGTTCTCGGATGTTCACCTGCATCTGGGTGTCGACCACGCCGGGAGCAATGGACACAGAGAAGATTTCGGGCTCCTCGACGGCCAGAGAGGCAGCAAAGTGGTTGAGAGCAGCCTTGGTGGATCCGTAGGCAGACCATCCGACATAGTTGCCGGTAGAAGCGCCCGAAGACACAAAGACACACTTGCCGTGGGTCTTTCGCAGCTCGGGAACGGCCTTGCTCACGAGATCAACCACAGAAAAGACGTTGACCTCGTAGATCTTTCGCCAGTCGGCAATGTTGGCATCAGCAACCTTGGCAACAGGTTCGAGAATTCCAGCGTTCAGAACAATGCCCGAAATGCCGTCGCCAAGCTTCTTGGCAGCCTCAATGGCCTTGTCGGAGGTGGCACCAGACGTAATGTCTCCACAGACGTAGTCAAACTGGCCAGGATGGGCCTCCTTGAGCTCCTTGAGAGCTCCCTCAGTTCGAGCCACTCCAAGCACCTTCTGGTTCTTGGAAAGCAGAATCTTGGCAATGGCAAGACCAATTCCTCGAGAAGCTCCAGTGAGAATGATAGCGGGCATGGTGTGTGATTGAAAAGAGTGAGGAAGAAGAAAGTAACCAGAGCTATCTTCACTGCATCTATATGTACATGTGGGTGGATATGCAGTCCTGAAACCTAATCTGGGTATTAAGCAATCCGAGTTCCGAGAGGGGAGGGGAGAGGGGTGATATAACTCAGCAAGTAGGGAAGCTACAAAGATGAGAGTTGGAGCAAATTGATTTTCAGACGAATCCAGGAAAATGAAATTTTGACGGAATTTCGGCTTCCGAAACGAGATCCGTTGATTATGTAAGCGGATTTAAGGGGAGGTGTCAGGAGGAGCTTGAAGACTTGACAAACGCAATCAACCTATTTTGGGACTTACTGCAATAGAAATTAAGCCTAACTCAGGTCCACGGAGCCAGAAAATCGACTTTTGTCCAACTTTTGCCCACTTTCAAGTCACCCCTTTTTACCGCTTACATAATCATGACTAATCATTCAGTGTACTTTTCACTCCGCGGAAATTAAGGTTTCGCTTGATGCCCACGTTTTTGCGGAAGCTGGATTTTACGACAATATACGAGGAGAGAGAAGGGGAGGATTTGAGCGGTTTCTGACAAGTGCAATCGATTAGGGATACTCTAACTAATATATTCCCGTTTTGAAACCGGCTAAAAATCCCTGTTTTGCCACTTTGCCACTTGTCCTAGTGCCGTTCAATGTCGCTTATCTTGCAATCTTTTAGACTCGTGAAATATAAGGGTGAATTAGAGTGGCGGGATGAAGGAGAAGAGGATAAGACGGAAAGAAGAGGTTGGTAGTAATAATAATGGTTGAGGAAAGGGTCATTCATCGATTGGTATGGCTTACTAAGCACACATGCCCCCCAGTTTTACGGCAACCGCCAATTTTCTCAGTCACGTGCAAACTCTGTTGTCTTTCGAGAAGCTTCCAGGTGCCATAAATGGGGGAGACAAATGTTGGGGTACGATAGAGGGGATGCAGCAGGGGGAGATGAAGCGATGTAGAAGGTGTAACGTAGGGTGGCGATGAGTAAGCAATCCAATTCCGTAGGTCACGTGCTGTATCGTCTTTGTCACATGACCTCTTTTCGTTTTTCTCGTTAGTCGCTTTTTTTCCATTACTAACTAACTCCCGACTTGTCTTTCTACCATCTGCAAGTTTAGACTTGACAGCTGTGCACGACGTTGGATATTGTATAGAGTGGCTTTGGAGAGACATCACCACTTGACTCTACACCCTTTCTCACACCACACTACACATTTCTACACCCCCAAGATGAGCGAAAAACGCTCGTTTACGCCGGCGCAAAAGGCCGCGGTGGACCGGGTGCGCAAGTGTCGTCAGTACGACTACTACGCCATTCTGGACATTGAAACCACGTGTACCGATGGCGAGGTCAAAAGAGCGTACCGCAAGCTGGCTCTGATTATGCATCCGGACAAGAACTCTGCTCCCGGCGCCGACGAGGCCTTCAAGCTGGTTTCCAAGGCCTTCCAGATCCTGTCGGACCCCCAAAAGAAGCGAATTTTCGATCAGACCGGCTCGGATCCAGATTCTCGAGGCGGAGGAGGAGGAGGATTCAGCTCAGGGTTCAGTCGTGCGGCTTCCGGAGGCGGAGGCGGCGGAGGGGGATACTACCGGCAGGAAATGACGCCGGACGATCTGTTCAACATGTTCTTTTCGGGCCAGGGAGGCGGCTTTGGCGGAGGAGGAGGGTTTGGAGGGTTTGATTTCGGACCCGGTGTAAGAGTCCATACATTTGGAGGAGGAGGATCGCCGTTCGATGCGTTCATGGGAGGGCCTCGAGCAGCGCAACAGAGAGCAGGAGGCCAACAGCAGCGAAGAAGACAGGGACAGGGTATGCAGGGTGAAGAGAATTGGAACACACAGGTGCTGTTTCCGACCATTGTGCTGATTCTGACGCTGTTTGTGATCCTGCTGGGCGACTCGTTCAGCTCGCTGGCAGACCAGTCGCCGCACTTTGAGTTCTCTCCTGCTCATCCGTACACGCACAAGATGCAGACGCCTAAATACAAGGTGGACTACTATGTGCGTAAGAAGGATGTTGCAAATGGTCTGAGCAAGAGCAAGCAGCATCAGCTGGATAGCACGGTGGAGAATAACTATGTGTATGATCTCAAGAACCGATGCAACCGGGAGTTTGCTTATAAACAGCAGAAGATCCAGGACTCGCAGGGATGGTTTTTCACCGACGAGAAGGAGCTGGAGGAGGCCCAGAATATGAAGTTGCCGTATTGTGAGAAGTTGAAGGATTTGCAGAGTAACCTGTTGTAACGAGCAGCACGAGCAGCGCAGTTCGAGTAGCGAAGCTACGAGAACTGCATCAACCTCCCGGAACTGTACTTGTACTAATTCTTAGGCAGTTCTGCAACTCCTACAACAACATGTCAACGACATCAAAAGCCAGAGCGACATGAGTATGACGACTGAAACAATCAGTCGATGACCACATGGTGGGCCATTGCACTAATGACAGTGGCAGCTATATAGTAAATAGATAACGAGAATGGATGGACAGAAGAGGTAGATTGAGGGGTTGTTGGGAGTTACGAAGTGGTGTGACTATGGGGGTGGCCTGGTGGGGTTTATGTAGTGAACTGAGATTTTGCCAGGGCACAAAAAGACGTTCCATCCAAGAGAGGATTCACTTGGGCTATGATATGAGACTCTTTGCAACTAGGCACTCCTCAAGTGTAAGACTCACGTCAGTCAATATCTGGTGTAGGACTTCTGGATCAATCTACCTTGGACTGCAAGCACACTAAGTTACACGAGTGTCAAGACAATGATGATTGGTTGCTGTATTAAAAGAGATGAGTTGTAGGAGAGCTGGTAATGGAATGGAAAACAGTAGCTATATGGTTTCTCAATACCACTGTGGCACACTCTAGTTAAGCCTTAGGAACTGTCTGAACAAGCAGCTCAATAAGTTATCAAGTTTGGAGTGAATAATGACTGTTTAATTAGGCCAATGAAATGCTTGAGCCAGCTGCTTTTTGGTCAATCGTCATTTTGCTCTCAATCCATCAATTTCTGGGTTTTCTTCTTCCGGTGAGATCTTGGAGTCCCTATACTTGTATATTGACCCCATTTGGAATGCATAGTCAGAGGTCCATATTCAAGCCCTCGTGACAGCAAATTTCAAAGCAAAAAAAACCGGGGAGCCGAAAAATCATCAATTGACTGGATTTGGCGACTCCCAGTGATGCTCCGATTTGAAAAGTCCATCTCAGGTGAACATTTATGGAGTTCTTTACCTGCAGAGTTCACAACTTTCCAGTTCAACTTTGGGTGTTGAGATTTCAGTATAAGGCTGAATAGAGGTCAAATTGATAGTCTATCGTTCTTTACAGCCAGCAACTAAAGACTGTCGAAAGCAGTTTCGTTCTTCCAGAGGTTTATACATGATCCTGAGTCGTACTTTCTCACTGACACTGTCATCAACAAGAACCCAAGTAATTTCTCAACTACAGTAGTTGACGCCGATACCCTTAGAATCAGACAAATTTCAAAACCGGTTTATTACCACCGCCCTCCAGTCCACTCAAATCGCTCACCAAAACCGCTCATTCAGCCCTACTTCTGTGTCTAAGCATACTGTCGTCTAACTCAAGTGTCCGTCGTCTGTGGCTCTCCGCGTAATCGCCTCCTTACATGAACATTGGCTTGGCTGGTGAGACTAATGGCTGTACAGATGAGACAAATCGGGATAGGGTGTTTGGTTGCTCTTATGAAAGTACAGACGATACATGGGTTGTTGCAAGGGTAGGATACACAGAGATGTTTCGTACATAGGAGAAGTGCTGTTACAAGGGCAGTAGGTGGTTCTCAATTTACAGACACTGCCACATCTTTGTACTTCATCCCTGGGCCTTCCTTCTTCGTGATTGTATATCCCCTTTGGTGCGATCACCACTTTCGAGACACGTTTAATAGGTGCGGATATGCAGGTTCGAACCTAAGTCTGGTTGCCAGAGACAGTAAGGGGGACCACAGTGTGAAGTTTGGGTGGAAAATTGGGTGGAAAATTGGTGTCTCAGATGTCTTAGCTATTAATAGAAGTGGAGAGGGGTAGGTATGAGTGAGATATGAGTGGAACTGGAGTAGCCTCATATGTATTGTAGTAATAAAAACGCATCTATATTCCCCATTTCGTAAATGCCACACCTCATTTGTTTCATCTTCCTTTCATTGCTCTGGACCAGCCTTCGCACAAGGTTTGAATAGCCTCGGGGCTGTACACTAAGACGCGATGAGAGGGTTGGGACCAAAGAGCCCACTGTAACCTGCGAATAATACGAGCCGAAAGTAGTTAATTAGCCGTAGTAGAGAAGAGAAGAGAAAAACATGAGGACAAGTATTGGTTATATATGAACGAGGTACACGGCATACACGTGTGCCACACGTCCACCACACGCTCACCTCAGGTCCACCCTCTGACGTGCATTACCGTATGTACTCCAACTCAACTTTCTGTCAAATGAAGGGCTGGAACCGTCTGAGCGCACCAGCCATACATGAGCCAGTACCGTACAGAACAATTGAAAGAAGCGCCGATTGAAGGTTAGAAAGTGTGATTAATGAGGCAGAAAGACTGTACCGATAGTGAATGTCTAGGATGAGGGATCATTTACTTGCCACCATGGTGTTAGCCTGGTTATATTTAGAACGACTAGGCTATAACTAAGACAGCTATACGTGTGAGGGTGCTACTTGTAGATGGCTATTTGCTCTTGTAGGATACTCAACGACCAGATTTGATCTGCCTCAACGCGTACACGCTTTCGTCTGAGTGACTTGTTCATCTTTTTCCTTTTCCTTTTGCAAAGTTGCAACGCCATTGTCCACAGCTGTAACTGTCAATCGGTGCATGGCTGGTGAGGAGAAGAGGGATATACAGAAAATGCCACAAGAATAATAGAGATATTATGAGATGGAACGAAAGAAAAGCGGGTGTACAGAAGCAGACCCCGTAAATATATACAGCATTACGGTCACATTTACGGCTCATCTCTTCTTCGAGGTCTTATTAACACACTCCCCTCGGTCTCATCTCTAAACACTAACACCCTTAGTCTCAAAGTTATCCCGCACCCTAAACCCCTTTGGTTGTATGTGGGCTCATCAAGGGGCACTACCACTTCAGGCATTGGAGCGGTTTAAAAGGTCGCTGGCTGCTCTTTTGAGAAAAAAAGGACTTGCGAGGTGAACGACGACACACTGTTACGGTAAACGGTAATACCCACCAACACCGACATTCACAGCAACACAACCGAGACAGATCAGCCAAATCAAAGTTGATCAAAACAATACAATACAGGAGCAGTCAACCTGAACGGAAACAGAACAACCTGATACACCAGACACGACGAAATTTGGAAAATATTTTTGAAAAAGACAACAAAAAACTCGAAACCTCATCAACCACAAAAGACACTCGTCACCTTCTCCCCACTAATCTCACTAATTTGCATACCCACCTAATCACATCATGCGTTTAATCACCACCCTCTCCACATTTGCACTTGTTTCTGCATTCAGACCGTTCTCAGGTCACGACGAGATTGCCAAATCTGCACGGGAAAACGTCCCTTCTCTGGGAGAACCTCTTTCTGACGTTTTGCCAAAATCTCCGCTTAAAAACACTACCCCTCTTCAAAACAAAGCTTCTTCCGGAAGTTCATCTTTGGCTTCCTCACAAGTCGACTGTAAACGGTTTGTTCCTATCGAACAGGACGGAGGAGACGTCTCGTACTACGTCAACACACAGCTGGGATCTTCCCAGGCAGAGTACCGTATGGTGCTCGATACAGGCTCGTATTACATGTGGGTGTACAGTGAGAACTGCACCAGTACGGCCTGTATGAAACGCAACCGTTTTGGAGTGGATAACTCCACCACCATCAAGCCCACAGACCACACATACTCCATTTCGTACACTTCGGGCGACATTGACGGAGATATTGTGGTCGATAACATGACTCTGGGAGCTACCACTTCCAGAACCCAGTTTGGAACTGCCAACCAGGCTGATCCGTCGTTTGCCTCGTTTGCAATTGACGGCATTATGGGTCTGTCAGCCGTTGATAAGAGCGAATCCAACTTCCCTTCGCTCATTTCCGTGCTCAAAGACCAGGGTCAGATTGATCAGCGGGTTTTTGGCGTTTCTCTCGGCCGATCTAGCGACAAAACCGAAGGAGCTCTTGTCCTTGGAGACTACGACCACGCAGCTGTCGATGGAGACCTTTCCTGGGCCGATGTGCAGTCTGGAACTGCTCTTTGGAAGGTGGCTGTAGATGGAGCGTATGTGGGAGGCAACCAGGTTGATTTTGGAGCTTCCAGAAACGCCATTGTCGATACCGGCACTACTCTTCTGGTCATGCCTCCGGATGACGCCATGAAGTTCCACGGATACATTCCCAACTCGCAGACTGACGGCAAGAACTACGCTTTGCCCTGTGACTCGACTGTGTCTGTTGAGATTGAGGTAGCAGGCACTAAATGGGCTATTTCTCCTAAAGACTACATTGGTTTCAAGTACACCGACAACTCTGGACTGTGTGCTTCGAACGTTCAGGGCTTGAAGACCGGTAACGATGGTCAACAGTGGATTCTGGGTGCTGTCTTCCTGAAGAACGTTTATGCTGTGTTTGATATGGACAAGAAGCGGGTTGGTTTTGCCAAGAAGAAGGAGACTGATGTCAACTCCAAGTGTGGAGATTTCGTCAAGAACTACCAGAGTGAACATAAGGAGTTGGCTCAGAGTGTGAGTAGTTCGGGGGCTTCCAGCAGTTCTACTCAGTCGTCTTCTTCTACCGAGTCGTCTTCCTCTGCTTCTTCTACTGAAGCATCTTCCACTGAGTCTTCTGCTTCAAGCACTGAGTCCTCCTCTTCTGCCTCTTCTACTGAGTCTTCCTCCAGCTCTTCGTCTCCTTCCAGCTCGTCTTCTTCTAGCTCTTCGTCTTCCAGCTCCGAATCTTCGTCAGCCTCCTCCACCTCATCATCCCCCTCACCCTCCAGCACCGACTCCATCTCCTCCCCCTCCGGTCTCATTGCCAACGGGGGCTCGTACAACACCACTCTGAGCAGCAGCGTCACATCTGGCAGCTCTGGATCTTCCTCTGAAGCCTCTTCTACCGGTTCTGAGTCCTCTAGCGAGGCTTCGTCCACCGGATCAGTCGATTCAGCCGCAGCTTCTGCTCCCACTCCCTCGGCTAACAAAAACAGCGGCTCTTCGCTGCTCGTCAGTCTCCCCCTGACACTGGTCCCCTTCATCCTTCTCTGCATGTAACCCCCGGGTCCCTAGATTTGCATAATATATTACCATTAATGGAAAAAAAGATTGTAGCTAAGTAGAGTTGTAAGTGTAGGGTAAGTAAGTGAACAAAATTAGTTAAAGTAAGGACTGTCACTCAACTAGACCTATATGAGCAAATGTTAACACCACACTGATACTGCACAAATTGGACCTCCAGAAATACCGCAGAAGCGTCTTATGGCTCTGATATCTATCTAGCAAAGCCCTCTCCCTTATTAAGGAAGACCTAAACATAACAATAGCAACAACACTACTACCCTCCATATTTCCAGCTACAGACCTCCCACAGCAAAACCAACATCATTACCCTTCTCTCCGTACCCACATTCACATACAAAAGTGCCACCAGATTTCCATTTACCCTCTTCCCCACCTCACAAATCCACCTCCCCCTTCATCACCAAAGTCCAGGCTTGTACGGTGTTTTGATTTCGAAAGGTTAACATTGACGTATCTAAGACCCCGACCTGAGACACCGGGTTTGATTGAGTTTGGGGTGTAGAGGGGATAACTAGAGGAGGGGAATGAGTGGTGGCTACGGCAGCTCTTGTCACGTGACTCAAACATATCACGTGACCTATATCCTCCACTTCTGGACGAATATCACATTTTCGACCTGCTCATCCATTTCTACCCTCACCTCCCATTGGCTAGACGCAACTTTATCGTACGCACGGCTTCACGTGGAAGTGCGCGTGACAAATAAGCGGATTTTATATGTGGGTTGATTTTGGAGGGTTTTCTCGGTGCTCTAGAACCCGACCAACGGGACTAAAAAACGCGTATTTGCTAGGGTGACATCGGAGAGAGTCTGGGGATACGGCTACCAGCGGGTATCTTCGGCTTCGATCAGATAGCCCTTTAGTCGGCAACTCTGATCAACAGAAGCAATGTAGAGCCGATCAGAGTTACAAGTAGATATTGCGAGAAAAGTGGAGAAATAGAAATTGGAGAAAATTCAGAGAAAATCGGTTCCGTAGAAATAACCGTACACTCAGCTTACGGCTGCTCTTGGCGCTCTTATGCACTACTCTCAGCAGTTTTTTACCGTAGTATTCACCCCGTAGCATCGTCCTAACCCTGTTATCAGTGCCCTTTACTGCGCTTGGATGCTGCAGCGTTGGGTTGAGGGATCAAGCTTGATACAGTGATAAAGAGGTAATTACGAGAGCGAGGATAATAAGGGAGGGGGTCAGTTAACCGAGCAAAAAGGGCAAAATGCCGTGAATGTGGAAACGTCAGTGCCACGTCAAGGCACCCATCGGTCACCGCCCTTTCCCCTCGGACGTTCCGGTTACCCCTCCTGTCTTGTTTGCATGTTTTTTCTCCTCGGAATGCTATATCCGCCCTACGTAACAGTGCAGGAGATCAGAGGGTGGTTATTGGGGGGGCTGTATATTGCTTTTGAAGCGGCTAAAATCGTTCTCCAGCCTTTCCGAGTGTCTGTAGATATGCTGATAAGACTACCGTACGTCATCCTTATATTTCTGCCGTTATTTTTTACCACCTCTTTGCCTCTTTGGACCTGCTATTTTTGCTTAGTTCGCACTTTTGCACTTTGCTCGGCTAAGCTTCTCCCACATGACTCTACACACCTTGCGCCAAAAAACGCCCCCACAGAGTCTATCAGAAGGCGATATTGTAGGAGTGATCGGTTAAAAAAGCACACTAGTGTTTGTGGTAAAGACGAAAAATACACAAACAAACAAAGCAGTGCCGTTCCCTCGTTTACTAATAATCCCGTACCCTTCTTTCATCTCCTTCTCCACCAAGTCCGCTTGTTAATGTTGTGTATGCACCTCCCACATACCACTCAAACTCTATCTACCCTTATCTCCTGGGCTTATCAGCAGGGTGTGTTGTATATAGAAGAGAGGGGAGAAGGAGGAGGACCAACTTGACAACCACCAGAGTTCTAGATATTCGATAAAGCGGGAATTCGGACAAGCACAAGCGACACAGATACACAGATACAGTATCAGCCACAACCAAGCTACAATACAAGCCACAACCAAGCTCGATACAAGCCACAAGCTACTTGTATAGCCACTTTCGACACTACTCAACAGTTTTGCACTTGCTACTACACACAAACACCCTCTTCAACATGCGCGAAGAATTTCTCAAAATCCTCTCTGCGGGACTCACACAACTATGTATAGTCATCTGGGTGGTGGCTTTGGCATACCAGTGTTACGCCAACTTTCGCAACAAGCGAGTTGACGGGTTTTCGTTTGGATTCCTTCTCTGCTGGATCGGAGGAGACACGTTTGCATTGTGGGGAGCTCTTCTGACCCACCAGCTGCCCTTCCAGATCTTTCTGGCAACTTACTACTGTGGAATCGACGTGATTCTGCTGTCCCAGTACTTTTACTACGAGACTTTGGGCTATGGAGCGTCCAAGAAGGAGGTATGTGGTATTGAAACGACGGAAATCGAGGTCCTGGACGGATACACAAACACTCCCATTGAAATGGAAGGCAAGGGAAAGGTTCCCATTGATATCAGAACTAAGAGAGTCACTCCTGGAACCCAGACTCCTAGCTCTCTGAACACAGTGACACCTTCCCCTAATTACTACAGCATTTCAGCCTCGTCTTCGGTGCCCAAATTCATTCCAGGATCTGTCACAAAGGCGTTTCTGGCTGCCTCTTTCGGAGCTTCCAGAGCTGCTGCTGCTCCCATTGTCATGAAGGGAGTGAACAGTGTGGTGAACGAGACTTCCATGTCTTCCTCTGCCGCTCTACCAATCCTCTCAGCTATCACTCTGGGAGTCTTTGTCTCTTACACCTCCTCTCTTCTGTACACCGTGTCTCGAATCCCCCAGGTGTACAAGAACTACAAGAGACAAAGCACCGAGAACATGGGCTTGGCCATGTTCATTGCCGCGTGCTGCGGAAACGCCACCTACTCCATGTCCATCTTTGCCATCGGACTGACCCTGGAGGAGTCTGTGCGACGGGCCTTTTTCATCAAAGAGGCGCCGTTTGTAGGAGCAGCCAGTATCACCGTGCTGTTTGACTTTGTCATTTTCTGGCAACGGTGGAAGTATGGAGAAGGACGAAAGGCCGAGACGCAGCCTTTGTTGGCCTAGACGTATGACGATGGTGACGATATAGAAGTCCGTTCCTGTCTTCTTGGACGGACATAGCATAGAGCATTATTTATTAGACTGATATGAGAATGTGATGGTGTAGGAGTAGTAGTTAAGAGTCATGTAGTCACCATAATATGTGGTTCGTAAAATTAGACAGTAAGCAACTCCTTCTTTTTGTTTCTCCTTCTTTTTGCATCGTGAACTCAAGTTGTTGCTATGGGTGTTGCCACTGTTTGTATGCATTCCCCTCACCCTTGTTCAAGTGACCCTGTCTCACCTGCCACGTTCGCATTGATATGCCCAAATAGGTATGTATTCCGAGATGAGAGCAAACCATGTGGCAGTTGCTGTGAGTGACCAGTGCCTTGTGATTGTGGGGTATCTCGCTTGAAAGGAGCACTTTGAGAAGGTGTAGGTTGGGGTCGCTACTGTAGGTTGTATGGGGAAGTTTGTGGGGTGAGGAGGTGGGGGGAAATGGAGGGTGTGGGTGGGTTCATGAGGGTGAGAATAGTATGCCCATGTGGTTTTCATACTGTCAGAAAGTCTCCTGGGGCTGATATGAATTGTGGTTTCGGGAGAGATAAACGTCAAGTAAAAACACTTCATCTCCCAACCAAATGTACTTGACTTAGAGGCTCATCTAAGATAGAGCCCTTAAGACTTGAGGAAGAAGAGGTATGAGGGAAAATGGATGGTAACAGTAGATCTTTAAAAACTGAAATAGTATACCAAGGTGCGAACATATCTTCTGAATGTCTATGGGGCTAGTTATGAGGGTAGTCTGAAAGTGCTCTGGTGTCCATCTCCTGTCACTGTGCTGGATCCAAAAGACTATGGTTTATGTTTTTGGCATGTTGAGAGATATGGACGTTATCTGAATGACAGATTAGATCTAATTGTATAAGTTAGTTGCAGCCTACACTCATTTTGTGACGTCCAAAACGCCTACCCAGCTCTTAGCTACATACCAGCTCTTAGCTACGTCCTCTCGATCATTTAGTGCGATTACTATATACAAATGGCAAATGACGTGATTACCGGGGGATGGAATGTGATTGTGGGCTGGATGAGATATCTAAGCCATCTGGAAAATGCCAGACAAGAGGCTTTTTGTATCACAAGACCTGATCTTCTTGCAATCACATTAGATCTTGCTCAAAGACAAGTCTGAGGCCGTCCGTTCGTGACCTTCGGCCACTCACTTCCGCTACTTCCGTCTCTTCTTACCCCCACTCTTCTTTTGCCACAAATCATCCACGTGTAATCTACGTCTCTCCAACTCAGCAACAGGATCCTCGCCAGACAAGGCTTCTGTTACTTTCTCCAATAGTCCTCCATTTCCCAAAACCTGGCCCAATTTAGACACGATATGGTAAATACCAACAGTCCAGCTCAAATCATCAGCAGTAGCCCAAGCCAGAACTTCCAGATAATCATTAAGGGTGTCAAACTCGTCTGGAGAAACCCTGTCAAAGAGATCATAAGCCTGCATATACGTGCCAAAGGCAATTTCCTTAGTAGCAGCTCTTCTCATGGCGATCCAGTTGGTATGGGTCCGTCTGATATCGACATTTTTCAGGTACAGCTTTTCACCCATATATTTGGAAGCTATACCCCAGAGCTGACTCATACTGTATTGAGTAGGATTGTCCATGACCAAAGTCGTCAACACATGTTCAATTGCAGAAAAAAGCTTGATGGCGGATAAAAGGTCGTGCGGCGTTCTTAGTAGACTCGTAGCAGCAGCCAGATCTCGTTCCAACACCGTTCTTTCACCTTCTGAGATTCGAGGTCCATTGTGAGGAACAGCCATGAGATACTGGGTCTTGTAATCGAGCAGTTTGTGGAGTTGGGACGCCGAAAAACTCCCGCTGTGACGGTCCATGCTGTTCACATCACATGTCGGCGGTCGCGAGGGATAAGGAGTTGCCAGAGGGCAGGTGTAGGGGTTCTCTGGTTTGTCAATGTTCATGGTGAGTGATAAGGTTGTGAAGGCAAAAAAGATTAATGGTAAATTTGAAGAAATGGAAAATAAACCTGGGGTAAAAGCTGGAGACGGAAAATGGCTATATAGGGGGGTTGAGGATGCTTCAGAAAGGTGATTCTGATTTTCTAGCGGATTTTCTGATTTTACCCGAATTTACTGCAAATTATTTCCTCGCCCACAGACTGTTTACTTACACTATTTTTGACTGCATCTCACATGCACCTGTGTAGGTACAACTTTCAATAATTATCTTTTTCCATCCATATAACCACAAATGTCATTCAGAGGAGTTCCAGTGTCGTCAGAAGAGGCCAAACAAAGGCAAGAGCGCGATCTGGCGAAATTGCGGGTGCCGAAAATCTACAGGGAGGCTGTAGATATGACCAAAGTC
The DNA here is from genome assembly GCA_001600195.1 of Yarrowia keelungensis. Taxonomy (NCBI): domain Eukaryota; kingdom Fungi; phylum Ascomycota; class Dipodascomycetes; order Dipodascales; genus Yarrowia; species Yarrowia keelungensis. The sequence continues at coordinate 2,908,338 of BCJD01000002.1, read as the reverse complement.
AACAGACCGATCATCAACCGGTGGATCAGAGATAAGTTGGACGAACTTCTTCCTGACGACGATATCATCACTGATTATACGCTGGAGCTGTTGAAAGACGATAAACCGAATATTCGTGAAATTCAGCTGAATTTGAACGGATTTCTGGAGGAAAATACGGCCAAATTCTGCAAAGAACTTTGGGAACTGTTGGTAGCTGCTCAAGGGGATAAAGACGGTATTCCACCTCAGTTGATAGCCATAAAAAAGGAGCAGATGGAGCAGGAGAGGGTCAAGAGAGAGATTAAGATTGAGAGCTGGACTGGAGGAGAGCGAGGAAGAGGAGGTAGAGATAGAGGTGGTAGAGGTAGAGATAGAAGAGATGGAGATAGAAGAGATAGAGGGGATAGGGATAGAAGGGATAGAAGAGATAGGGATCGAAGAGACGGACGAAATCGGTCTAGAAGCCGATCTCCAAGGGTCAAAAAGGAAACTGACGAGTATGGACGAGATCGTCAGGATTAAGAGATGTATGTATTTATATGATTTATGATTAGTAATCGGTTGAGGTGTAGTGTGTGTACAGATAGCGAATAATTCAGTGTTCAGGACAATTGTGACCTCTCACCTTCTAAGTGGCCACTCATAACATGTGCATTCGGCTTACTCATTTGAGACTTGACGTGATTACGTAATCACGGACTTGCCACTAATTTGAGATTGGGATGATGCTTGATCGACATGATTAGATGAGGTGAGGATATACGGACTAAGCTTGTCTAACTGGGGGATTGACCGGATTCTATCCTTCAGCTCAGTGTGTATTTTTAATGTTTTATCTGCTATTTTTATGAATTTATATTGTCCCCTCGTTCTTCCATTTCCGCTTACTATTCCCAGCTCTCATTTCAGCTTTTTGCTTACTCCCATTTTTTGCTCGCGCGTTTTCGATCAAACCTACAGCAGTACGAGGAGGAGACATGACCGTAGCAGTGGCTTTTGTAGTGGTTGAATTCAAAATATTTCTCGTTAAATCATATATGTCACACAAAACCAACCAATTTACATAAATACCTCAGCCCCTCTTCCTCCCCTTCACCCTCCTCCATCCTCGCTCCATCTCCTTATCACCATCTAAGTTTCCCAAACATCCCAACACCACCTCCACACCACACTCTATTATCACCACGACCTCTTCTCTCCACCACCCCTTGGAACCCCCATTAGCACCCCTTACAATGGCGACCGAACACGTGGAACACGCCGACACCGCCAAACAGTCGCCCCAGCCGTCCTTCAGCGGCTCGGAGTCCGGCCGAATCGGCAGATACCAAATCATCAAGACGCTGGGCGAGGGCTCGTTCGGCAAGGTCAAGCTGGCGTACCACCTGGCGACCCACGAGAAGGTGGCGCTCAAAATCATCAACAGAAAGACGCTGGCCAAGTCGGACATGCAGGGCCGGGTCGAGCGGGAGATTTCGTACCTGCGGCTGCTGCGACACCCGCACATCATCAAGCTGTACGACGTGATCAAGTCCAAGGACGAAATCATCATGGTGATCGAGTTTGCGGGCAAGGAGCTGTTTGACTACATTGTGCAACGAGGCAAGATGCCCGAGGACGAGGCCCGCCGCTTCTTCCAGCAAATCATCAGTGCCGTCGAGTACTGCCATAGACACAAGATTGTCCACAGAGACCTCAAGCCCGAGAACCTGCTGCTCGACGAGAACCTCAACGTCAAGATTGCCGATTTCGGTCTCTCGAATATCATGACGGACGGAAATTTCCTCAAGACCAGTTGTGGTTCGCCTAACTACGCTGCACCTGAGGTCATTTCGGGAAAACTGTATGCCGGTCCTGAAGTCGACGTGTGGTCCTGTGGTGTCATTCTATACGTCATGCTGTGCGGCCGTCTGCCCTTTGACGACGAGTTCATCCCCAATCTCTTCAAGAAGATTTCTAACGGTGTCTACACCATCCCTCCCTACCTGTCTGCCGGCGCAAAACACCTGCTTCAACAGATGCTCGTCGTCAACCCCCTGAACCGAATCACCGTCCAGGGCATCATGGAGGACCCCTGGTTCAAGCAGGGCATTGCAGAGTACCTTGTTCCTCGAGACCTCAAGCCCGACCAGGTGGAAATCGACGACAAGGTGGTTGGCGCTCTGTCAGACACCATGGGCTACGACCGAGACCAGGTGTACGAGGCGCTCAAGGCTCCCAAGTCGGACGGCACCGAGATCCGGGACGCGTACGACCTGATGAAGGAAAACAGACAGCAGCTGGAGAAGGACTCGACCGTGTTCGACAAGGTGGACGATTCTGGCAAGCCCAAGCACCAGTTTTCGCGAAAGAACCCCCCCGCTCTCACGTTCGACTCGCACCACATGCCCACCATTGTGGACCACTCGGATCTCCGAACACCCAACACAACCATTGCTGTTCTGCCCTCGTCGCTGCCAGCATACCACCGGGCCAACATGATGGCCCACGGACCCGCTACCCTGCGGAAACTCAACCCCATCTCGTCGCGAAAGTCCAAGACCCGGTGGCATTTCGGCATCCGGTCCAAGTCGTACCCTCTGGACGTGATGGGCGAGCTGTACAGAGCTCTCAAGAACCTCGGTGCAGAGTGGGCCAAGCCCTCGGAAAACGACCTGTGGACGATCCGAGTGCGATGGCGATACACGCCCGAGAAGGACGAGTCGGACAGCACAACCAAGCCCGACAGCGGGCTGCTCAAGATGCAGATCCAGCTGTATCTGCTGGAGCAAAACTCGTACCTGGTGGACTTCAAGTTTGACGGCTGGGAGTGCGAGACGGAGAGCGGCGAGGTCAAGACGCGCGACGTGGCCCAGGTCTCCAACTCCAAGTCCGCCAACGAAACCTTCACCTTTTCCGCATACCCCTTCTTGCATCTGGCCACCCGGCTCATCATGGAGCTGGCGGTGAGTTCTCAGAAGGATAGTGAGAAGTAGCCGAGTAGAGATGAGAGATAGAAGGGGATGAGGGAGGATATGGGTACCGTACAATATAGATAATTAAGCGCTAGCTGAGTCATTACATTGAATTGAGAACTGAAAGGGAGTGTGCGAGAGAAGAATGTAGGAGCCGTGTGTAAAAGAATTTGTCTAGTGGTTGTAAGTTGGTGCTGTATACGACATGTGAAACACCATATTAGTTATAGTCATCAAGAAGGCACTTCTGAGAATACCTTTATGCTGATTTGAAGACTGATGATAATAGACGATGGGAAATGCTCAATGTACCACTCAATCAAGACGATTAGTCATCTATGTGATTCAAAGAGGCAACTAAAGCTCAATGAATGAGTCAGATGACCTTTCATCGACCAACATTGTAGAGAAAGTGGGGAATACTCTACCCTCCTCTCATGTTCCTAGATCTACAAGACTACAGACAACTGCCATATTGTACACCGGTACCGTACCACCAAGGTCTCAGTTACTGATCTTCTTAATCACCGAGACCACCTCCTATCCTACTAGTAATTTATAGTCAATCATAATTCATTAATACATCACCCTCTCCCTCTAAGCCAAGCACTCCTTGGTAAACTTCTTGAGGAAGATTCTCTCTCGGGACTCCTTGAACTCTCGGGGCTGGATTTCTGCCCAGAAAGAGCCCACGAACGGCGCAATGCTCTTTTTGTATCCCGCATAGTTGTCCTTGATGACGATATCCGGGTTGGCCGATCGCTGCTGATGCTCCTTGACAATGAGACTCTCAAAGTGGTCGACAGTCGACATGACAATGAGAGCCGACGACGTTTTGCTCTTGTAGTTGGCCACAAGAGTCTTGAGAGCCGTCGAGTTCTCCACGACCTTGTGGATGAGCTGGTGCTTTTGTTCTTCACTGAGTCCTTCGGAAGCCAGAGGGATAGCCAGACAGGTGAGAATCGCTCCAGTGTCTCTCTTGGAGCTGGTGCTGTTTGTGTCTCCAGCATGCTTGTTGATGAACTGCACGAGGTTGAGCAGAGTGCTCCACAGCTCGTTCCAGTGGTAGTGCGAGGGAGTGTCTCTGTAGATCATGAGAGTGGCTTCTGTAACTACCAAGGCCAGATCGTAGATGTCAGGCAGCGGTTTTTTCATATTGTATCTCAGACAACAGAGCAGAGCGTCCAGCAGACCTGTTCCGAGGGTATGGGCTTCTGTTTCTGGCAGTGGGGGTTTTCGTTGCTTGGCGTTGATTTTGATGGATGCTTTGGTGTTCAACGACTGGTGCAGTTCTGGAAGTAGAAGCTGCAGAATGATGAGAGCCACCTTGCTGTACATTTCGGCTCGCGGGTTTTTGTTTTGGTTGGAAAAGAGGAATGAACAGAGCGATAGGAGAGCTGCAAGGGCAGGCTCGGTATCGTAGCTCTTGGTATGGTGTCCCTTGTCAGCAATGAGTGTTTTTGCAAACAGCTTATTCTTTTGCACAAACTCGAGTGTGGGGAGCAGGATTGACAATCGTTTGGACGGTAGAGCTGCCAATTGAGCGTCTGTGAGAGTGGTTGTTCTGAACCAGCTGGTTTGAACGGGAATGTAGTCATCTCTGCACTTTACAAACTCGGCACCTAGAGCAGGAATGATTTTGAGCATGGGTTTTTCGTCCACAAAGTCCGCCAAGAGCGTTTGGTAAGGATTGGAGCTTTCAAACTTCTCCACGTTGGCCAGGAGACCCACCAATCGAAAGGCCTCAAGAATATGAGTATCGTCAGTCTCATCAAAGGTGATGTATGACATGAGAGCCGAGAAGATTCCTCTTTGGTTGAAGTAGGTGACGACCGAGGTGTTGTAAGCCTTTGAGACTGTGACTACCAGAGTTTCAACCGCCTTTCTCTTGGTGTCTAGTTTCACGTCTTTCGATCTAATAATCAGATCAATGCTGTTCAAAAACTGGTAAAACACCTTGTCGATGGAAGCGAACCCTGCGATCACGTTGATGACATCTGTGGAGTTGTTAGGCCACGATTTGGACAACACCTGGGCCAGAAACACTTCCAGGAGGTTCAGGACATTGGTTTGGTCTGATCCCGAGGTTTTCAGCAGACCGATGCCCTTATCGAAGAAAGTCTGAGACGCTGTGATCTGATTGGGCTTGAGGAAGACGTCGGTCGGTGTTTTTTGGAGCAGATCCGTCCACAGCTGTTTGTTGCAAGTGATGGTGAACAGTTCATGCCAGTACTGAGACGTCTTTGGTTCTTCGCTGAAAAACTGGTCGTATAGCCGCGCGTTTTTCGGCTTGATTTCCGTCTTCACCTGTTTCAGAGGAGACGCCATTTCCGCGCAATTTGGAGACTCTGGTCAGCACTGATGTGTTGTCGCTTGTCCAACACTAGGCTATGTCATGCACCACAGTTAGAGATTGCAACTCCCAAACTCTGAACGCGAGGGGTGATGAGTGTGAGTTTAATACGGTTAGTTGGGGAGCTAAGTAATTGAGGGGTGGGTGGTTGCGAGAGAGGAGGTAAGAGGAGAGGTGGTGGATGTTGGACATTTGGGGACTGTTACAAAAGTGCACTTGGAATGGAGAACTGAGCTTCTCACTTTGCTCCACCACTTCGGGAACATGGAAATTGAACCCCTAGCCGACTTTTAGACGTAACAACTTTACTTGGGGGAATGGAGTAAGCTTGATAGGAGCTGTGACTGACGCGTGTTCCGGAGGAATGTATGAGGGGGTGGTAGTGAGGAATTGCCGTTTGAGTACCAGGGGAGTGTACAAACGGTCTCAATTGACAGGTTCCACTAATTCCGAAAACTATCTGAGTGGTTTCAATGTCATCATCGTAATGTCGACTCTTCGACTTACTTTGTAGGTGCTGCATATGATAGAGAATATAGGGAGTCATTGGAAGGAGGAAAAAGTGCAGGAAACAGCTCAATGGGTTTGTGTGTGTGGCACTAAGAGCTCAAATAGCAAAAATCTGTTTTTTTATCGTTGCTCAACTGCTACAGCACTGTCTTATGTTGACCATCTATCGCACCCTGTCAGAAGGTCAGGGGTGTCATGATAGTGCAGAAAACAGGGAGGTGAAAAATTCAGCCTAAAAACTGCGTAAATAAGCAGTCAGTATTCCAGATGTCCAGTTTTTGTATCTCTGCCGTCATTATGCAGGGAGTCATGCTACATAGTCCAGTTCTCGCGATTTACTTAGCATTTAGTTGAGAGGAAAACCTATTAGGGGTCTCTCTACAGCGCCGGAAAAGAGGTAGAGCCACAAGACCTTCACGAGGGGTCTCAGAGCAGTGATACAACAAGTCTCAAACAACTCTACTCCTCTCATCTCTTTTATGACAGCCATTATAGACCGCCTAGCAGATCACCCCTTACTTAGCTTAGTCAACCAAAGTCACACCATCCTTAAAACTCTCCAAAATAAGATATCCATCAAAATTTTTCGAAAGTAGATCACAAAAAATCCTTCAAACCGCCACATTGCCACCCTCCATTTCAGATCACATGACCAACCAATTTCCACCACCTCCCTCTTTCATTTATCACCTGCATGCATATTGGCAAAACGCGTAAGCTCAAGAAGGGTAAGTGGTGAAAAATGAGGGGGTGAAAAAGTGGCCTTAATAGAACAGCAAAAGCAATGAATTTTTTTGCATTGTATTTCTGATCACATGACTATCATTTCTATATCTTTTTAAGCCATACTGTTACCTTCTCTCTCCTCCACATCCCCTTTTGTCACAACCAGCCCAAAGTTTAAACGCGAAATCAATTTAGCTTGTTGCGTGTAGTGTTGGACCTCATCTTGACATCTTCATCCACACATTCGCTAGCACACCATGAACCACATTGATTTCGACACTGCCAGCGGCGCGGATCTGAACAGCTTGCAACAGATTTTAGGCAAGAGCAAACGGGTCGTTTGTGTGACAGGAGCTGGAATCTCGTGTTCGGCAGGTATTCCCGACTTTCGATCTCAACAAATTTCAATTGGAAAAGGAAAGAAAAAGGACGAGTCTCAGGGTCTGTATTTCCAGCAGTTTGGCAACCTCAAGGGTAGAGAACTGTTTGACGCTTCTATTTTGAAGAGAGAAGATACCACTTTGACGTTTATGAGCTTCATGACTGCTCTCAAGGAACAATGCCAGTCTTCAAAGCCTACGAGAGTCCATGAGTTTGTGGCAAAGCTGGATACTGCTGGAAAACTGCTGTCGTGTTACACTCAGAATATCGACTCTTTGGAGCACAAAACCGAGGTCAACGCTAGCAAAATCGTCCAACTGCATGGCCATCTAGACACTCTCAACTGTATTCAGTGCAGTGAACGACTAGAGTGGAATGACAAGGTCAAACAGGAGATCAAAGAGGAGGAAAATGAGGACGGAGAAGTCTGTGACCCTGCTAAGAAGCACATGATTGCCTGTCCTACCTGTGAAGCTAGAGCTATGGCCAGAGAACTCAACGGAAGAAGACGAACAGCTGTAGGCTGGATGAGACCCAATGTCGTTCTGTACGGCGAACCTCATCCTCAGGCGGAGGAGATTGGATCCAGAATCAACAAGGATCTCAAAAAACGACCCGATTGTCTTGTTGTGATTGGAACTTCTCTTGCAGTCACTGGAATCAAGACTCTCGTCAAAGACTTTGCTCAGGAGGTGAAGAACAATGGAGGTCATGTGATTTTCATCAACAAGACTGCTCCTGCAAAGATCTCGGGTTTCACTGAAAAAGTCGACTACTTCATCCAGGGATGTTGTGATTCTTATATGAGAGACCTTGCCCTGAGATGGCCTTCTCTCTGGAACAAGTCCAAGCAGTCGACTGTGGATTTCAAGGTCCAGAAGGCGATTACAAACACAAACGCAAGACTCACAAGTGCGAAGAAAGGGAAAGTCACAAAGCCCTCTACTAAGCCTGCTCTCAAAAGAACAGTGATGCAGTCTGTTTCTCCTTCAAGACTTAATCGACGGGTTTGAGGGAAGGTGACTAGATATAGACGTGTTGCAGCAGCCTTGGTGAGCCTTGGTTGCCTAGCAACTTTTATTTATTTGTAACATATTTCATTGTATTGAGTGGTTGGAGTAGATGAGGATTAAGGTGGTGGCGGTTTGTGACGCGAGGAGGGGAGGATAAGAGCTACAGATGACATGAGTCACTGAATAGGTACATGCTTGATACCAAAATGATCGCGTTGATCTCCTGAACATGGTGGTAAGGCTCACTTGGCTCTGGGGTGCCTGGTTCATGACTTGAGGGGGTGAGGTGCGTTTGACCGTCAAGGAGATTCGCGATTGCCACAAGAACTAAACCGCCAGTTTCAGGAGATCAAGGGCTTTCGAATGGTACCATATAAGGGACGCTTACGAGGGATGGACAAGAAGTAGATGCCATTTCGTCCAAACTTGGTTTCACTAAAAGGTCATTTTCTAGAAAACCGATTATTTTTTGCGCATAAACCAGCTAAGCACTCTCCAATAGCTTACATAATCACAAACGTCCATTCCTACAGCATCACCACCACTTTCAACGGCTCCTTGCTCAATCTGGGGATGGCTGGCTACTTGTACATTTTAGACTTTGGGGTTCAGCCGTGTATCCGAAAATGGTGGAAGAAGTTTAATTGTGGTGGAATGTTCGTGAGAGGGAGTTAAGGGGTTTTGAGATACGGGAAAAATCATTAAAAATCATCAAAATAATGCGATTGGGAGCCCAGCCCTGTATAATGCTCTCCTGATTTTCTCATATTTCTCATCGTTCTTTCTGCTGCGCAAAACCTTTATCTGGTGGCAAACTAAGATGAGACAACCGCAAGGGAAATGAACACATGATTTGGGGTTGCATCTGAGAATGCCATAGTTAGTGGGTTTATAGGGATTTTAAGGGTACCGTTGTAATCAGAACGAACCGGAGATCAAAATGAATCACCGAATATCTCATTCAAACACGTATTCATGTTCATTGACGTTTTCCCCATCTTCCAAAGTTTAACGTCGTTTGCTGCCTTGAGTCATGTCTTGTGATTCACCATGTTCCAGGATGATAATCATGTGCTTGTGTAACAGTCTCAGAACCACCCAAAAAGCCCTGGAAAGACTTGGAAAACTCGCCAAACCGTACCTGCCTCTGGCCTGCACCATTTGTCATTCATAGCGAGACTTTTTTGACGCTTTTGCCACCTCCCCTGTTTTCTTCCATTGTAACTCTCTCGTTAAAGCCTATCCTGGAGCCTTCGCCGATGAACGTGCATGAAGACGCGTTTGAGCTGCATCCTTAGCTAAAGATCGTAGGACAGGATCTCAGAGTTGCTAGTATAAGAGGGAGTCGTAAGAAGGAGATGTAGCACTAACTAACACACCCAAATCACTTCCACACACACACAATGACTACTATGCGAGCTGCTTACACTACCGCTTACGGAGGCCCTGATAAAATCGAGTACTCTGACTCGCTCCCCAAGGTCAAGCTTGGAGGAGACGACCATGTGCTCATTCGAGTCGCTGACGCCTCAATCAACCCCATTGACGGTCTGCGAAACCGAGGTATGCTCAGAATTCTCATGTGCGACACCCATCCCCATGTGTTTGGATACGACGTTGGCGGCTTTGTAGAGGAGGTTGGTTCCAAGGTGACCTCTCTCAAGGTCGGTGACCGAGTCTACGCTCGAATTGGCGAGTCTCAGAGCGGAACCCTTGCCGGTTACGTTTCTGCACAGGAGTCTGTCACTGCTGTGGCTCCCAAGAACCTGCCTCTTAACGAGACTGCTGGAGTTCCTCTGGTTGGTCTGACTGCCTACCAGGCTCTTCGAGCAGGCAATGTGCAGAAGGGACAGCGAGTTTTCATCTCCAAGGGTGCTGGAGGTGTTGGAACTATCGCCATTCAGCTTGCCAAGCACGTGTTTGGCGCCTACGTCATTACTACTGGCTCTGATCACAAGGCTGAGCTGCTCAAGGAGCTCGGAGCCGATGAGGTCATCAACTACAGAAAGGAAAAGTTCCAGGACGTGATCAAGGAGCCCGTGGACTTTGCCTTTGACGTGTCCGACGAGCCTGCTGCTCACGCCAAGATCACCAAGAAGAACGGCTTTGTTGCTGCTCTCAGAGGTGCTCCTTCGCCTGCCACCGCCAAAAAGATCCTCGCCCATCCTCCTGGATTCTTCATGAACAATGTTCTTCGAGCTGCCAACTTTGCGACCTCGCGAACTGCCTGGTGGTACGGAGTCCGATACGAGGCCATTTACTGTGTGCCTTCCGCTAAGGATCTCGACACTCTGCGAGGCTACCTCGAGGCTGGCACCATCAAGCCCATTGTCGACTCCACCTACGATCTCAAGGACGCCAAGGAGGCCATGGAGAAACTCGAGAGTGGTCGAGCCACCGGAAAGATCATCCTTTCTGTTGACGACTCTCTTGATAAGGAGTTTAAGCAGTAAAGGGTGAGTAGGGCTCAAGCCAAATGTTCATAGAGGAGTTATTTAATGTATTATATGGGTTTTATTCGAGTTAAAGAGAGAAAAATAGCTAAAAAATGGGGGAAGTACAAATTCGATGTCAGGATGATCACCAAGACGTGTAGATTTTGAAAATACCTACTAATCCAATTTCTTGGTATCATTGAAGGGGATATGGTGGATTGTACTCTAATTATACAGAAGAAGTCAGCATACTGTTCTAGATAACTACAAGATGTTACACAATGGCTATTTCTTGTTCAGTTTGTCATAAATAATCCATTAAAAGTACATTCATAAGTTCATTGTCGTTAGTTGGTGAGAATCGCAATTTCTGATAGTCTTGCTTAATCATCTCTTAGTCATCTGATTAGTCAGTTTAGACCCGCTGAGTAGACCACATTGGATCGTAAGTAGGAGTTGGGTCGGACTCAGTGTCTCTTCGGGGAGTCTTAATGTATAGCTCTAACTCCTCCTCTTCAGTATAATAAGGCTGGTACTGAGTGAGAGTGTTTTTGTCGCTTGGAGTTTCTCCATCGAGAACTTTTCGGTACAGTTTCTTGATCAGTTTGACTCGTCGAGAGGAATGGAAGGGGTTGGACATGTGTTTGAGGGATGAAATTTGGGACTTGATTGTTTATATAGTCGTCAAGATCTTCGGTGTTTTTATCTATAACATCGTGAACTGTATGTACACTGCCCGCAATAAATGACCAGGTCAACGAGGCGCAGAACTGTACCTATAGGGGGTGATCGTTAGGGGAAAAGTACGAATGCGGGTAGCTGAAGACCAGAAGAGTTGGTTATATAGCTCAGACCGTGAATTAGATGTTATTTCAGCGCACTATTCGACTAGTTCCTCTCCCCCTATCTCAAATCTACTCAGCCGTTCATGCAGATGGGCTGTGAAGAAGCCTAACCTAAGGAGATAACGGAGATAAAGACGGGCGTGTAGGTGCTAAAAATAGACCAATAGGGGGTTGGGTGTTTTGAAGGTAGTAGCAAACGCTGTATGGTATTTTAGACTCTCTCCATGTGAAAGAATCGCTTAATTATCACCAATTGTCTCCTGTCACATTCACCATTGGTCACGAGTTGACATAGCCCAGTTATGACTTTGACGTGCACCTTAACTATAATGTCCCAACAGTTGATGACGTACCACCAAACCTTATTGTCTCGACAGCTATAGTTACTCTCTACTTAGGGTGGTCAAGTAGCAGCTCAGTAGAAATCAACGGAGTAAGAATTTTGCAAGCTACACAACAGATAATGTTGCCACCGTATTATTCGAACCCATATTACCATACAACAATGCCGTCAATTCTTCTCCACCACCTTTCTGAGGCGACTTATGGTCACCTACATATTGTGCTTACTAAGACACCTTAAAACCCGCTGGTTACACAAAACCACCTCACCTTAAAATATCCACCGTAAATATCCACTCTTCTTCTTACACACCACTCTATTGCCACCACTCACCTAACACAACACAAAGCAGCGGACGCAATCATGTTATGTCTCCAATACGGCCTGTTGTGGAGGGTGGAGGGTGGTGATAGAGAGGTGTCAGAGTCAAAGTTGAAACCTCTTGGTGTCATTTGCGACTACATGGCCTACTGCTTTTGTGACACAAACACAGCCCGACTACAGTACGTTCAGGTTCGTCTAGAATAATTTATTATGCACTACAGCAACTCTCGGATGGGCTGCTTTTCCACCGTCTTGGCCAGCTCCAAAGTCTCGCCCTCCACCTTGGGGGGTTCCTTCCACAGTCTGAGTCTGACGTTGGCAGGCAACTCTCTTCGAGCTCGTCGGACTCTCTCCTTCCACTTGAACTGCCGGTCGTTGTCAGAGTACAATCTGGGCGTCTCGTCAGTCTCCTGGGAAGCCGCCACGTTGACAGATCCGCTGTTGACCTGGTCAGAGATACTTCTCATGGTCTCAGGCTGGATCTTTCGTCGAGGAGGAAGGGGAGGAGCTCCGAAGGCGGCTGTGGCTGCGATGGCTGCGTTGGACGACGCCGAATCGAGCTTGCCGCTGTGGTCGACGTTTTCGTCGGTCTTCTTTCCAGCAAGACCCACGGGTTTTCTGGGCACTGGAGGAGGCACCTTTTTCCCGATAGGAGCGTCCATGATGTTAGGGGGCTGGACAGGCTTTCGGGCCACCTTCTGGGGCCGTTCTCGCTCCTCAGCCTCCTTTTTGAGAGCAGCAATCTCGACTCGGAGGAAATCGTAGTCGAGTTCTCGGTCAGAGGTAATGTCTCTGATGTAGATACCGAGTACTTGCTGGGGGTAGACCTTGGCGAGTTCGACGTATGCTTCCAGGTCTCCCTCACCGGAGTCTCCCACGAGAATGAACCGTCTCTGGGGAAAGTCTCGTAGAATCTGCTCCAAGTTGAACTTTTTTCGTTCGGCAGGAGCCTCAAACAGCTGCGAGAGAACTCCAGCGTAGTCCTTGAGGTGGATGGAACCTCGAGGGAATCCATGCATGTGTAGGTACTCCTTGATGACGGGGTACAGCTGCCAAGGCGAGTTGGACACGTAGTGGGTCTGAACTCCGAGTCCAGACAGCTTGTTGTACCATTCCACGACTCCAGGGATACTCAGTCCGTCCAGATCTTTCACGAACACGTTCTTGATCATTGCCTTTTTGTCTCCAGTCACTCCGGTGTGTTTGATGGTATCGTCAATATCAGAGATCAGAGACACTCCCTCGTAAGAGACGTCCATGAGATCCTGTTGCACCGAGTAAGGGGTGTTTCGCACGTGGATCTTCATCACCGTGGGCTTGAAATCGAGTCTAAGTGCGGTTCCAAACTTGCCCGAGGTGTGGGAATGCAGGGTGGTCGACGTGGCGTGCTCCTTGTCGTCTATAATGGTGATATCGAGCACGGCGTTGACCAGCGGTTGGGCCACAAACGGCGCAAACCGTTCCTTCATGATCGAGTCTTCCATGGAAGAAGCGTCAGGAGGAGGGGTTGTTTGGGGGCTAGCAGTGGAGTCCAGAGAGATACTGCTGGCTATAGAGGTTGTTCTGGACGAGTAGATGCGACTAGCAGGGGGAGGAGGAACACGTCTTCGACCCGAAGTTCTGGAAGGAGACTCATAGCCGTCTCTCACACTTGAAGCTCTCGAAGAAGCAGTAGATCGGGAAGAAATACTTGCTCCATCGTCCAAATCAATGAGATCTGGGGTACTGGCACTTTGGGCACTTCCAGCACTACTCCTAAACCCTCTAGTACTCATCCTACCCTGTCTTTCCTTCTCAATCTCTTCCAGAGCAGCAATGTCTCGTTCGAGTTTCTCCTCGGAGTTTCCGCTGAGGTACGATCTCACCATATTCAGAATAAACCTGTTCTTTCGTGACGTCCATTCTCCAGGCACAGAGATCGTTCCCTTGATATCCACCTCGTGAGTTCCATCAGGGAGCATCCTTGAGTAGGTAGGATACGCTGTAATTGTAGGCGCGAGATTGGTCTCTGACAGGTCCAGCGGTTCATTGTTCTGGGTCAATTTCTCGGCCACAAACGTCTCCGACTTGGTTTTGATCGACTGCCAGATCTTTCTGGTGTTGTATCCGCTCATTCTCAGCCAGTGTTTGAAGTAGTAGGGTTTTCGGGTGGCTCGGTAGTAGTAGAGTAATCGCGCAATGTCTCGTCCCTTTGGCTGGCCCGCAAGATGGCGTTTTTTCCGCTCTTCGCGTCGCTGTCGGCGTTCCAGACGCTGCTGTTTGCTCCACCGGGTGAAGATGGACTTGAAAAAACGGTAAACAAACGAGTGTCGTTTTTTGACAATGTAGGGAGCTGGGGGAGGCTGCGAGGTGGGAGGAAGCGCGGTGACTACGTTTTTCGAAGGTCGCTGGCTTCTTTTGTGTTCGAACCGCAGAGCTCCCTTGGGTCTGGGAGACGCGACGACTGTGGTGGGCTTGCGTGTGGTGGTGGCGGTAACTTCCTTTTTAGACGATAAAAACGAAGTGTTGTGGGTGCTGGAAAAACAGCGGTGGGGGGCAAATGGGGGGTAATTGAGCGAGGCACGTGACGCGAACTGAGAGCGCGCGACCCGGGCCAGAAACATGGTGTGTGCAGGCCGCCAGAGAGATGCCAACGGAAGGTCCAACACTACAAGCCCAGCTTCTTCGTTTTCAAAAAAGACGAGGTGGAGCGTCCAATAAAGTATAATTGGCACGTGTGCGGTATGTATGGATGTGAGGCGAAAAAGCGATTGGGGCTCGTGTGAGCGGTCGTGTGAGAAAGGGAGGGAGGGAAATGGTCGTGTGACAGGTAGATATGAGGTATTCCGAATTTGGCTGTTTCAGGACGCCTTTAACGGCTTTCTTTGGGCCACATGGAGTATTGCTATTCTGCTGCCTTACTGTATGCACCTGGAAAGTTAGACGGGTGCTGGGGGGTGCAAAAGTGCTCAGATCGGGGTGATATTTTGACGGCAGATATATGAGAGCTGCTTTTACATACTGTACAAATTTGGAGCATTTCAGACATACATTTCTTCTTTTACACCAACCTCCCCAACCTCATCTAAACAAGCCAACTCTATTAAATCAGGGCAGACTAGGAAAACGCATAATGTGGGGCTTGCGGAGGGGAATAAGCATATATTACCCGGCCAAGTAGTCACATGACGAGAAGACGGCAAAAGATTGTTGGTTTTCTGGTCACATGACACTTCCTCATGGTTTGCCACTCACCCTCATTTACACCCCCAACACACCTATAACTCGATAACGCAAGCTTAAGCATGAGTGCTTCTAAATCGGTTTGCTCTTAACCTGAAGTTAATGTGAGCCGCACGAGGGGTGATTAGTAAGCACGAGGGGTCGATGGAATGGAGAACAGTCTTGGAATACTCTTTGAACAGCATTGAATATGACGGTATCTTTTGTTTAGCACCTCACCGTACAAAATGTTGAGTTGTGATAGGTCATGTTCTTAGTTGAATGGGGCATAGTAAGCAGGAATGGCAATGCTTCTGAAAAGAGTAGAAGAGATTTGAGCATTTAGGAGGTTATTGAGAGGTTAGACACACTCTAGGGGGTGATAATGATATATTTCCCTAACGAATACAGCACACAGTCCAGTCAATTGATGACCTATCTTATCATAACAAATGGTAGTGAGCTTTACTTGACACCTTAAGTAAACGCCATCTTCAGTAAGGAACAGTTCTAGAGTAATGGAGCTGCTTAAAACAAGTAACACGGCTTCAGTCAGAAGACTCGGAATCTGCACCAACCTCACCTGTTCGTGTCTTCGAGATATCTCTCCTTAACTCCTTATAGAGCAACCCCCATATCCACCCGTTCCGCTCACATAATCACACTATAAAACACACCACCTTAATCCTCCCACTCCCAAAAATCGATTCCCAGCACCCAAACCCTAATCCACTCACTCCCCACAGCTCTACACGTATTCTCGCCACTCAACTGTCAAACCATAATCGGCTTAAACCTCCGCTTACCGAGCACCCTGAGATGAAGCTGACCTGTCATCCACTAAGCGAGATGAAATTATCGAGAGTGTGAAATATGTAATCAAATCACGTGTTTAGCCATATGAAAAGAGCTATCTCTACATCTTCGGGTCACGTGCCTACCTTACACCTCCCTTAATACCTCACACGTGCAACACGGGACACGGTCGTAAACTCAACTCTATCATCTCCATCTTCTTGACATCTCCAACCCTCAAACTCCACGATGGGAATCCGACTGCGCAAAAAAAACCTGGCTGCGCTGCTGGTGGCGGCGACGTTCATGCTGGTGATCACGTGGCTGTTTCTGGCCACCTCGTGGCATGCCCTGAGACACGATCCTGCGGCTGCGTTGATGCACTCGTTTGGCTCCAAGGTCAGACCTCTGAGATATATTGTTTTGGGCGACTCGTGGTCAGATGACGGATCTCGTCACGTGTTCCGAACTCCTGAGGGAGACATGGACGAGTCCAAGCCTGCTGTGAATGACGATCAGCGGTACTGGGTGCAAAATTCGCCTCAGGGAGGTCCCAAGAAGGTAGCCATGAGTTGCCGAGGTCTGGGAGGACGATGTTCCGATGGAATTTTGTGGTCTGAGTACGTCTGTGACTCTCTGGTGAGCTGCAAGCACCACGACAATTTCGCCTACAATGGAGCCAAGTTGACCAATGATATCATGCCTGGTCCTATTCCTGATCTCAAGTCTCAGATTGATGAGTTGCTGCTTTGGGAATCGAAACTGGATGAAGGACACGAGCTGAATGTCGCCAATCTGACTGCTGCCAAGTCCGAGAACCTGCCTGTTTCAGGCCTTACTTCTGGTAACGTCATTACCGTCTGGTTTGGAATCAACGACATGAAGAAACTGCTTCTGACTGCTGCCACTGAAGAGGGAGATCAGAAGACTGTTAAGCAGACTGTCGCTATCCTTTTCCAGCAGCTTGAGCGGCTTCAGAACGCGTACTCCAACGCCAACATCATTCTCATGAACTCTGTGGACATCACCTTCACTCCTTGGTTCTCGTACCAGTTTGGCATCAACAGTAAACGAGGTGCTGCTGCTCTGGCTGAACTTCGAGCTGCCAGAATCGCCGAAAAAGCCGCTCTTCACGAAAAGAACAGAGCCAGCAAGAACTACAAGCGAGACGAAGTTGATGAAGCTGAAGCTCTCAGAGATGCTGCTGAAGATACCCATTCTGATAAAGATGCTCTAAGAGAAGCTGAGGAAGCCGACAGTGAGCTCTACGAGTCTGAAGAGGAGGTTGAGCCCACTCCTACACCTACTCCTACTCCTACTCCCAAGCCCAAGAAGACTAAGAAGAAGGGCAAGAAGAAGACCAAGAAGCCTGCCAAGGGCAAGGCAGCTCTGGTGGACGCCCAGAAACAGGCTGGCGACGAAAAGGCCGAGAAACAGAGCGCCGAAAAGGACATGGAGGTGCTGCGAAAGGCCGACAAGAAGGGCGCCAAGACGTTCAAGGACAAGAACTTTGAGGAGGAGGCTATTGCTGAGGAACTCGAGCCTGTGACTGAAGCCGAGCTTTCTGACGAGATTGGATCGGAAACTGAGGCCCAGCGAGCTCTCAAGGCTGTGCAGCAGTTTGATGCTCTGGAGAGAGAACGAGTGAAGGATATGGTTGCTTCGTGGAACCATGAGCTTGGAGAACGAGCTCGAGCGTTCAACAAGGACCACAAGCGGGAGATTCTGCACGTGTTTGACGCCCAGCACTTTGTCATGAAGAACGCAAAGTACTTCCTTGTGCACGATATCGAGTCTGAGTGTATCGAGCGAATCAACCACTCTACCGAGCACTGCTCCAAGACTAAGAAGGGTCTCATGTACTGGGATCCTCTTCATATGCGGTCTATTCGACACAGAGAGCTGGCCGTGGAGGTTCTGTCTACATTCTACGAGCGAGCCAAGATTCTGGATCTTTCCAAACTGGGACTGAGTCTGAAGAACATTGACGTCAGTAAGTTGGATGTTACTAAGCTGAAGGATTTGGATCTGACGAGACTGAGAGAGTACTCTGGTTTCACGAGTTTCAAGAATTATGTCACGAAGAACTGGCAGAATGTGCCCAGTTTTTCAAAGTTGAAGGGTTACGTCATTCCCGAGTAAACAACGAGCGTAGCGAGTTGTTTATGAGTTGATAGTAAAGGCGTTTGTTGTTTGCGAATGACAGGAAAACTTGCTCATAAACTGTGAACTCAACGACTCCTAATGGTAGAGTCCATACCCCCCACCATAACACTCTGCCGACTGTGAAAAGACCGCAGTGACAGGGTGCAAGTAGATAATTATATGTATTGTGTTTATGACTTAGGAGTGTAGGAGTGGGCAGTTATTATCCCTTTAGCGAGTGCCGTGTATTCCATGTGACAAAGTGGAAAGGTGACGATAGTAGTCAGTGTGCCGAAGACCTCGGCTGCCAACATAATTTAACTACTTATCATACAATGAGTCACCTATAACCCTCGCTTGGTCTAGATCTCAACTATTGGCGGGTCTGTATCCTTATCCGTCGTATACATAATCATTATATACACGATTTCATTGGTGTTGCGATTACTGGTTCTATTATCCACTCCAATTATGATAAAATTCTGCTCACGCATTCATGGTGTTGGGCGAAAAGCAACGACTGAAGTAAAATTGTGAGCTGATAGTTGGAAGTCTCCTGACCCTCTACTCTTCTCCACCAGGCCTCAGCTGATTTATCTTCGTTTCTTCTGACTTCTAACGAACACTTTCGACGTCTCATGTAAATATACCTCTCCTCCACGGAACCTCTCCACGGAATAATAAGTAATCACCTATAGCAGTACTTGCCATATTATTTCGTTTTGAAACCTGTTCCTGCGCTTTTGTTCCTAGCACAGCCCCTCAACTTCTATACCTCTCGACTGTACGAGTCCCTTTTAGATGCGGATTATTGACAGGGGTGAGATGTGGTGATGCACTCACCAGATTGGGCATGTGAGTGAAGTAAGACACAGTTGAACAATAGAGACAAGGGCGTGTCTTAGAAATGGGCTGAAAATTATTCATTATCGTCTCCTTCTCATTCCTTGACTCATCTCCTTCCCCCTTCGACTCCTATAGACGGTCTAGACTCGTATTACGGCTTTTAGCAGAATAAGCGAATACGAGCAAACAATATATTGTCATATTGTTCTTTACGTTCTGTACGTGTGGAATGTAGAGGGGGAGGGTACACACAGGAAAAAGCAGACATATCGACCAGTACGGGAGATAAAAAGAAACCAAGACTACAGGAGAATTCGGCTCAGCCGAGTCATTAATTTGGTCTACTTTCCACGTATCTTCTCCTCTTACCCGTACTTCCACAGCGCTTCTGCCGTTTGCCCACCATCTAAGAACCAATAACCTCAGATCTAAACGTAGAAACAAACGCATCGAGAGACTGGGCACGTACAAACCGTCGCTAATGGGGCTTAATCAAGCTTAGATCACGTGACCCCTGACCTCCTGGCTTCATTCCAATGTCATCTTTACGAGACACACTCTTGACAGGCAAGTGAGACACGGAGATATGGCCATTGTAAGTGAGCGACACAACGGAGATTTTTCGTACGGTTCCTTGTCTGAGACACACGCGGGGTCAAGGGATGTCTTGAGAGGCGCGCGATCGACGAGTGATCGAGGATCTATAGAATACGGGCTATTGCTCTTCTCTTTTGGTGGCTGCTTAGATTAGAGCCAGAGCGGGAGCTAGTAGGGAGGAAGGAGTATTGAGAAGTGAAATTTGACTAAAAATCCGATGAAAATCGGCCTTTTCTCAGCTTTCTGGATTATCCAGATCACTCTGATTCTCGTCAATTCTTCCAATCTGTCAACTTTCTCGTTGTCTCACCCACCCCAGACTGTCTCATATGTCACCAGGGTACAATACCAAGAGCTTTTCCGAGCTGCCGAAAGTGTAATAGGACTGTGTGCGATTATCAATACGTCGCCAAACACGTCATATACGCACGCGTGGCAAGGTGGGAGAGAGATACGAGGCCATTTTACGAGCTGTCCTTGGTCTGGGTCGTTTTCTTCAGAATGTTGAGTTAAATCAGGTGTGCCATTTCCAACATTTTTTAGAATTTTTATTCAACCATTTTCCACTCTCTGTTAAGGTGCATCTGTAGACTGTTTTTAAAGTTGAAGGAAGTGTTGGCGAGGTGGAAAAGAAGCGAAGTACAGGATAAAAGGCGCTGTAGAGGCGGGCGAGGCAAGCGAGTAGGTTCATTCGATTGCTCTCGGCGCGGCGGTCATTTCTGTACCATTTAAGCGTCATTTGCCTTTTTTTAGACGGTTCCGGGAGGATGCAATCCGAGGTAACTTAATGAAGGAGAGATCGAGATTGAACAATAGAAACAAGAGAGAGAGAGGTCTTGGAGTACTACAAGATCTAATTGACACATAACAGATAGTACTCGTACGCCCGACAGTACACCCGCTCTTAGGGCACACCTCATTCCAAGTGATAGACAGCATGGCATGAGAGCTGCGTTGTTAGGCCGTGTCTAGTCGAAGACAAGTGGGTCCCAAGCGAGAGAGCATACAGATGAGATGTGGACAGCTATAGATGGGATTTATGAATCCACTGCGACATTGGACGATGAGAATGGACCGAGAAATATATAACCACCTCCGTGGAGATTGCCCCAGTATCTCCGGATAACAATCTGTGGCTTTCCTAGGTTTCTCCAAATGCGTAAATACGTTGGAACGTGGACCGTATCTAAACGTTTCCTCAACGATACCTGTGTGGTTCTGTCCGTGGGCATATTGCAAAACAAGCAATGCAGAAGTGCGTTACCAAGAAAAAGAGTGTTCATTTACTCAACTAAGTCATCGCCATATCCTACCTGGTCAAGCACCCGTCTATACTGGGACTCTTACACAACTATTATACTTGAACACTCACCTACCATGTCTCAGTCACCATCGCCCATCCGCCTATCGTTCCCCGCACTCTTTGTCGTCTCTATACTTTGGTAGACGTAGCCTTTCGAGGCTTCTCAAAGCCCACCTTGGTTTGTCCAGCCAGCAATAACCTCCTTGCAAACTCTCAAATCTGTAGCTTATTCGAAAACAAAGGGGGGACCTCGATTAAAAAAGAGAAAACCAGATAACGAGAAAAGGGGAACACTCGGGCCGTTCAGAAGTCGGCCGAAAACAGCCAGAAAAGCTCTGAATCATCCCACCGTCGTATAACCGCCCGCGCCTCGCCCCCCAATGCACCGATCAGCGTTTCCCGGGTTACAGATCCACTCTGTCGTTGGTTATGAAACACGCCGATCAGCGGGAAGAGTCCCCGCCCCCACCATCCGATTTTGGCGTGCGCAGGAGACCTCCAACCCCCGGAGCCACAAAGACATTGTCGACACGCTCGTTTAGGCCCTTATACGACAACACTGGGGGCTAATGAGCGATATACGGGGAATAGGCGTTTTCCCAGATTGGGTGAAGCGTAGGGTTGTATTACAGGGGTGGGTTAGAGTTACGGGACGAGATGAGGAGATACAGCTAAGTTGAGGGTATAGAAAGATAGCGCTTGACGCGCCGAATCTAATGCCGTTTTCGGATTTCCATTAAGTTCAGTAACGAAGGAGATATTCACGGTTCAAGGCCCGTTGCTATTTAGACCCTGTTTCCTATGCGTCTGACATGCGTCCAATTTGAGGCAGTCAGGGTAAGTGTTTCAAGTGGGCGGTGATGAGGAGGGGAAAATGACAGGAAAATGGCTGAAAAAAGATATGGTAGTTCTTCAGACGGTTTGGTCACGTGACACCTCTTCTTACCATAACTTTCTACCCTCCCATCCGGCCAAATTCCACCTTTTCCATCCTCCACTCAAAATGCAAATTAGCTCATGCGGGGAAAAAGCTTGTTCGTACCTTCTTATAATACTCCCTACATGTCCAACATTTAAAAGACAGAGGCGAGCCATAGTCGGCGCAACAAGATACTGACCGAAAAGCCATAAAAGGGCACCCCACCGACACGTTTCAATGCCCCCCTTCACGCTCGCAGACACGACAGCGATACAGGTGCTCATGTCCGCTACCCAGGATACCCGCTCGGACTTCACCCACAAACTGGCGCCTCTGTTGCACCTCTTGTACACCCGGTTTGTGCAGTGCAACCACATGAACCCGATGTGGATCAACGGCGACAAGATTTTGTTTTCGTGTGGCGACATGACGACGATCCAGAGTCACGTGCTGCGGTACTCGGGCTACAACGTCGACGACAGAGAGCTGGAGCTCAGCAAGTATGGCGCTGAGGCGTTTTTCAACCAGTTCCAGGAGAGCGGCAACGGATACAAACCCAAGGTTGTGGTGGGAGATACCGGATCGGGGTTTGTGGAGGCCGTGGGCGTTGCTCTGGATACCCAGGAGCCGGCGGAAAACTTTAACAAGGCCAACTTCCCACTCATCACTGCCAAGACGTGGGTGGTGTTTGACGAGGAGGCTGCACTGTCTTCTGACGCAACCAAGGCTGCGGAGGCGGCTGTAGAGGCGGAGCTGAATAACCTGATAGGTATCCTTATTGCAGCATCTCCTCAGACAGTGAGATTCTACCACATGATGGGATGGAGACTGTTGGAGGTTGTAGATCTCAGTGATCTGGCTCAACTGGAGGCTGTCATTGTGGAAGCCCTTCAGGAACCCCATATGCCTGTGGTTGTTCATATCAGAAGCATTGAGCGGTCGCTGGAGAGTGACGTCAGCGATAACACTCTAGTTGACGAGTACCATCGATGGGGAGATGTTCCTGTTGAGAGCGATCAGAGTATTACCACCTCACTGTATACTCGGTTTGCCATCATCAACGCTTCACGAGAACTGGCATGGAACCACCTGAGAGAAGGATACAAGGCGTTCTTTCCTGCCGATTCTGCAGCTCTCGAGGAGGTCAAGAGAGAGCTGGAAGAGTGCTACTACGACGAGAGAGAGCAGGACAACGGGTCGAAAGAGGGGCTGACGGTGCCCCTGGAAAGGAGTAGTAGGAGCACTCCTAGTAGGACTCCACGGTTGTGTGCGGGACTTTAGGGGTCTGAACCACGATAGAGTGTTTTTGACGGACCCGATAGGTCTTTAGCCACACCCGGGAGTCTTGGAACTGTGCTGGGAAGCAGTTTGATGCTTTTTAGTACGTTCGCAAGATGGACACGATGAACAGTGTCCTAGGAACAAGAGATGAGTCCTTGAACATCAACCAGGACTCTGAGGCGCTCATTTGGTCTCTCTGGGCTTGTGGGTCATCTCCTGAGGCTTCAGGATAATCCATATGACTCTGCCCGCACAGCTGAACCTCAGCATTCAATTCGTCAACGTGAACTCAATTTCACCCTTGCAGCGGTCCATAACCACCGCTGCCGTTTGGTTACACTGCTCCGGAAGCAGTCGACACTCCTTTCTCCTGTACTCTACTTTTACTAACACGGCTCCTTCCTGTGGAGTCCGAGCTTTCTTAGTCAGCTCCAAAACGCCTGCCCGTCGCTGGTAGACACGGCACCGCGATACATAGTACTAATACGATGCATTCAACAATGACAGCGAGAAGATGGAGAGGTATCTCCTAGAGGGTATCTCAAGGTATCTCTGATGGATATCTGAGGAGGGTAACATGGTGAGTCCTTCAGTGTAGTGGTAGAGGTAAAAAAAGCGGTTGTACTAACACAGACAATGATATGGTCAGTCGTTTTGAGGATACCTTTGTGATACCATCTCTGTGGAGTGTTTTGTGATACTCACCAAATTAAGCTTAGTCAGAATGGTGCTTAGTAATCTGCCTAGTCAGGAAACCTTAATCTCTGCTTAGTCATAAAGCTTAGTCAGACAGGCTTAGTCATTGGCCTAGTCATCGGCTTAGTCATCAGGAATAACACTGTCAATGAAAATGGTCATGAGACACCAACCAGCAAAATGGAAGGATGAAAGGCACCTTGGAGATGGTTCTGGGTGGGAGAATGAGGTTCTATCCTGTCTTGTGGTCTGGTCTGTGGCGTGAAGACAAAGGCAGAGAGAAGAGGCGAAAATGCGGCTCTGCTGGTGAAGATGGTGACTAGCAGTGATTATCAAGACGAAGAAGAGTCTATCGTGCGATTCAATTGCCATTGTCAGCTTCTGTTTTTGTGGAATAACTGTCACACCTCCAATGTCTGACCCCAGGTGGTAGGTCTAGCAATGAGATAACAAGGAGAATCCCGTGATACCGTAGCAGAATATGATACCAGAAGTCGATGGCTGTCAAGTCGATAGTGAGAGACAACGTATGTTGAAGTCCCCGTGGGTCCTGGGATCTTCCGTGAGGTGCTGTAAGAGAGAGTGTCTGCTGAGTGGCGCCTAAGTTCTGGGGAAGATTTGTGGGGTTAAGAGGGCTCAAAGAGTTGTGGAGCTCGCAGGTGACTATTTTTGGGATCCTTTAAGTGTTGCTGAAGTCTGGAAAGCAGTCGGATACCATTCCAATGACTCTGAAGCCTGGGTAGGATATCCTCTGCTTGGTGCAATGCTTTCCAGACCCCACCAGCCATTGCTGTCAAAGGCTTGATGGAGTAGTCTTCAGAAACTGCCAAAGTTCTTTGTCAAGTGTTGGAAGCTCACCAAGTGCGGGACTTAGCAAGACTTTGCGGCGAGTCTCACACCTGTAAATTGGGGTGGCTGGCTGAACATGCGACCTCAAAACCGACCGAATTGCGAGTGCAGCATGTCCGAGTTATGTGCTCAGGTCGTAGGAGCCACCCGGGCAGCCTCAGTTATGGTCTCGACGAATCTGGCATTTGGCTGCTTAAGTGCAGATCTCTGAGTATGGTGTCATTGTGACGCCAAGGGAATAGTAGTGAGGGGTAGGTGAGAGGGTGAACTGGGTCATTTAGTTGATCAATGACCAAGTATCATTTCGTTGAATACCATAACGAATGAACTGAAGACTCAGTACCCTCCACGGAAGCTAGCTCTCAACCCGAGATGATCAGTTCCTATCACATGCCTAGCGTGCATAAGAGAGGCGGTCTTAGTTGCTGGTGGATGAGGGGATGGGTTGGAAAACGTGCGAGGAATTGCTCAATGTGCTCAATCGTGGGTTCAATGGGTTCCCTGAACGTGGTTAAACGATGAAGAACAATTTCCCTCGCTGTCTTCTTTCCCCTCACCAAGTCAAAGGAAGGCTGCTTTGCTGCTCATAAAGGTATATTGATATACACTTTGGCTGAGTAAGAGGGGTAGAAAGAAGATGGAGAGGGAATAGAAGGTGGGAAGCGGTATACATGGAACAGTTCAATGCTGTTGTTCACTATTTTGAACTCCCTGTTACCATACTAGGATTACTTCATTTCCAGAACATTTTCTTACATCCACCATCTTTCACCCACTTCTCCTCATTAGGAAAAGATCTTCAAGCTCAGGTGATGACTAACCACCATCTTCTAGTCCTCATTCAGCGCAATCCAACCTCCATGGAGCCAAGTAACCATCGCTAGAACTTGGCACTTGACTTGGCTCCTCCTCCACTTGAAAAGTTCTTCTCTTGCCAACATCCCCAGGTGCATTCGTCAGGCATGCAAAGCTGTACCTGAAGAGAAGATAAGTTATCTCATTTCGGAAGTCCGGAAGACGATGAGCCACACTTGAAACAACCATCACTTCTCTTCTGGTCCTTGTTTTACCCCTTTCTTCGTACAGAGCCGTGTGCCGTACCCTAATGTGGCTTACCTTGGGTCCTGGAGCGACTGTCCATAATGCTTAGTCGTCTTCGGTTAACTTTGGTGAAAATCTTTCAATTAATGTCTCCGTCAATCTGTGTCTATCACAGTCTTTTCTCGCTGTGAAACTTTCAAGCTTCACTTTAGGGCCAAGCTTCTGTCGCTCCTCGGGGAAATTTCACTCGTGTGTCCGGGCAGTGTGCCAATGCAGTCGCTCCAGGCCGGTTATCGTTCAGATCTGACATTGGTGCTTTACATGGCATGACAACTGCGGACTAGAGGACCTTGTCGGTGGAGGAGTAGTCAGCATCTGTATGTTCAGTGATGTACTATTACTCACGTTACCCACTTACGATACGCTGATACCGTTGAAGCCAATCAAGAGACTCCCTTTTTTCCCTTTTCCCCCTTTTTCCAACGTCTGTTCATGTGACAATGTCCATCTTTCACAGCCTCTTCGGTGTTGGCCGGTCTCTCGGTCCCTATCGCACGTGTATCGTCTCCACATCCACCAAGCGCTCTCTCCTGCAGCTTGCATTAATTGACTGCACCGAGAGCGATACGCTATGATCCAGGCACGGGCTGCAGGATGGAGATAGTGCATGAGTGTATCGATCTTTGAGGGTGTTGTAGTTAGTACTGATGGTATAGCCAAGAACTACAGTATTGGATGAAGACCTACTCAACGATACACTACAGTAAGACAAGTGCCACCTACACATCGAACGGCACTGATTCTTGCACTCTCAAGAGCTCGGTGCTCAGACTAGTCTCTGGTCACTTTGGACGATCATGGCGATCCCGCACCCAAATGGGTAACGACATGCCGGGTGGAGGTGCAGTAATTGGTGCAGCGGTGGGAGTCGTAGTGCTGTAGTATACTATTAAGTGTGGCCGTTATTATCTGAGATTTATGTGGTTCATGGTCAGTGTAGTGTTCTGTCTTACGAAGTAGCCTTCTCAGTTCTCAGTTCTCTTACGCTCTATAGTGTTGGGATGGTCCCACCTTGTATCTCCCACTTGTAGCTATACCTTAGTACTCGCTTAGGTGACCCCCACTGTCAATCTGCCCTAGGTCAATCGCTCGTCTCTGTGCGCTTTTCCACACTTACCCACCCTCGGCCTTTTCGTTTCTTTTTACTCGTCTCTAGTTTTTCCACTTTTTTTTGTTTTTGTGAACTCTCGCCAAATGAGTGATAACGCCTTTTTCCCAATATGGCCCAACCTAACATGTCGACGATTAACATCGGAGCACAGCGATTAACACGACGATTAACATTCAAAAGAAATTCGAACAGTAGCAATCGAGGCGTGGGAAATGGGCAAAAAGACGACTGTGTGACGTTGTTATTGTGATACCCCCGTTGAGTAACATCATACTCTTGGTGTTTGGTCGTATTCTTCACTACCACCATACCCCCTGTTCGTATGCAGGAACTAACGTCGCTATCGACAAAGACAGAAGCTGATAAGGTGCACAAAGTGGGCTATCGTTAGCGTTTGGAAATTGGCGGCGATCGCGAGCAGCAGGTACGAGTGATCATGGAACAAGTGGTGTGCTTGGTGAGGTGACTAAGCGGTGAGATGAGGAAGGTACACAGATGAAGATGGAGAAAAAAATGGAGAAGAAGATGCTGAAGAAGAGCCATTTCTGTGTCCCATAAACTCGATTTCTCACCCCCATTAACCCTCTTATATGACATCCACCACACTTCCCAATCCCCTTGTCCTCGCTATCCCAACTCTCTGTCGGATAAAGCTCGCTAGAGAAGATCTGCAAGGTACAGTTCCGACTAACTGATTGTGAAATCTGAGCTGTGGAGCTCTCCCCCTGACTCCAGAATCCGCTATATAAGAGCCTCACCGTCCGACCATGTGATACCCATCATTCACTTCCAGCTTCGTTTCTTCCAACCCCCTTTCACACACACTAATGAAATTCACTGCTCTTTCTTTCGCAGGTCTGGCTGTTGCAGAGCTGGTCACCCTTGACTGGGCCTCTACCACCCAGGTGGTCTCTGCCGCCGGCACCAAGACCGAGGACTACCTGTCTGCCGCCTACTCTGCCATCAACGACAAGCTGGCTCACGTCACTGCTGCCCCTGATGCTGAGGTTGCTCAGGAGGCTCTGGACCTGACCATCCAGGCTCCCTTCTTCACCATGGGTCTGGAGATCCCCGATCTTCCCTCTCTCGCTCCTCTGCCTCCTCTGCCTACCCTGGCTTCCCAGAACGCCTCCAGCTTCTGGCACTCTGCCCAGAAGGAGGAGAAGCGACACCTGACTCCCGAGGAGCTGTCTGCCATCCAGGAGGCCGCCGAGGGTCTCGATCTCACCATCCAGGCTCCTTTCTTCACCATGGGTCTCATTCTGTCTGACGAGTCTGGCCACAAGTCCACCGCCTGGGTCACCGAGACCATTGAGCCCAAGACTACTTCTACCCCCGCCGTCTCCAACTCTACCACTCTGCAGAAGCGACAGAACTACGACGACCTTACCATTCAGGCTCCTTTCTTCACCATGGGCCTGTCTATTGGTCCTGACGGAGAGGTTGTCACCATGACTACCCTGGTCACTCCTCCTCCTGAGATCATCCCCGTGACCTCTGCTCCCCCCTCTGTCACCCCCACCCCTACTCCCGTGCCTACCCCTACTCCCTCTCCCTCTTCGGCTCCCGAGTCTTCTGCCCCCGTCTCTTCTGCTGCTCCCAACACCACCAGCATTGAGCCTACCACTGCCCCTGTTAACACCACCTCTGCTGTTCCCACTACCGCTCCCGTTAACACCACTTCTGTGGCTCCCACTACCGAGGCCGTGAACTCCACCACCCCTCTGCCCACCACCTCTGTTAACTCCACCACTCCTCTCCCCGTGGTGCCTACTGTTAACTCCACCTCTGTGGCTCCTACTACTGCTGTTAACACCACCTCTGCCGTGCCTACCACTGCTCCCGTTAACTCCACTACCGCTGTGCCCACCACTCAGGTCAACTCCACCACTGCCCTTCCCACCACCCAGGTCAACTCCACTACCGCCATCCCTACCTCTTCGGCTGTGAACTCGACCTCCGTGGCTCCCGTTGTGGCTCCCACTACCGCCGTTAACTCCACCACTGCTCTCCCCAGCACCACTGCCGTTAACTCGACCTCTGTGGCCCCCACTACTTCTGCAGTCAACAGCACCACCGTTGCTCCTACTACCCAGGTCAACTCCACCACTGCTGCTCCCACCACTGCTCTGAACAGCACCACCGCCATTCCCACCACCCTGGCCAACTCGACCACTGCTCTGCCCACCTCCATTGGAGCCCTGAACGCCACCTCGGCCATTCCCGTCTCCTCGGTGCTCACTACCTCTGCAGTCAACTCGACTTCGGCTCTGGCTTCTACTACCGCTGTCAACTCGACTTCCGTGGCTCCCACTACCTCTGCTGTTAACTCCACCTCTGTGGCTCCTACTTCGTCCGTGGCCAACTCCACTACCGTTGTCCCCACCACTTCGGCTGTTAACTCCACCTCTGTGGCCCCTACCACCTCGGTCGTCAACTCCACCTCTGTGGCTCCCCTGACCACCTCGGCTGTTAACTCCACTACCGCCCTGCCTACTTCCAGTGCCTTTAACACCACCTCCATCCCTGAGACCCAGGCCGCCAACACCACCGTGCCTGCCTCTTCTACCGCTGTCCCCACTACTTCTAACACTACCACCTCGGTCCCTGTTACTTCTGCCGTGAACAGCACCACTGCTCTGCCTACTACCTCTTCGGCTGCCAACAGCACCACTGCTATTCCCACCACCTCGGCTGTGAACAGCACCACTGCTCTGCCTACCACTTCTAGCTTCTCCAACACCACCTCCGTGGCCCCTATCACCACCTCTTCTTCTTCTTCTTCTATCAACTCGACCACCGTCGCCCCTATTACCACTTCCAGCTTCTTCTCCAACACCTCTTCTTCGGTCGTGATCCCCACCACCTCTTCTTTCTCCAACACTTCTACCCCCGTGATTGCCACCACTCCTTCTTCTTCTTCTTCTTCTTCGGCTTTCACCTCGTTCAGCAACTCTTCCACCGTCGCCGCTCCTACTTCGTTCAACGCTACTACTCTGCTGCGATCGATCCGATCCGGAGCTGGTGTTTTCACCACCGGTGCTTAACTAAAATGAAGCCGCTTTTGAGCTTCTCTTCTTGACTTTCGCTTATTTATATTCTGCTGGACAGCTTTAGATTTTTAGATACCTATTAATGATAATGATTAGAAAAAAAACTGAGCAGTAGTTGGTAGTATTAGTTGGAGACAGTAGTGGTGGAATTACTTAGAGAATCACCAGTCTTGTTGGGAGTTTACTTTGACACACCTTATTGTTACTTGAGTACAGTATACAAGCCACAATCACTACATCAACTCAATGACCTCATAGAACTCTTCAGAAGACTTTCAAGTACCCATCCACTAACCGCCCTTCAAAATTTGCCACTTTTGCCACTAGTTTACCCCTATTCCTCACACTTCCTATCTACGTTAAGTTGATCGTCAGTGTCGATCCGGGAGATTCGCCTTGCAGACTGCATGGTGTGTCGTCAGCGTGCGGATCCGTCTTTCGTCGCCATTGGCCACCACTGCCGATCAAAGGCTAAGGCCTTCTGAGCGACATTTGAGCGACATTCTAGAATTGCTGTGATCGAGGATTCGAGCAAGTCAGCGAGGTCACCGGGCCTTTTGGAGCTGTCAAACTGCGATGACAGGTGTGAGAGAGGAGACTGGTTTTATTGGTTGGTCGAATTTCCAAGTGTTCATCTTTATTCCTCGACTTTCCTGTGTACTGCTTAAGTCTACAGTTCTTACGGTATCTGCATATGACACCACTGGGAGTTCTCTCTACGGATGTCTCTTATATCGGTCTAGTCCGACGAGCCGTATTGAAGAGAGAGAGACAGGAGCCGTATCTAGCCCTGAGCCGTGCAAGATATGAGAGCCTTTCTCTTTAGTGAGTGTAACAAATGGTGCCGTGGATTGTCGTTCTCTAACCATTTGTAGATGATGAGCACGCTACTTGTGGAGAGGTCTACCACTTCGCTCTCACTCAATCACCCCATTCTAAGGCCTCAACTCAATCGCCTGACTCGTACTTCGTATAGTGGTTCAGAGTCCTCGACTCGGAAGCTAGTAATGGGGCCTTGAGATGGTGTCAGAGAAGTGGTCTCCAGGCTTTCAGTCTTTTCTGATAAGTTTGAGATAAGTTGAGACCTGAAAGTTGGCAAAGTGAGTGAGACAAAGTTGAATTAGTGTCTAAAGTGGTAAAGTGTAGCGACAGAAAGAGGAGGGTTTAGAATGCCATACAGAACAGACTGCTTTTCGAAATCTTTACACATTGCCACTTTGTCACATTCTATATTGCTCACTGTAAAGTGCTCTGTCACTTCTCCACTCCTATCAGGACCACTCACTATGAGCTGATTCGCCGATCACGATCATCTCCCTTCCATTTGGAGCTCGTTCAACTTTACAGTCCGAGCAGCCAACCTTGAGAACCAGAGAGAGCCTAAAGCGCCGGCTAAAAGGGGGATACGACGGGATAGAGTTGGAGAAAAGGTGGGCACGGTGTCTCCAGTGCGTTTAGTGCTCTCTTTAGTGACACAGATTATGCTGTCCATGGAGAGCCTATCCAACGCATGGTTCACCCAAGACACCAGAGGTAAAACACAAAACCAAACGGTATCACCGTCAAATGAAATGGCAAAATCAAATACAATTTAGTCACAACTTGGGGGTCAAAGAGATCTAACGGGGAGGGGTGTTTTACGAGAAATACCGAGGTACATCAAGTGCTCCAAACATGCCTGTTACTCCATATTTCCCCTCCTACTGTCTCAAGAACACCGTTATGACCCTTGTCACCCCCCTGTAATTGTTCCTGAGGGTACCTGAGTCATACGAGCCTATCTTTGCGCATGGTGGAGATGGTGGCCACAAGTAGGTTTGATAAGAGTGAGTGAAGAGGTGAGTGAAGAGGTGCTGTATCATACAGCATTGTGAGACCGCTGAAAACAATACAGCAAGCTCTTACCCACTACAGCAATCTCCAGTGACATTTTCGCATAGACTCGAATCCCATATCATTCCATCTCGTCTACTTCTGGTTCTACTGATTCTTACTTTCTGTCGTACTCACACAGACTCTACCTCTGCACAATCAATGCTACACAGCCTCAGTCACAGCGGTTAGCTCGGTCGTACTCGCTCTCATCAGATAAGTCTGGCGAATAAAACGGAAGTCTGTAGGAGTCGACTTTTCAACTGGGAATATTCACCGCCGATCAACTCTGAAAAGTTTTGGCTCCACCACAGAGTTTGGGCCTGAGTCTGTGCTAATGATTGGCAGATCGCCATGTGATTGTGTTAACTCCGGATAAGAGGTGCCTGAGGTAGGTGGTCTTGAGTGGGGAACGTCGGTGGTTTGGAAGAGGTTTCTGTGAGCTTCAGAACGACTTGTTTGAGTGGCTTGAAGGTGTAGTTCTTCTCCACATCAAAACAAGCAATACTGTAAAGACAAGCAATCTGTAAGACAGAACTCGTACAAAGACCCGCGGTAAAACAGTTTTACTAAGACATACGAGTTTTTCCACCGCTTTTACAGTTATCAGAGGCCCAGAGTCAATCGAACAAAGCCTTCGAGCTCGCTCAACTAGGGCAACGGAACCTTCACTAGCTCAACGATCCCACGTGGGATGTCCAGACTGAAGCTCAGATGGGCAATGGGATGACCCCTAGAGAAGGTGACTGTAGTATGGTGACTGTAGTTGGGAGTTTGGTGATTGTCAGGAGTTGCTATACAGTACCTTTTCATTCTACAGTGTATTTCTGTCAGGCCACAGTAAGAGGTCTGGTCATACGACTATAGTTACTGCCT
Source organism: Yarrowia keelungensis (assembly GCA_001600195.1). Classification (NCBI taxonomy): domain Eukaryota; kingdom Fungi; phylum Ascomycota; class Dipodascomycetes; order Dipodascales; genus Yarrowia; species Yarrowia keelungensis. The sequence continues at coordinate 2,875,827 of BCJD01000002.1, read as the reverse complement.
CGAATCTCGATGACCGTTGAACCATGACAAACCCAGACAAATTTTTTCAAACACAAAGCCTCACTAGTGACCGTTACGTCGTTTCTTCACCGATGACCCACGTGTATTGTTTGTCTCCATCGACTAGTGGTTTGGTTGAGGTCAAGTCCCGTGACAAGCCAGAAACGGAACCCCTCTTATCCTAAAGCCGATAGACTTGGCAAAAGAAAAGAAGAGCCAAGTCTGGCCGTGGAACAAAAAGCACCTTGTCAGCGTGGCAAACGTGGGTCTCAAACAGCGTGGACAATCGACTCGTTTGTGAGACAGAGGGATTATTGTTTGCCAGATCCATCGAGATGCCAGGGTGCCACAATAGCGAGAAAAAGCAAGCAGACGTAGAGTAGAAACGGCCTCATTGTCATTGGCTGAAAAAGGGTCTCACGACAGTAAACGTTTTCAACGGTTACCACCAAGGTGATGGACTCGAGGAAGATCATAGCTGTAACGGTGCTCAAAGGTGACCAAGTGAGGAGAGCAGTACGTAGTTAGAGGGCAATAGGGGGTAAGAGTATTGACAACAGCTTTGTTCATTGTACTTCGCTTAAAAGTTGGGACATGTCTGGTCTGGTCTGAAGATGGAAGAGAGGTGAACTCAATGAAGTCAAGTGGATGTTGACGGTAGGGTTGGGTGATGTAGACTTGAAAAGATTGTTGAAAAGAGTGCTGGAAGTGCGATGCATTGGCCTATGAGCTGATGGTCGATATATTTATCACTGTAGCATGCACTTGTGTTGGTGGGGTGTCCTTGTTGGAGTCTCAATGAAGCGCTTCTGAAGCTTATTCAAAGGGTAGCCCTCCGGTTGGGAGTTCTCTAGTAAATGGAATAAGTATAACAAAAAAAAGAGTAACCTACTTGAGATATGCTGTGACTAAGCAAACTGAGCATTGTGGGAGAGGTGCAATTTATGACAATAGAATATTAGAGAATATGAAGAAAAGTAAGCGTTGCTGTCGATCAAGGCCCAAAGATCACAGCAGGGAGAACTTCTCATATAAGAGTCAATGTCAGGCTTACAAGTCTAAGCCAAAGGTTCAAAGAGTCTCTCATCTCATAGAGAAGGTAACCAAATGGCACCATAGTGAGCACAGGGCAGTTCACAGACACAAGCCATTTGACTGTGTACTGCCTATGTGTCGTTGTTGCATTTTGCCTCTTCATTTCACAACCATCTTTTACAGCTGGACATGCTTAGTCAGCGACAGGACTCTTCACTGAAGACTGACCTCCATATGACTTCTCATTATTGGAAGACCAGAACACACGGCATACAGTACCGCGTGAACGTCAATACGGTAAACAACAGTTAAAATCGTTTATCGTACTTGTAGCTCGAAGAAACTCTCCTTTAGTATGACTGAGTTAAGATGGCTTACTGTACATACTAATGCTCCCATAAACCTATAAGCATCAACCCACGATAATACCACAATCCTGTCCTTTCAATCGCACTCCCCTCCTTTCCTATCAAACATTAATATTAATCTATCTGTATCCCACCATCCGATGAGTGTTGAACACATGCCAGTGTAGTATTGTAGGCGACGTGGTACTGTAGAAGTACGTGTCTCCGGTTAACAAGCTTCTCTGTCTTGCCTCATTGTTCCATCCAATTACTCGAAGGAAAGCTCTGCTCTAGTCTTTCCAATGACCTCGACCTTGAAGCCCATCTTCTCGAGCTTCTTGGCGTCGAGGATGAGTCGACCGTCGAAAATGAACGCAGGCTTGTTCATCTGCTCGTAGATCTTCTCGTAGTCCAGCTCGGTGTCCTTGAAGGCGTCCCACTCGGTGGCAATGACAATAGCGTCGGCGTCCTTGGCGGCCTCAAACGCGTCCTTGGCGATAGAGACGTACTTCTTGGCCTCGGTGAGCGACGAGTCAACACCAGGCTCGGACAGATCCAGCCAGATCTGCTGCTCCTCGACCTTGGGGTCGTAGATGGACACCTGGCACTGTTCCTGGACAAAGTTCTTGGCCAGGGCAATGGCAGCGGACTCTCGAGTATCACCGGTGTCCTTCTTGAAGGCAAAGCCAAACAGCGCAATCTTCTTGCCGGTCAGGGTGTTGAACAGCGACTGGATGACCCGCTTGGTGAACCGGCTCTTCTGGTACTCGTTCATGTCGACCACCTGTTTCCAGTAGGCGGCCACCTCGGGCAGATGCAGCGACTCGGACAGGTAGACCAGGTTGAGAATGTCCTTCTGGAAACACGAGCCTCCGAAACCAACAGAAGCCTTGAGGAACTTGGGGCCAATTCGGGTGTCCAGACCACAGGCGTAGGCAACCTCATCGACATCAGCTCCGGTGGCCTCACAGATGGCAGACACGGCGTTGATGGACGAGATTCGCTGGGCAAGCAGAGCATTGGCAACCAACTTGGACAGCTCCGAAGACCACACGTTGGTGGTGATGATTCGCTCTCGGGGCACCCAGTTGGCGTAGATCTCTGCCAGAGAAGCGGCAGCAGACTTGCCTCGGTCGTTGTCCAGAGAACCAATCAGAACTCGGTCGGGAGACAGCAGGTCCTTGATGGCGGTTCCCTCGGCCAGAAACTCGGGGTTGGACAGAATGTCAAAGTGCACGCCGGGCTTGCCGTTGGCCTCAAGGATCTTTCGCATGCTCTGGGCGGTTCGGCAGGGAACAGTCGACTTCTCGACCACAATCTTGTCCGAGGTGGCGACCTTGGCAATTCGTCGGGTGGCAGACTCCACGTAGCCCAGGTCAGCAGCAAAACCAGCACCCATACCCTTCTTCTTGGTAGGGGTGTTGACAGAGACGAAAATGAGGTCGGCCTCCTCAATGGCCTTGTCAATGTCGGCGGTGAAATGCAGGTTTCGGCCTCGGCACTCGAGCACGTCAAAGAGACCGGGCTCGTAGATAGGCAGCTCCTTCTCGTTGGTGGCATTGATCCATCGCGAGATTCGCTCGGTGGAAATATCGGCAATGGTCACCTGGAGGTCGCCAGACTTGTGGGCAATGACGGCAGACGTGGGAGAGCCAACGTAGCCGGCACCCAGACAACACACCTTGGTGATTTTCTTGTGAGCAACGTGCTGGTCGGAGACTGGTCGAGACATGATGTGAGGTGGAGGGTAGGGAAGAGATGACAATAGACTATCTACCTTATGTTTCCACTACATACATAATACAGATCAAGGTTTACGTGTAGATAGGAGTGACAAGAGGATGGAGGATATAGGAGGAGAAACTGGGGTTCGTATATTTCACAAATAACCTCAAGGGTTGCTATTAGAGCCACCACAATGCACCGTAAACTTCACCCATTTCTCTCACCTATCCCCTCAAATTGTACCTATTCCATCTCAACCCATCCCCTATTATTAGGTCTGCTCCCAAACGCTGCGAAACTTAAAGAGGGAGCTAAAAAACGTGCGGCAGACGCACCACACATGTCCAAGCCCAACAGAGCGTGGCACGTGGTAACGGGGATCGACATGACGGGGTCGTGGAGCTCTGGTTATTGGGTTTGGGGTATTCGTCGGAATCCTGGAGGTCTGGGGAATACAATGGTAGCGCTCGTTTTTCCGTCACGTGACTCCTTTGCAATTTATGCCCTTCCATCTCCCGCCAAGACTCGCATACCTCTCTGACAAAGAGCGGAATGCGCAGGCCGATAAAAAATGTAGGTGAAAATTTCCAAGGTTCAAATGACATCATCCCATACAAACTGGAATTTGGGTTAGTTGTTCCGTGATCCGACCAAAACAGTAAGAAAAAAACAGCCAATCAGAAGGAGGTATTTCTGGCCCGAAGGAAGCTCTCCAGTGTAGCACCGTTACCCCTGGCGTGAGAACCCGACCCTAACGCAATGCAAGTTGTTTTAGCGTGAAGGGGTGACACAAAGAGGTGACATAAGGGGTGACGTAGAGGAGCTGGGAAGATGAAAATTGGATCATTTGAATCGGACGACTCGTAGCTATCTAATGATATCTTTCTTACCGTTATATATCTTCTACATCGTCTACTAGCCCGTTCCTGCCTCCTCACCTCTCATGCACCTACGATGTGATTCTGGACAATGGAATTGTACCACTGCCGCACGTTTTCGAGGGACCATAAAGTGCAGGTCCAGCGTCACGTGATATGCAATGTCGATCACGTGACGCTAGAGGCCCCGAATACCGCGGAAAAACCACGTGGACCTTCCGCTTTCAGAGCTCTGCCGAGAAGATCTCGTATTCCGTGGACCCACTCTGGAACCTAATCTCAACGTTATTGGAGGAAGGAGGGTCACGTGACTGGGAAGGTGTGTGGGTGAAGGAGCGTTTGGGAGGTGGAGCAGGTGCAGTTGGTGCTTCCTGGATGGTGCATTGGTGGTATTTTCGTTTACTGCAAAGTCGACTTTTTTGAAGTGGCTCAATTGATCTGGAAGTAAGACATTTTTACTGAGGAGATCACCAGCATCGTAATGATACCAGACAAGCTACTCTTCCAATTCTGATGGTGTCAGACACTGTCTCTCCTGATGTCTCTCCATGTCTCGAATTAGACTCATGACAAGATGCAGGGAAGGGTCTCAAAAAACTGCTGTAGGGGTGGTATTTTGCATATAAAGGGGTTGATCTTATCTTCAGAGTCTGTATGGTGAAGCAGGAATAACTCATTTGTTTACTCTCTATTTTGAAGCATGTATTGATGGCTTCAATGATTGTCGTCTCTGCTCAAGTAATGAAACGCCTTTTTGTGAGCACCATACTTGATAAGTTGTTAAGTCAAAATGATAGCAATTGCCAACCAAGACATGCATCTAACTGATACCAAACAGGTAAAACTACTATTTGTCAACAAGGCTACAGTGAGACAAAACCAATACATATTCCTACTTCTAATTAACAGCAATATTCCACCCTAACTACCACTCATCTGCAGCCTCGCTTAATCAGATCCAGACTCGGAACTTTATCGTAGCAAGCGAGTACGAGGAGAAATATGAAAAATATTCCAGAAATGGCAATAAACCAAAAAAAGCAAAGAAAACTACTTCCATCTATCAATTCAAACCCCCTCTTTACACCCAACCCCCTCCAAACTAAACTTCCCCTTTTGCTCGTATTTGACGTCACATCGACCCCTTAGCCTCGTCCTCCTTCTAAACTCAACCTCCAGACAACCACAAGTCCCTAAATGCAACAAAAGGGATTCAGCGAGATTGGGGACGATCTCGGCTTCGCAGACGTGGTCTTTGCCGTCGAAAAGGCGCTGACTAAGCAGATCTCCTGCTACCACTCGTACGAGCAGCTTCAGGACGCGTCTCAGCATGTTGTGGGAGTGTTTGTCGACTCGTTGACGGACCAGGACAAGGTGAACCCCGGGATTGTGGCCGCCCTGCTCGTGGCACGCATGCGGCTGAGTGTGGGGTCACGTGATGTGCTTGCTGGGCGGGTGTGTAAAACCAGAGCACTCGTTGCTGAGTTGATTGCTGAGCGGTTCATTGAGCGTCTTGGCAGTGAAAAAGAACGGCTTGCGTTTGTGGTCTATGAGGCCGTAGAAGGGGAAGGTGTGGAGGTTGCTAGGTATGAACAGAATCGTTCCTTTGAGACAGATAGTCGGAATCAGAATGAATACACGAGTTTCAGCAGTGATTTCGACGGTGACGAGCGAATTGAGTCGGAAAACGAAAGCTTGGAAGCAGGAGTGGGTCCCTCAGACACGAGTTTTGACCCTGAAAACCCTGGGTTGAATCCGAGGTATATTCATGAAGAGTACATGTATCATACTACAGCTCTGGAACTGGCAATATATTCTTCAGCAAAGCATTTCTTGGCAAATCCGACCATTCAGCAGATTCTCAACGACATTTGGACCGGAAAGATTGTTTTCTGGAAAGATATCAACTCTCAGTCGCATAAGGAAGCTCTTATTTACCCTACATGCTACGTTCTAGCAACTAGACGTATTCCTGACGCATATACGCGGCTGAGAGTTCCACGGTATAGACAGTTCTTCATGACTATCAACTATATCATCCTTTTGGGGCTCTACTTTTCTCTACTGTTTATTCAGAAGAAGGCTGATGATTATTTTGAGATGAACTTTACCTTTGTTGAGATTGTCCTTGACCTCTTCTTCCTGGGCTTTGTGGTGGAAAAATACAGTCAGGAGGCGGACAGGTACTGGTCGACGTTTGACTTACTGGTTAATCTGGACTTTGTCGTCTTCTTAGTGCTCAGAATCTACGCTTATGCAATCAACGATATTTGGCTGACTAAGCTTTCTTTTGATGTCTTGTCGTTGGAAGCTATTCTTCTCTTTCCTAGGGTCTTTTCTCTGCTCTCAATTTACCCCTACTACGGCATTCTTTTACCCTGTCTCAAGACTTTGACCAAAGATTTCGTCAAGTTCACGACTATCATTGCCATTTGCTACTTTGGATTTCTGACGACGTTTGCGTTCCTAGGAAGAGGAGATTTCACGACGAATGAGATGTTTTGGCTTTTGGTGAGAGTTTTCTTTGGTTCTTCTTTTGCTGGATTTGATGAAGCTCCCAAGATTCATCCCATGTTTGGATCTCTACTGATGTTGGTTTTCGTCATGTTAACCAACGTCTTACTTCTGACAGTTCTCATTTCGATTCTGTCAACTCGATTCTCGAAAATGATGAACAATGCTCGAGAAGAGTACACTTTGTTGTTTGCTGAAAACGTGGTTGAAGCTACAAGTGATAGGGTGACTTATTTGTACCCTCCTTTGAACTTGATACCACTAATGTTGAGACCTCTAAGACTGTTTCTGACCAAGAATCAGCAACGCAGAGTCAAGATTGTCACTTTGAAAGTCACCCATTTCCCTCTCGTTTTTCTCATCTGGGCTTTCGAGAACTTTGTCGTTTTCTACCATAGACAGATGAACAAGAGAGCGAAAAAGATGGCAGAGAAGAGATGGGTGAAGGCGAGAAGAAGGGTTTATATGGAGGAAGAGAGTGAGGGTTTAGGAGATGGAATAGCTGTTGGTGTTAGGTGGTGATGAGAGGAGCACCAAGATGCTTCAATCTGCTCTAGTTACGTCATAGTGTCATATTTATTAGTTCATTTTAATTCAATTATCAATTCATTAGTTATGCAGTTTTATGTATATCACATGATCTTCGTACTGACCCATTCGCTTCGCTCATGGCTCAATACTTGATCGTCGCCATATACTCCTTATAGGCCCTTCTCGAAGCACACCCCTTTTTGTACAGCATCTTCTCAAACTCGTCGTACTTGTGCACAAACTCTCCACGACGTCCGACATTGTCGTAAATATCGGATATTCGCTCAGCCATAGCTGTGGCAATGATTGTTTCCAGCTCCTCGTCTTCAAACAGCTCAAGGTAGTAGATGGCCAGAGCAAAGAACAAAGGAGACTGGTAACGAAGATCCACACCTGGAGCATCCGTCTTGAGAGCGTTCAGAACACTGGGTTTGAGAGCATGAGGGATCTTGACGGTCACAAAGCACTCCTGGTTGCCCGAGTAGGGATCATATTCGGACTGAGAAAGGACATCGGCAATCCAAATCGGTAGGTCGATGATCGTTCCTTCTTTCATCTGTGTTAGAAAAGTAGAGAGGTGAAAACAGGTCTGATTACAGAACAGGCTTGAAAGTAACTGAAGTGTCTGAGAGTGACTGAGCTGAGAAACTGAACACGCCAGTTGATAGGTCAATCAGAAATAAGAGATCATGAGGTTACACCTGAGCAGATGTGTCATTTCTGACTCTCTGGATCATATGGAAGCGAATCAGAATGGTTACCATGGTATCATAAGCTTGCCCTTTTGGGGCTGAAATAAGGATCAGGAATCTGACTGATCTAAACACAGTTGATACATCAGTCAAACGCCACCTAAAAACGTCGTCCCAAACAAAGTCACCTAAATAGCCACTTCCAAAGAGGACTGCTCCAAATCAGCTTAAAATAATGACCCATCATAAGTCCAAACACCACAACACAGCACCTCAATCCTGACAACATGTTCAGTTGCGTTGTTCACCACAACACACACACCTCATCCTTCTCATACTCACATCTGTTCTTCCTCGACCTTCCAAAAAGCCCAGATTCGGTACGCCAACCTCGAATCGGCACGGAATTTTCTGTGTTAGCTTGCAGTAGTAGGGACAATCGCGACCGTGTTGTCTTTGTGTTCCTTAAAACACATGATCTGTATGTGGCACGGTCTATCTGTAGCCCCTCCATCTCACTCACCTGACCCTCCATCAGAATATCGTCCAGATCGTAGTATCCACCCATCGTATCAAGTGTGGCTCAAGTTGTAAAATGTTCTGTTTACGTCTGTGTGGATATGCACTTTAATTATGAGGGCACGCGTTTGGCGTTGCATGTGGGATGCAGAGGGAAGTGCAGTGGAAGAAAACGTCAACGGAATGATTAGTAATAGGTCACGTGACTTGTTGGGGAGGTGGCCTACCGCATATCAAAGAGTAAACTCGTTGATTGCTACTTGTACTGTACTTTTACTCACCATTCTCATCAAAGTGTAGCTCTAGGGATCCTATTCTGAAGAGTTCAGAAAATCGAGAGTTTCAGCAGATTGCTGACTACACACCATGGGGCGTAGAAAAGCGACAATATGATGTTTCGTAGTATCGTTCTGCTCAGAATGATTAGACCTATTGCGTAGTGCACTTTTCAGTGCTCTTTACCTATTGGGTCAGCAAATATGTGACTGCTCGTTTCAGGAGGACTCCTAAACCAATACAGAGTGTAAAATGTATTTTGAGATGTGTAAAAAAGCCACTGATGAAGCTTTCACGGGCCTGTGTACATACTCTACAGTAGTGAGCTCAAACACCTACCACTAACTCCTCTTAGTAATCTCCTTCCTCAAAGTTCAGCTAATGAATCCACTGTGGCTGAGTGTATTTGTCAGCTGAAAACGTGATCAAATGCCAAGCGGAAATGGAGTTAGTTATTATAAGCTACTCTCTAAACCCACAATACAAGTCTTCGTTCATCTTTTGATTTGTAAGCCTTGTCAGGGAGTTACAGACTTGATTACGTAATCAGTTTGACGAAAAGCCTCAAAAATACCGAATAATTCTGAAAAAATGGCAGAAGCGTTTGTGTTCTATTCAGTCACACTCTCACTAACTACCTACATGTCTTCCATCGCATTTCTCCACTCTCTTAGTCAACATTCTGTCATCCTTCCATTATGCACAGTAACCCCGATAAGGTTGTATTGTCCTGAGAGAGAAGAGAAGAGGGAGGGTGATCTATAAGGAGCAATAAAGCTCAGAAATTATCGAAAGAAACGTAAATCTGCTCCACGTGACACAAATATACATTGTTTAACTTTTTGTCTCTCCACCTCTTATATCCACCGACTTATGACCCCTCCATTCCTTCCTCCCCAATTCCACCTTGTTTAAAGTTCGCTATCCTACATTGACATCATCACCACAACACCTCAGTCTTCATAACCCCAGTATGGCCTCCACTACTCCCCAATCCACGAGTTCTGCGTCCAGCTCACGTGTGGGCGGCACGATGATCAACCCCAAGGGCAATTTCGACCCCACAATCCCCGCAATTCTGCCCCATGAGCAGATGTACGCCATTCAGGTTGGAGATCAACGGTTCACACTCTCTGGAGCGTCGCTTTCGAGTGATGGACCGTCGTATTTCACCGAGTTCTTTCTGAAACACAAAGACAACCCTCCCGTGTTGTTTCTGGACCGATCACCTGACATCTTCAAGCTCATTGTCAGACACTTGCAGGGCTACTATATCATGTCTTCTGACGAAGCTACGTCTGTGTATTTGCTGATTGATGCACGGTACTATCAGCTTCCCCGGCTGACTCAGCAACTTCTATCGTCTGAGCTCATGATCCGTATTGGAAACGAGAGTATCAAGGTGCCTAGAACTGCCTTTGATACTCCTGGAGATGAACAGAACTTCTTTACTGCTGGAATGGGTGTTTTCTTTGGTCTTGAGCACGATACCAGTGATGAGGTGCATTCCCAGTTCATCAGACCGCCTCCTTTGGCTATTCCTACTGTTCCTAAACGAGATGGGAAGCTGTTCAAGGAATTGCTGTCTATTCAGCTAGGTGGTTTTGTGGACATTCATTCTGAAGAACATCGAGACGCGCTTCTGAGAGAATGCAGATACTTCCGTTTCCGAGGACTGGAACAGAAGATGATCAGACATGAGATCAGAGTGGATCCAATCAGAAAGAAGAAGGAGATTTCTTTGTTCCTGAAGAACGTCGATGTCAAGAAAATTGAAATCCTGGATGGAGTGGTCATGTACAAACGTCCGTTTGTCGATACAGAGCTGATGGATCTCGTATTCCAGGTGCCTGATGAGGCTGTGTTGTCAGTGTCTCAAGGACGTGTCTCGTTCTATGGAGCTACAAAGATCAAGCTGGAAAAGATTGCCAAACTGCACAATCTGACGTTTGGGGCTGTTGATCTGGAAAACGCGCATCTCGAGATTTCAGGCAGTGAAGCGGCTGTCGAGGTGCAAAAGAGAGGCAAGAGCGAGAGTTACACGTTTTTGACCAAGAGTGTGTGGAGATTTAAAGATGGAGGAAATGGGGAGTTGGTGTTGCTCAAGGGAGAGGGGTATACGAGCGAGGGGGAGTTTAACAGGAGTAGGGGGTTCTTCTAACAAACACTCGCTTCGCTCATGTTTGTTCAGCGAGTGTGTGGGCTCTGAGATGATGATTACAGTGCCGAAATCTGGAATTTTCGTGTCTTGAAGTTCTCAGTGTCTCCAAGCAATCCAGTGGATCATGTTGTGTGCCTATTCCTGTCAGTGCGACAGGTTTGGTGAACATCTCAGCGTAATTCACCGCCATCTCTTCTCTGTGTTTAGGCCAATGACCTCCCAGTGGCTCAGGTGTATTTCTAATGTATATTATATTGACTTGTGTAGACTGTAGGGGGTTGTGGAAGGCTACAGTTAGTACGGAGTACTTGTAGATGCCATAACCTGAGGACAATTTCTGTGTATGGCTATGAACAGCTTCTGAGACAGATTCGATCACCTATTACGACAGTGGTGTGTCAACGGCCAAGAGAATAAGGCATGAATGGCAATATTGGATGCTCTTTCATACCGACTAGCTTTCCTGGTCAACTCAGATTCTTCCACAGCTTTTCATGTTGATCTTCCTACAAGTAGATGATAAGTGTTGGTTGACATTAGCCAAGACTAAGGTGTTCAGTTTCTTGTTGATGTTAGAGGGATGTTTGCTACGATAGTTCAATTGACACAAATCGGAAGACCAGAAGATTGATTATACAGCCAGACTGAATCATATCCTCTCTCCGTACACAGCTCACAAGAACTTGTTACTAATTGTAGATTTTCAATAGAATAAAATAGACTAGATGCTATAGATGGACCTACCAGAGGTCTGCGATGAACAAATCAACTAGCTTCGCTCGTTGATTAGACCTGTCCCTTGGGTCTCAAACCGACGAAAAAGTTGAGAGCATAGTCATCCGTATCAAACGTAATCTCGTCTCCATCATGGAAGTAAAAGATATCGCCAGGCTTGGCATCCACCGTCTGAGTACCATCACTGACCCGCATGCCACCTTCAACGCAAATCTTCATCTCATCGTAATCGTACTTGTACTTGAGAGGCTCGCCTTTCATCTGTCGGAAGAAACCGGCAGACAGCTGCTTGTCAGGAGGAGCATCGGAATTGAGCAGGTCGCCAAGATACGAGTTGTTGCCGGCAATGAGAGGCAGCTGGGACGTGGAAGTGTGCTCCTGCTGAGCCTGCTTGATGTAGACCATAGGCATGGTGAAGAAGAGGTGTTAAGTAGTTAGTTGAGGAGTGGTTGAATGTGATCAGCTAGTTAGTTGATCAGTTGAGGGGGTTGGAAGGTGTTGATTGTATTTGTGTCTGTTCAACTAGCTGGCACCAACACCCTTATATACTTCTTGAAAGTTCACACACTATATCTCCTAGTGTCCGTCTAGACGTCTCGTAGATAACAATTGAGTTTGTTATCTGAGATATCGAGAGGGGCTTAGAGTTGGCCTCATCCCAGAAGGGCAAAGAGATCCCCAGACGGAGTGGTGGATTTGGTGGTTTTAGAGAGGAGAGTAAAATCGGAGAAAATCATGTTAGCCACAGTCACGTGATCTTCGTACTCACCTATTTTCCCTCAATCTTTTGCCATGTTTTTATCCCAGTTCACCACCATCTTTACTTCACCCACTTTCCCACCACTCGCTAATCAGAGTTCAGGAATAAATGCCCTTTATGAGACGTGTGGGAGTGGATGTGGATTTGACAGTGTGAGGTCACGGGGAAAATGTGGAAAAATGTGGGAAAATACCAACAAATATGGTGAAAAGACAATGAGCAGGAAGCAATAGGTCTGGTTCTTTTTCTCCCCTCTCAGGACCACTTTAGTGTACCAACTTTTAACCCCTTCGAGACTCACAGATAAACTTCAATTGATAACGAATGTGTGTATCGACGACAACAGAACAGGACACCGGAAAACGCCAGAAAAGTATTCCAATTGAGCTGAAAAAACGAGGATACCCCCCTCTCACACTCTCTACTACAATTGAGTCTTTTCCGCTTAGTTATTACTCCCAAAACGCTCCAAATACCTTCCCTCCATCTCTGCATAATCGCCCAGACTTATCTCCACAACAAAGTTGGCCGCATGAAGATGAGACATACTACTAGAGGATAGAGAACCCCACAGCTCAAAGGGGTAAAAACTGGCGCCTAGTGTAGAGGGGAGTGGAGTTAATCGGACTATAGTGATTACGTAAGCACACACAAAAAGTCCTCATATCATCGCTTGTTTTTCTCGTTAGCCATCTTCTCTTTGTCCTATTCCAAAATGCACACACTTCTGTCCTGATGCACTGATAAGGGATATGAGGTGGCTATCAAAAGGTGCTCTCAATTTAAAAATGAGCCGCACAACTGGAAAATCAGCTTCCGAGGACTTCGAGGGTGAAATCGTGTGGTCTTCGGAACTTAATGAGGGAGGAGGAGAGAGGGTTGCTGACTAATCAAGGGGAGGAGTGGTTGGTGAGGTACAAGTACAAGGAAAACAGTATTCAAAGAACATAGACACGTGACCATGGATATTTGATGTGTCTGTCTCACGTGACTCTCGTGTTCGTCCTTCTTCTTGAGTCTGAAATTTGAAGACTCTTGTCATATTATGCTCACTGATTTGGTCGTGTATATGGAGCCAATGTCAGGAACTTGAGGTGAAAAAGAGAGCCAAAGAAAACAGCGAATTTCATGTGAATATCGAGAGAACGGTCTCAAAACTGGTCCATGAGCACTCTGGGATAGACTTGGACAGTCTGGTGTTCCTATTGAGTGCATGATCCTTCATCCACGGACCTCTTATTGTGACTCTCATTATCATGTCCTCGGGGAAGTGTATTCAGAAAACGGATACGAGGGAAGAGCATGTTGAAAAATTAACTGCAGCTATGAGCAATTTCAAGCTTACTTGTACTATAGACTCAAGGGGGCTGCTACAAGTACTTGTAGTTACCTCTTCAGCTAACAATAAAGCCATCTCTATAGACTGTCTAAGGAGCCAGGAGCAATGGTCTTGATATAGTACTGTTAGTAACATGGGACCAAACACTTCTCAAGACAGAAAAGTGCAGTATACGACTCAGCAAGAGTGTCAACATAATATGCTACTTGTACACTCAATAATTTGGCTCGTTTAATAGAGAGCAGGTTTATGACCATAAAGAGACGTACAGTATGAGGACAAGGAGGAATGTAAGAATAGAATATTTTGGAGCTACGAGAGAGTTTCAAAAGTCGTTATTTGGACACCAGGTGCTTTCCCTATTATGCGTTGTGTTATGAAAGGACTGAAGAAACACTGTGAACATCAAAAGTAACAGTACATCATCTGCTATTCAAGTGGCCTGAGAAGAGCGACTGATATGAACTGAGTGATTGAATTACACGAGGCTACTTGTACCGTTTAATTCAGCCACTTCGCTCGTCAACATCCTTCATCTAACTTGTACTACGACTTCAATAGACGCGAGAAAAGATCTAGCCCTTCATCAAACATCATGTCAGCCCAGACTACGTTGAAGACCAACTTTACACCTAAACTGATCTTGACAATCATTTTCCATCTACAAGTACTCCTTCAGTAAACACGCACACGGCGTTAATAAATATATAAATACATCTCCAAGTTCCTAACCCAGTAACACCTCCCATCGCCAGTTTTTCATCACCTGGCTCCAGTAAGCGGGTGAGGTCACTCCTACCGGCTCTCCTCTCCATCCCATCCTATCTCTCTGTCTCCACACCTCCTCCATCACCTCCACGGCTCTGTCTACGTTTCCAATCCACAGTCGCACGGCCAGAGACTCCCATCGTCGTTTGACAAAGTGTCTCTGTGTTCCCTGAGCCTCACATCCTGCCACAAGCAGAGGAAAGATGTGTGTAGTGCACGTTCGGCTGCTTGTGGGAATATCCTCCAGAAGCTGAAGAACTCTCTGAGTAGTCACTGGAAGAGGCTCATTTTGAATCTGAGGAACAGCCTGAACAAGGTGGATCATAGCTGCGTATCTGTAAGCCTCTGCGGTGTTCAGACAACTCTTAAGATCCCAATCTGGGTCGTTGACAAAGTACTGAACGGCAGTGGCGGGTCTCCATTGCTGTAAGAGACGCATGAGAACAGCTGCCTGAGAAACAGTCGAGGAATCAGACTCAAAACGAGCCACACGGTTCGCTAGAGTTCCAATCTTGCCAATGACAGGAAACAGAGTCTGTGCACAACCCAACAAAGGGTCAATTCCGTCAGCAGCTCCAGGAGGATGCATATCTTGAGCATGAGGACGAATGACAGGAGGAGGAGACGTGGACAGGTCTGGAAGCTGCTGCTGGAGGTGAATCAAGTCAGCAGAAATCACAGGAGCGATATCTAGGGGATCCTCACCAGCTCCACTCAAATGGGGGTCTCCTACCTCTACCAGAACATCGTCATCTTCAGGAACTCCAGAAGACGTCAACCGAGCCAAAACGTCAAGGTAGACGTACGAATTGTACAGGAAAAGCAGCCAGGAGGGCAAACGACGGTTGTACTTGGCTAGAAGACCTTTGACAAGCGGTTTACTGCCTCTGAGATGGAGCATTCCTGTCGTGATATGTTGATCCCAAGATTCAGCAAAAGCCAGAGATAGAGTCGTAGCTAAGGCTACATGAGGTTGTAGAGTACTAATCCCGCTAGCCAGTAGCTGGATCGAGTCTCTCATGTGAGTAAACGCCTCTCTCCTGATCTCAATGTTGCCTCTAGCTGTATGAAACAGTGTCATGGCAGCTATAGCATGGTACAATACGGGGTTATGTTGTGCCAGGGGCCACAAAGACGTTCTCCAGGGATTGTCACTGGGTCCGTCTTTGATTGTCACGATTCCACAAGTATGGTGATCAAACAGACGCGAGATTCGAGTGTAGTAATCGTCCATAGGAGGGGGTACGTAGGAAACGTATTGGTAGGATTGTTGGGAGTTGGGGTGGCTTGAGTTTGAGACTGCAACCATGCTAGAGACGTTAGTGGGGTTGTGGAATTGGTTTTGAGAGATCTGTGAAATTTGACCTTGACCAGGAATCTGGTTTTGAAGATTGTGGTATTTCTGAGAAATCTGAATATTCTGCTGATTTTGGATATTCTGGTTTTGGATGTTTTGGTGAACATTCTGATTCACGTGGTTCTGGTTCACGTGATTCACCTGACCCTTGAATTGACCCTGCTTAAGCTGAATAGGCTGACCCAGTTCAGAAGCCTGGACCATAACCACAGGTGCAGACGTTTGACTGAGCAGAGGGGCTCCATTTGTACCACTTAATCCAGCCATTTGTGTACCATTAACACCACTCTTGGCATCTACTGAATGATGTCTTGCAGCAGTTCCAGCCCCAGTCACATATCCTGTGACACTCGCTACCGGCACAACCGCACCTTCACTCATAACCCTCCTCTTTGTGGCCTGCTCATCTGTGTCCGCCTGACGTTTCCTCTCAACCACAATCGTCGAAGCATAGTTATGGTACGGCGCAAACATGACGTCTGGAGTCTTGGAACTGGCGTTGTGGTTGATGAAGGTCGCAGGTTCGAATTTCACGTCCGACGAGCCCTTTTGGGCCACGGGGGTCCGTCCGTGGTACTCAAAGTCCTGTTTATGGGGCTTTTCGTTCGGAGCAGCGTCCTTGGGCATGCCCTTGAAGCTCTTCCACTTGAAAGAGGTGGCATATCCTTCACAAGTGAGGCCGCGTTTCTGGCACTCCAAACAGCCCGTTTTGTTTCGTCGCACTTGCTGCGGCGTCGCTTGCACGTGATACAGCCCGCCCGGCTTTTTTTCGGTTGAGCCATGGCTGATATCGAAGTCCTGTCCAGGAAAAGAGTCTGGTTTTTGAATATGGTGATCTGGACTTAGAGTTGCAAGCTGGCCAAACTGTGATACAGGCACAGGTTCAGGGTAAATATGTACAGAATGGAGGGTGTGTACGTGTACGAGTACAGTATGTGCAGGGTGCATGGACGGACCCGTTCGAAGGACCTGTAGGGTGTATTTTTTCAGCCCCAACACAGCCACAGTAGCCACAATAGTGCTGTTCTCACTAGCCACTCTATCCCCGTCTATATTAAATACTCTATCTTTCATTCCAGAGACTCGCTCAATATCACGACCCACCATGGCTTCCTCACAGCGCTGCCTAAATAATAATCACTCCTGCCATTGTCACACTTGATCACACGTATCACTTTCTGTATTTTCGCCCGTACAATCTCCACTTGCCACAAATGCGAGCTGCACATCCAACAAGTCAAATTGGAAAGTAAAAAAGAGAATTAATGTCACGAGACAGAGACAAAAGGTGCACATTCTTATTCAATGAACGCACTTCCATTTCCCGCTAACGCACACTTAGCGCTTCAACCCCACTATCGCACTTATCTCCTCAATACGCTCTTTTAGCGCGGTCTAGAGTTCATCTCAATCCTCATCTATACTTCCAGATCTATATTGAAAGCAACATGCGAGCCAAATCTTAAAGAATATGAACCGCTTATATTACGCCAAGATGAATCTAACAAGAAAAGAAAATACAACAAACAGAATGGCGGAATTGTATTAAGAGGGGAAGAAGTCAGCTGAGAACTGCTGTGGTGACGAGATGACTCAACAAGACGAAGCAAGAGGATGACTCAAAACACTGCTGTCGACTCAAACACTGCTTTCGACTCAAACCCGTCTTTACCACTTTCTGACTAATCACGGCTATTCTTACATACTCCAAACAAGGTTCACGGGTCGGATGCTGCCGAACAAGGGCGACGGATAACCGTTTCTGTGCATGGTAAGCGAGTGGACGGTGTTGGGTGAATAGAAGACACGGCTCTGATTGGCTGGTTTTTCGAGTATTTGCTTACTAAGCGAGGGGAAGTGGGACGATAGCGTATACGTTGTCATTGTCTGTCGACGTCTTTTGGTCCTCGGTAAACATGGTTTGTACTGAATAAGCGAGGAGATCGACACGCAGCAGCTTCTGGAATGAGCCTTCGGAAGGAGTTTCCAATAGAGAGTTTGAGTGTGGCTCTGGAGTTGTGTTCTGTTGATACTGAACATGTTTCAACTTAGAGCTATAAGATAATCCAGTATAAGCATAGACGTAACTCTTAATAGGCGAAATCTTCTCATTATTGGCGGTCATAAATCCATCGCTATTGCTTTAGTCATTCTTTAACCAATGCAACGCTGCTGTAACCGCTACGCCTTGGATTATGTCTCAGTTGATGTAGATCTTCGGGGGAGGCTATCCGGGAATAGAAAGGAATATAACTTGGTGGGGAGTAAAAATACTGTCAAAATGGCCACGGTGTACCGATTTTTTAGACTCAAACTATTTAATATTCAAGAAAAGAGTGACGGGAGCCACAAAACCTGGACAAAATGGGCCAAAAATTGGAGACACATGACCAAGTAGAATAGCTAAAATACCCAACGAAACAAAGGAGTTTTTCTCTGTAAGAATAGTTTAAAAAAACTTAGCAAAAATCAAGTCGCGACTCTTGTACAACTCATCAGTCATTCAGTGGACTTTTCTGTCTCGATCGGTGCCTTTCAGAGCGGGAAAGACATAGGCATAGGTAGCAGTAGGATGATGACAGCCTCTTTGATTGCTATTCCTCATCGGAGTGAGAAACTGCTGCCAGGAAGGACTCTCGCCATACTGCAACAGAGGTCTATACGCAGGAAGACAGGCGAGAGGAACTCCACACTACAAGTTGGAGTCTCTGTAATGACAACTACAAGATGATGACCTCTTCTAAGAGTCACGGAGGGTCTTGCGCACCTCCAGGTGTCCTGGATCTGTGGTGGGTCAGAAAAACCGCAGTCATCGCAAGAGTACAACAGAGGTCATGGCATGCTGGAAACCACGTTACAGATCTACTGGGGTTTCGTGATCCTTCTAGATGCTCACCTCGCCGTCGCCGACGTCTCAGATACTCACCAGGTCGAGCTGCTAGTCGTAGAACACAGAATGACCCATCGTGAGCAAAAGTAGGAGAAAAGTAGGAGAAACGCTGGAAAAGAAATCAGATCGGTGAACAGTCAGGTCGTACAGATGAGTCGTAGAGTTTGCTGGGGCATGAATCATGTAATGGTTGCGTTAAGTTGTTTCCTGCTGGGAGGAAGTTGTGGTGATGCTAAGAAAGAGTGTACAGATCAGACCTAAAACGAGGGAACCACACAGACACAGACACAGACACAAACTACAACTCAGGTGACTAAAAAATGTTGCGACTTTATTTTCAACTCCCGCGCGGGCCCGTGCGGTCCGCCCTAACCTAGAGCCTAAACATTTGGTACACCGTGGCCATTTTGACAGTATGAGGAAGGGAGCTACACAGAATTGTAGAGGAGAATGAGGGGATTCGAATGGTGGTCTTATGAGTGCTCTAGGACCACGACATCACCCCCATATCAGGGGGACCCACACTCCCTCCAAAGGCTAACTCAAGTTCATCTCATCTTCAGATGAAAGAGACAAGGGAACGAAAGCCATGGGAACAAGGCAGCGAGAGTCGTAGGGTAGAGTTTGCAGCAGTGTACACCTGCAACGACAGGGTTCAGTGTTACATTTGAAGGGGTTTGAGGTGGAGTGACGGTGGAGAGATGAAATGAACAACTAAGACATTAAGACGTCGGTGATTTGGAGAGAGAGGGGGTTGGTAATATGACCTTTGTGAAGATGTGGTGTGAAAGGATGTTTGAGAACGTTGGCTTTAGGTTCCTTACCTTGACAGTAGATCCTGCACGTTCTATTGTTCTGTTTGTGATGCAGCGTCAACTGCCACTATAAGCCCGTTATAAGTCCGCTCTCAACGGTGATGAGATCAATTTCGCTAGCCAATCAAAATTAACTGCTGATTTCAATGGTGGATACGTGAGAGTGCATCAATTGGGGTGTTTTAACATCACGATAATGTACGTATGCGTCCTGTGCACCGTCTATAGCCGCATGAATACGGTTGAAAAGCGTGAGCCCTGAGTCAAGATGTGGAGTTGAGGAGAAGTGGTTTTTGAGAAGTCAACTGAGTGCCATTGTGGTTTTTAGAAGGCGTGTTTCTATAGACCTTTCAATAGGCTTGCACCTTAAACACGGCTTTATTTTGAGGTGAAATATGAAAAAAATAAGAAATAATAAAAATAAAAGGGACCTGAAAAGCAGACACCATAAAAAGAATTCATTTTATCGATGCAGATGGATTACTCATCACTCCGTATAAATACAGCACATAGTCTTGCATCACCTTCAATATCCATTACCAACCCCACATAACTTACAAATACATCCATTCTCAGCCATATTTGAACGCCATCTCCGACGAGATGCGCGTCCAATCTCTAAATCTCTAAATATATATTCGTACCCTCGATCATCAAGATTACCGAGATATTCCCTCAACGCCAAGACGTGGCCATGTATGTACTGGTGCAAGTAGCACATCATAGAAGGAAGGTCAAGCCACGGGAAAGACAGGGGTGTGAGGGGTTGTTCGGTTGTGTGGAAGATGGCAAGTTTGTTGAGAGGTTAAACGGAGACCCTAATATCTTGAAAAGCAGAGCTTCACATCTCAACAAAGTAGTTGAGCGGTTTAAGTAGAATTGAAATAAAAATATCTGTCTCAACCACTCATTTCAGTAATTACTTAACCAGATGCTGTGGGTAATAATGGATTTAAAGAGATACTACGGGCACAAAACCTTTCAGTAAGATCCCACAAAACTACCTTTGAAGTCGATTCCTTTACTGGGAAGTTGTGCTCAGTCATCCTCTTTCGATAATAGACTACAGACAGGAAAAGTGACAGAAGTATGGTCAATATGGGTATTCTAAGAATGAGAAAGTTACGACAATTCCAATGGCGTAGGTCGCAGAGCTGTATCTTCAGTTCTGAAAGAGTTGTTCTGATCCAAAAATCTAGTCGATTTAAGGTGAACAATTTAGAGAAATCTCTGTTGGGACTTTTAACCAGGTGTTTGTGTCACTATCGCCATTTTCTTGAGTAAACAAAACTCTTGCTCCTACACTCCACTCTCGCACAAACAGAAGATGATACTACGATGAGTTATGATACCACGAAGACAACAGAAGATCTCTAGCGATACCAGGAGGTGTGGGAAGCCGTTACGAGCTGCATAAGTGATTCCTTCGGTGACTCTGCTGTTCTGTGGCGTATGTACTCTTATGACCTCGTTTCTTTCTAACACAGAACCAAGCGGTATCGAGAGTGGAGGTAGGGACTGGTAGTCGTAAGAACAGCAGAGATACATGGATCCACAGCTCAGACATATATTGATCTGCTGTGCACATGTTCCCTCATTTCATCTTACAGAGAGAAATATTATGAAACACCATACAAAAGAATACAAGCCCTTGAACATGAAACAGAAGGTGCTCGTTGTGTAGCCCTGTGTGTTCTTTACAACAATGAAGTCAACTTCTCCATGGTGATCAGTCTTCCTATATCTTCTAATGACTAAACAACACACTCACTCACTTTAGAGCTGTATAAGTAACGGTAATTATAGAGACCGTTCATGAACCGAACAGCATGTACTTATACGGGTAATAAACACACTCCAATCGAGCCCTGACATTCAAACAAACTCCTATCACACCACCCTTCCATCACACACTCCTACTTCTCTACTCCCATCATTTCACATAATACAATAAATTTCTATAGATACCACGGCGTTCGAATTCCTCTCGATTTGCGGTGGTTTTTAGTTGGAACAGAAGGTCCCAAGAGGGCTCATTTTTAGACTGCGATGAAGGAGTAAGGCAAGTCAGTCTGAAGAGTATAAGGACTGTAGACAGAGGATGAAAACCACGAGTGCTGGTCAACACCCATCGTGCTTCGCACTCTGGGTGTTTGATTGGTCCACATCCTCATCGTGCTTCGCACTCTGAGCATGTTCAGCTTACTTACTTCATAAACTGCTTGTACACCAAATTATCCGTCTCCTCCACAAACGGGTACTTCAGATGCTCCAAAAACGCCTGAAGCGCCTCGTTATCACTCTCCGGAACATCCAGGGCAGTCAGAATCTTGCCAATGTCACTACCGTTATTTCTGTAGTGGAAAAGCGTGATATTCCACTTTGTCTGCACTCCTCCCAGGAAGTTCTTCAGAGCGTTGGGACGTTCAGGGAACTCGAATCGGAAAAGACGCTCGTTAGGCACATCAGGCTGGCCTCCGACGAGGTATCGAGCGTGAGTTTTAGCGAGCTCATTATCGGAAACATCCACACCAGACATTCCAGCAGCCTCCAGTTTCTCGAGAACATCGGCAATTTCAGCCTGTCTGTCTTTAACCGAGAAAGACACAAAGATATTGGCATTGTTGTCTCCGTCCTTGGTCGACTTCTTTCTGTACGAGAACTCAGTCACGGCTCTAGGAAGGATAATCTCATGGAGCTTCTCAAAGGCACCGGGAATATCAGGGATGGTAACCACCATGAACACCTCGGTTCCCTCACCCAGCATGGCTCGTTCAGCCACAAAACGCAGCCGGTCAAAGTTCATGTTGGCTCCAGACAGAATGGCAAGGTACTCATCGGTCTCCTTGACATCGACAGACTGGGGAACTCCGTTTTCCTTGGCGTTATCGCTCTCAGGAGACCACCAGATGGCAGAGGGGTCGGATGTGTACTTTTTAAGACCGGCCACAGACAGAGCACCTGCAGGTTCGACCACAGAACGAGTGGCTTCAAACACGTCCTTGATGGCAGCACAAATCTCGTCAGTGTTGACAAGCACCACTCCATCCACGTACTTTTGACACAGACGGAACGTTTCCTCTCCGCAGAGCTTGACGGCAGCTCCGTCGGCAAAAAGACCGACTTCCGGAAGAGTCACTCTCTCTCCCTTGATCAGACTCTGTTTGAGAGCACATG
The DNA here is from genome assembly GCA_001600195.1 of Yarrowia keelungensis. NCBI lineage: Eukaryota > Fungi > Ascomycota > Dipodascomycetes > Dipodascales > Yarrowia > Yarrowia keelungensis. The sequence goes on along the minus strand of BCJD01000002.1, from coordinate 2,853,308 downwards.
CATCGTACGTCTCAACGGCAATGATCTTGATATCGGGCTGAATTCGCTTGATATAAGCGCCGACTCCGGCAATCAGACCGCCGCCACCAACACAAATGAAAATAGCTTTCAGATTGTCGCTGGACTGACGCAGAATCTCCATACCAATAGTACCCTGGCCAGCAATGACATGAGGATGATCAAACGGAGGAATGTCGGTCAGGCCATGCTGCTCACACAGCTGCTTGCAGTGGGCCTTGGCGCTGTCGAAATCGTCGCCATGAAGCACAACCTTGCCTCCAAGACGAGAAACGTTGCTGTGCTTGATGGACGGAGTAGCAAGAGGCATGACAATAGTAGCAGGAATGTTGAGATAGTTTGCAGAAAAAGCCACACCCTGCGCATGGTTGCCGGCACTGCACGCAATCACTCCTTTCCACTTTTCCTCGTCACTCAGCTGAGAAATCATGTTGTAAGCTCCTCGCAGCTTGAACGAAAACACGGGCTGAAGGTCTTCTCGCTTAAGAAGCACTTTACAGCCGAGTTTTTCGCTGAGTCCATGAGCGGCAGTCACGGGCGTCTCCTTGCACACGTCGTACACTCGGCTCTTGAGGATGAGCTTCAGGTAATCGGGTTCGGTCATGGTGTGATGTGGATTTCAAAATGTTTCACTCGCAAAGTTGACCGATATCGGTAGGGTTAGGGTTTTCTAAAAGGGGAGGAAAAGACCAGTGGGTGGTATAGAAATGGTGGGCTGAATGAGGGGATTACGGTGCTTGTTTCTGATCTGACATCGGAGTACTACAGCGTATTATATAGTGCTCTATTCTGTCCTCTCGGATATGACTAATTATGTCATGTGAGGCTATTTCAAATATCGAGATATAAAGAGTTGATCACTAATCGGAGTGGTAGAGGGATAAGGGTGGTACAGTTGGAATCGCATTGGTTCAGCGACTACGCCCATATATTCGTATTGTCTCCTTACTTCTTTTTCTCCCCTCTGATTGGCTACCGACTTCTGACTAATCTGGGGTAACATGCGCTAAAAATGAACTAAACATGCAAGGGTGAAGGGGTGATGCAAAGTGTTGAAAATGGCCCACAAGTGTTTGCTTGAATAGAATGTGGTGCTGTTTTCAAAAGAGTATGATGTGTTTACATAAGTAGAATTTGGAGCGATTGCTTTAAAGAGATGTGATTACATAAGCGGCTTACATAAGCATTACATAATCATAAAATTGAAGTAATGTGGGCAACGAAATGGAATTTGTGTAGCAAGTGTAGCAGATGGTGTATGGCTGAGGTCTCAGATAAGTTCAATTAGCCTCTTATTACAAGTAACTAGCTTTGTTTCAAAGTCTGCAAGACCTTTAAGTATGCGATCAACTATAGTGACAAATCTGAAGTATTACACTTGAAGGTTTATCTTTCAAGTAACTTAGTTAGCTTAGGATGTCGGCAGTTCGCGTCGTCCCAACACTATAAAACGTATCTTAACTCTGCCAAAGCTGCGAAAAAAATAACGGGAAAGATTTCCAATTATTAGCCCGCTGCTATTATCTCTCAAATATTTAATCCCCTCTGATACCACTCTTCATTCTCCCACGAAACACCTCTACTTTTCCGTCTTTACCATTGGCCAACCTTATTTACCCCAACATGACTCTTTTGAGTCACTCTCCTGCATACCTTTCCTATCTTCCTCCATATCACCATGAAACTGCTAACCATCGATATTTTCGGTACCCTGTTTGTTCCACGACCTTCTGTGGCGACTCAGTACCTCAGAATCGTGCAGGAGAACGAGTCGTATGCAGGTCACGTGACTCAAGTTCAGAACAACTTCCACAGTGCCTTCAAGCAGTACTACAAGCAGTATCCTTGCTACGGTAAGGGAAGTATAGGTTATGAGTCATGGTGGTGTCACGTGATCCAAAAGACCTTTGAGGACAAAATCTCTCTTTCTACCGCTCATAAGGTGTATGAGCATTTTGGCACTTCCTCAGCATATCATTTATACCCAGATGTGATTCCCCTTTTGGAACAGGTTAGGAGTATGGGTTTCCGTACTGCTGCGCTTAGTAATATGGACCCTAAAGCGAAGGATATTCTGCGAGATTTTGGACTAGATCGGTTGCTTGACAAGGTATTTATCTCCTATGATACCGAGATTGATAAACCTGATGAACAAGCGTGGAAAAACGTCGAAAAAGAATTTGGAGTTTCTGAGAGGTGCTACAATTCCTTGTATCATGTTGGAGATGAGGTCAAGAAGGATCTAGTGTCTGTTCCTGGATGGGTATCTGTGTTGATTGATAGAAGTGAGGGTTTCACAGAGTACGATGGGTTTGTCAAAAAGAGGGCCAAGAAAATGAGAGATGGGGTGTTGAGAGTGAAGGATGATCAGTTTGTGGTCAAGAGTTTGAAGGATGTTCCGGATTTGTTAGTTTGAACAAAAAAGAGGTGACTAGCAATCCAGAAATTTGCACTTTCTGACGATGTGGCTTGTCTACTTAGTTTGATATATAGCAGCTAAGAAAAGCAAGGGTTTTCAGTCTTCAACGAGTGTAAGCAGCTGTGGGTGTATCTTCTATCGGTACTGAGTACAGTACAGTATGTACCGGTGACTAAATAGTTGATGAATCCATGTAAAACTGTAGAGCAGTTGTGCATGTTGTGCTTGAGGAGTAGCTAGGACAAGTCTGTCATTGTAGAATTCAAGTGACTTGAACGGCCTAAAGAATTATCTAGTTCTTTTTGCTATAGGTGGAGAGGTCACCTGTCTTGCTGTAGGCTATGCTTCAGATCACTTACTGTTAGCATTATACTGCATCTATTATCTCACCATGAGATACTCAAGTAGACCACCCTAGAACATAGTATGTCCATGAGCAGTACCAATATTTTTAACGAGTGCTCTCTATTCATTTGTGATTAGTTGCTATCTATATCGTATAGTAAACAACACACCTGACTCTTCAATGTTCTCCATTGCAGAATATAACTGGACACCAACATCGTATGTACGAAGTACTGTACAATACACTAGACTTCCCATCACCACTCCACAAAACGTAGAAACAATTTTAATATCTGGAAGAGATATACGAACTCTCCCAAAGTGACACGATCCCAACTTGAGCTGGTTCTACACTTTTCCCTTCTTTTCTAGGCACTCCAACATTTCTCTGTACTGCCAAGAAAGGAGACACAACAGAACACCTCAATTTGCGCTACAGAAGAGATATCAGACTGAGATTTTGACAGAATGTAGAACAGCCCAATAGCACCCTTCCCTCTCAATTTCAGCCCAATCCGAGCACTATATCAAAAGTTACGCGTTTTCCCGTTCCCCGCAAATAAACCGTCTCATTTGTTCCAAGTTTTTTTTTTCCACATCAGCTTCCAAGTTTCTTCTCACCTGCCACCAAATCCACTCCATCCACACCATTAAGCCGTTCTTGGCTGTGGCTATGTTACACCCCTCCTTAGTAAGCCCCTTGATCCTCCCAAGTCATGCAACACGTCTACAGTCTCCTTAATTAGATTTACGTGTGGAAGTAAGGGTGGGGAGGGTTAGTCAGGGGGGACCCTTAGTAAATGGAAGGAAAAAAACTGAAAAACGAGAAACGGAGACACCTTCTACCAACGCGCTCACGTGACCATATCTACCTCCCCCCTCCCCTCACTGCTTCGCAGCTCGAGGAGGTGGGTTATTTATATCTGCTGCGCCTAAACCTAATCTCCAATGCATATCATGCACCCTAGTCCTCTGTTTCATCATCACCACTCTTCATTCTCTACCTTCCGATGAAACTGACTAAACTCCTCAGTCGCCTTTTACTCGCGAGCACAGCCTCGGCTCTTACGGTCGATCTTGATGATCCCGAATCTATCTCAGCTAATGCAGCTCTCATTGCCCAGGGTCTGATGAACTACTATGATGGACACCGATACGGAGGTGTAGTCGGCATGTTTGTGTTCCCATACTACTGGTGGGAAGCTGGAGCTGCCTGGAACTCCATGCTCGATTTTTGGTACTACACTGGAAACGACACATACAACGATGTGGTGAAGGAAGCTCTGTTGTATCAGGTTGGAAAGAACAACGACTATCTGCCCGTCAACCAGAGTACCACTGAAGGAAATGACGATCAGGGCTTTTGGGGCATCACGGCCATGGCAGCGGCCGAAAAGAACTTTTCCAACCCCGGAAAAGACGAGCCTCAATGGCTGTATCTTGCCCAGGCTGTTTTCAACACCATGAGTGCTCGATGGGACACTGATCATTGCAATGGAGGTTTGCGATGGCAGATTTACACGTGGAACAACGGTTACGACTACAAGAACACCGTGTCTAACGGCTGTTTGTTCCACCTGGCTGCCAGACTGTATAGATACACTGGAAACGAGACGTATCTTCATTGGGCTGAAAAAGCCTGGGATTGGTGTGAACAGTCGGGACTTTTGAACAAGGAGGATAACTACCACATTCGAGACGGAGTTGATGTCAACAACTGCACGAATATCACTCCCTATGTCTGGACTTATAACGCTGGCTTGTTTATTGGCGGTTCTGCCTTTCTGTATAATGCCACGTCAGATGAACAGTGGGCTACGCGTGCCAAGAACATTTGGACTGGCTGTGAAGAGCTTTTCTTCCAGGACGACAAGATGGTGGAGATTTCGTGTCAGCAGACCCGAATCACGTGCAACAACGACCAGCGGTGTTTCAAGGCTATTTTCAGCCGTTTCATCGGCTACGCAGCGCTCTTCCTGCCTGATATCAGAGACGATATCATGAAGAAACTGCGAGCTAGTGCTACAGCTGCTCTGGCTACCTGTTCAGGCGGTTCTGATGGACACACTTGTTCCATTGACTGGCTGACGGGTGCTTACTCCAACGACTGGATTGGACTGGGTGAGCAGATGAGTGCGCTCGAGGTGCTGCAGAACAATCTCATTTTCAACCCCAAGATGGCCCCCAAGCCCAAGACGAACGAGAATGGAACGACTTCTGGAGGAGTGGGTCCTCTGACTCACGATACTGGAGGAACTTCTGAGGGAAGTCCAGATGCAGGATCCAGTAGTGCCAACCCGTTGCTGATGAACCTGGATATCAAGGGAAGTGACAAGGCGGGTGCGGGTGTGATTACCGCAGTGCTGTTGATTGGTGTGTTGGGTAGTGGATGGTGGATGTTGGCGTAGACGCGAACAAACGAGCGAAGCGAGTGAGTGAGCGGCTACCTCTGAGAGAACAATACGCAGTATTGTGAACGGACCTATAGCTACCGAGAGCGAAGCTTCGAGGTGGCGGAAAAAACGAAACAAAAAATGAGCTGCTAGAGCATTGGGTGAGCGATCAGTCAGTTCCTCCTCAGCAGGCAGCTCTATCCTGTCCACGATAAAACAGTCCACAAGCTGCTTCTCTACGATACCACTCTAACGCTCTGGGAGCTATATATAAGAAAATTGATTATGTTATTATGGACTGTGGTTAATGGTCGAACACATGTGCATTAACTCCATTTGCCCATGTAGTGTAGATTCATGGGTTTCGAGGGACATTAACGAAAAGTAGTGGACACCTAGTTAGTTGAATGACTCGAAGTCTGTTAACAACAGTTCAAGGTCTAGGACTTAGAGACGGCTCGCTGATAGCTCAATTGGATGTAAAGCTAGAAGATAAATACACAACATTACAGCGGTGCCGTCATCTAGGTCTGCTGTCATTGTGCCCAGCAGCTTCTTGTGATCTTTCTGGCATCACCGTTTCACTTCTGAGATATTGGCAACTATTAGATTCAGTTTGGTTTTGATAGCTAGCGTAAGGGTGGCGAATATACAAGATGTCGTTAAGTCAGGGCTGAGGAGTTCCAGTAACATTCGCCTAATACTGGTGGTGCTACAAGTGTTGTCTTCGGCTGATCACTACGATACCAACAACAGGCCATTCTTAAAGGCCGCAGCCAAGTGTCTGTAGAGAATGAGAAGACTGTGGCGTTGGAGAATGGACAAGTATTGCGGTACAGCACTACTGTAGTATCTCCAGCCAGAGCCACAGCGTCTTGCAGTGCTGCCGAGCTTAGAGAAGTTACACAGGTCAACTTCATCACCAGTAGCACCCGTCATCCCCCAATAAAGTCCATGTTACCCACGATTTCTGCAGCGACTCAGTATTCCTTCGCTCTTGTCTAATAGCCGTCACAGACCATGATGCGCAGATTCTCGGACTCTCCTCCAGTCTGCACGACCTGCCCCCCTCTGCCAGCTAATACTGTGAGTTGGGGACCTTGCGGAGCCCGCGCCGTGGTATCCGGATTTGGTTTTGTGCGATGTGATAGGCGCGAAGCGATACCGGGTGTCTGATTAGACTGGGTGGCCTGTCCATGATGGTGGTGACTTGCTCACCGTCACCGTCTTAGGTATCACTAAAATCTGTGTTAGTAAGATGCCACAACATCGGCATATAACGTAGAAGGCATTATCAGATGGATCACAGGTCGCGCTCACAAGTCATGATATCATTGTGTATCCTTATGGTATCTCTTTGGCATCTTGCTGGTATCGCAACTCACCGCTGGTATCATTTCTGTGTTTGTGTAACTTCGCAAAAGTGTACATAGTGGAAGAGGAAGAGTTTTGTTTACCCAAGAAAATAAGCTATAGTAACACAAACACCCAGTTGGAAGTCCCAACAGGGATTACTTTGGGAAGTTCACCTTATTTTCAAAGAGTGTTGTGACCAGCACAACTGATTCGAAAGGAATCGCCCACTGTCGAGACCTATACCATTCAATCAGCTGTAATTTTCTCATCCCGTTGATACCAATATTGGCCCTATTGCGGCGAAATCAGAAATTCCGCCAACATCGACCTTAAATATCAAAGAAATGCGAATCAGCACAGCTCATTCAGTAATAATGGCATAGGAACAAGATCAACACCATCGAAACAACCGAAAATATCGCATTCTAACGATACTAATATCGACCCTGTCTCGGCATAACTAGAAATACTTGAAAATGTTGCCATTAATTGCCATCTCTTCAGATAATGAAGAATCCAACCGTACACACTCTCTCTACTTCAATATAAATAAATTAATGCTATATGCGACTAAACGTCTCGTTTGTACTTTCTTGTACTTTTATGCGTGAGTGGAGGGGTGGTGGGGTGGTAATGGGTGGTGGCTAATGAGTGGTGTAAGTGGGTTGAGGTGAAATGTACAAGCACTTAGACTTCGTCTTCGTACTTGTTGCAGTGTACAAACAGTCAGACTACGTCTTCCTGTTTGTGCGTATAGCTCGGGCCTCGCTATACGTGCACCACATTCTTCAAAGTGTACACCACCGCAATCGGCAACGTCACCACCAACGCCACATACTGACAGATGATATGAATCGACACCAAATTCAGCTGATGATGAGTTCCCGTTTCGGGCATGAACATTTGCGTGAGATAGACCTGTGTCGTAGCTGCAGGAGTACAAGCAGTCATGACCATGGCAAAGGACGCCATTTTGTCATTCTTGTCAATCCACTCGATATTCTGCAGTCTAGTAACCCAGGCAATGGCAATAATAGGCAGAACAATGAGCTTAAACACGACAATCAGAAGGATCGTCTTCCAGTATCCTTTCGGTAAACTGGTGAGTCTCATTCTTGCTACTGTAGCTCCTAGCATAGCCAATCCTAGAGGAACCACTGCGTTACCCAAAAATGCGCAAATGTTCATAATAAAATCCAGAGGTGGAAGTCCGTCTGGAGCGTCTCGGATATGAGGTCCATGGTAATTAGGATCCTTGTAGAAAAGTCTGTGTACTGGAGGAATGACACAAATGATGATAGCCAGAGCAGCTGCAAAGGCTGTAGGTTTTAAAAAGTTGAGAAAAAACTGCTCAACAAATCCCAGATGAAGAGTGTCTCTGATTTTCACGTATCTAGCCACCCAAGGTTCAGCCTTGACTTTGAACGACTCGATTTTCGAGCTTGGTGTCTTTTTAGGAATAGTGACGTGGCTCTCGATTTGAGTCAAAATGTTGAGGTCAGCTTCGACCTGAGAATGAGGTCTAGAAACGACTCTGGATGTAGTATGGCTCAAATCCGACTCAGATTCGCTTCTGACGAGCATTGCAGGACTCTCAGAAGACTCCTCAGGGTTCTTTTCTTCATAAGAATCGCTACTTTCAGGCTCCTCTGTTTTTGCGTGTCTGAAATCTCGCTCAATAAGCCGATATCCTCCACAGTTGAAAAGGGAGATCATCGTGGAAGTGCTAAAGATGATCGCATAAGCCACTCCCTTGTCTCCGTCAGCAGCAGAAAACGCAGTACCAGCAGCCAGAGTGGTAACATATGCAATCGGTAAATCTCCGTTATTGTTGAGAGCTGAAATCATGAGAATTCCGCCGAAAAAGTTTTGAGGATTCGGCGTAATGTAATGAGTGAGTGTCCCAAAGCCAACTCCGTACACCTGGAACATCAGAGAAGTCAAGAAGATGATTCCCACAATCTTCATATCATCCGAATCAATAGCCTGAATGATACGAGAGAACATCAGCGAAGGAGCCAGGAAGTTGACCACGAGGTACGAGATGTTCCGCGACGTTTCCACGCTCATGACGTTCTTTTTCGCCAGGTAGAAACCCATGGCAGCGTTGGCCACGATTTTCACCAGCGGTTTGAGCGCGATAAAGATCGCTGCTCCGATGGAGAGTGAGGACATAGAGGGGGGTGGAAAAGATGTGTCTGTCGAGGTTTTTCTGTTGTTCCTGAGTGTCCTGGTAGTTTTTGGTCGTTTTTGGTCGTTTTTTGAGGCCGAGGGTTACACTTGAAATGCGGACCAATGTCGTGGTTTACCTTGGCAGTGTCGGGGGGACGTTGTAAGAATATGACCGTTTTTGTGGGCACCGTAAAATACCGTAAGTTCGTCTTTCTGCCGTCCGTTCCTTCTCGTTCACCTCCTGTCACTGGTTTTACTTCTTTTCTTCACCTTGAATGCTCTTGCTCACAAAATAAGCTTTCTCGAACCCAATAAGCCTCCCTTTAAATTTTTAACGTTTGCAATAAACTCGTGGGGGGCATACAACTGCCATGCGTAGTGCCTCGCAGACGCTAAAGTGTGGGGAATATATGAGCTGAGAACAAGGCCGGGCGGGTGCGGAGCGGCTGACTAAGGCGCTGTGGTTTTTTAGCGAGCCAAACGCGGTGCGAGCGGGGAATCGAACCGGGGAGAGGAGAAGTGGGGGTCACAAAGTTGGCAAGAGGGGAAGAGAGGGTGGAGGAGGGAGGAGGGGGTTTGGAGAAGATGGAGTAGGTGGATTTTGATTCTGAGACAGGGAATTAAAAGAGCGGGTGCGGTTTGGTTGATTCCCAAATTTTCTAAGCTATATCTTGTCTGGAAGTCCAGTTTGAGAGTGTCTTGTCTTCAGTTGTTCTTGGATGGTGCTATTTTAGCTCAATGAGAAGGTGGTGAAAAAATAATTAAAAATGGGGGAAAATATGGAAAAAATAATCCAACAAAGGGAACGTGATTTTCAGGTGAAATATTATGCCTCACGGATCTGGGCTGATGAAATCGATGTTCATTCTTGACCCTAGCTTCGTTTGCTACGTCACATTGTGCTGCCATTATTAATGGTGCTAAATCGTTTGTTCGTGGAAATAGTATGAATGCGGAACTTTCGATTTTGAACAAGTAGGTACTTGTACGCAGTTCTAGATTATGCAATGTAGCAAGTTATGTGAGTATACGTATTGGTTGCCGTATTGCGTATTAATTTCTTTTTCAAGGGGCAACTTCAACTCCAATCTAGACAATCTAGGCATGTAGATATTTACTCACTTCTGAATTCTGAATTCGCTCTCTCGTTGCCTTGCGAATTTAGTTTGGTGGGTGAGACATAGGTTGGGGGTCACAGAAAGACGAAGATCTGAGGCAAATGAATAAAGGTGATGTAACGTGACGGCAAAGGGGTGGAGTAGTGTGGCTGTGAAAAACAGGTTTAGCCTGGTAAACATGTGAATGTGAGGGCTTAACTGAAGGTACTTAGAATTTCCAACTAAGATAGTGGAGGGGTATAATGTAAGTATTGGGTTTAATGGCGGTAAGTAATATGGTTAAAGGCCTGTTGACAGATGATAAACCATTCATAAACCAGCAATAAATGCGGACAAATAGAACTCAGGTAATGTCACTTCCGCAGAGTTTCGTTTACACTACATACGACAAAACGAATATGATAGCTAGGTTCTTCAATGTATCTTCGAGAGATGCTGCCTTCTAGCGATATTGAGACCAATCATTCTGGAGTACCATATTAATCAGACAAGTCTATAACGCAGTCTCAAGAGCCCAGTCGTCTCTAAGCCTACAGAATCACCCTCGTATCATTCTACTCTTCTCAGATCTATTGAACTTCTCATTCAATGCGGCCTGTGTCTCCTTCTCAGGTTTAGTTGAAGCGTAGTTGACAGCAAAAGTCACCTGGGGGTTTATTTTTGGTGTTACAGAGGTGCTGGAGAGATGAGAAGTATCTCGTTCAATAGCCAAACACAACATTACTAACTAAGACACTCAAAGACACACACGCTATGTACTCAGATCTCAGGATATCCACTCTGTGGCCATTCTCCTTTACTTAGCCAATAAGGTATAGACCAAGACAGCCCACACAATACACCATAATAGCTCAACCTCAACAAGGAACAACCAAATAGAGCATCTATAAGTGCAACAAAGGCATCCACTTCCACTCCTCTCTATTCCTTCTCTGTCAGTCTCTATCACGTTTCTTCCACCTTCCTCTTTTGAAGCTCGATGACAGATGACAATTGTGGAGACGGAATTTCACCAAAATATCAACAGACCATAGGCGACTACAAAACCAGTAAATACATATCAATATCAACACCAATTCAACGCCAGACAAATCCATTACTCAATACATCTACATTAGATCCTTCCACTACAGTACCCTCCTCCTCCTTGTCCTTGTCCGGTGGCAAACAAAGCCATTGTCCCAACGTCGTCTATCAACTTTCAGATCACCATAACATAGTAAAAGCAGAGCCCTCTAGAAACCGCAATAATTACACTACAACAAAACCAAGACCACCCAAATCACCCTCTTCCCCATCACACCAAGTCTACACTCTTCTTTTACTCCTTCCTCCCCTCCCCACCCCTCCAACGCGAAACCCATTTCCGTCACGCTTGACGTGCAGCGCGTCAATTAGACTTTGGAAAATCTCCCACCATAACATCCTGACAAACATCTCGACACATCTGGATCTTACACTACCCAAACTACAGCACTTCCGCCATGAGGAGAAGCACCCAACCGTCGAACCAACCCCCGATTACGGCCCGGTTCGTCCGCCGGAAACCGGACAAACTCATGGAAGCCGAACGAAGAGCCCCAGTGTCATCCACACCTGGAGTCGCTTCCTCAGCTCCTGGAGTAGCAGGACTCACCAGGAAAAGAGTGGTCGGCTCTCCGGGCGTCTCAGGAGTCCCTGGAGGCTCAATCCAACGCCGATCTGGCCGAGCATCGCTTCTAGAAAGCTCAGATATCAAGAAATCGGCCTACAAGGTCCAGAAGGACTGGCGAAAGGGATCAAAGCCCAGTTTCACCAGCAACAAGAGCTGGAACGCACAGCCTGCGCCTATAGCCGAGCCCGAGGCTCTCCCTCCTCTGTCTGACGAACAAATGCACATTGTCGACCTCGTGTGCAAAAAGCGCGAAAACGTGTTTTTCACAGGCGAGGCCGGAACGGGCAAGTCGCTCATCATCAAAACCATCACGCGCCGCTTCCAGGACTCGGGGATCTGCTGTCACGTGACCGCCCCCACGGGTCTCGCTGCCGTCAACATTGGCGGCGTCACCACGTACCGGTGGGCCGGTCTGGGTCTTTTGCAGGGCGAACCTCCGGCTCTGGCTGCCAAAATCGCCCGCAACCAGGTCGCCAAGCAGCGGTGGCTCGACACCAAGGTGCTCATCATCGACGAGGTGTCCATGTTTTCTGCCGAGCTGTTCCACAAGCTCAGCGAGGTCGGCAAGCTGGTGCGCAAGAACGAAAAGCGGCAGTTTGGCGGCATCCAGCTCGTGCTCACGGGCGACTTTTTCCAGCTGCCGCCCGTGGGTATGAGCACCAAGTGGCTGTTTGCCCACGACACCTTCAAAAAGGCCATCCGCCACAGAGTGCAGCTCACCAAGGTGTACCGACAGCAAGGAGACACCACGCTCACGACCATGCTGCGGAAACTGCGGTACGGCAACCCCGAGGACCACAACGAGCTTGCGAGGTTCTTTGGGGGGCTTGCACGTGAGCTCGACGACTCCGACGGCATTGTGCCGACGGTGCTTGAGCCCCGCAACGACGCCGTCAACCTCAAGAACCAGCAGGAGCTCGAGAAGCTGCCTGGCCCGGAGTTCACGCTCAAGGCCAACGACACCGCCAACGGCAACTCCATGGACCACTACAGCGCCGCGCAGCAGGAGGAGACCAAGCGGCGGCTGGACGAGAACCTGCGGGTGCCGGGGCTGCTCAAGCTCAAGCTCGGCGCCCAGGTGATGGTCATGAAGAACATCTACAAGGGCGCCAACAGCGGCCACGTGAACCTCGTCAACGGCAACATGGGCATCGTCAAGTGGCTCATGAGCGCCAACAAGTACTACGCCATCTCCCAGAGCGGCAGCGGAAGAATTCCCATGTTCGAGGCCATCGAGTGGGTCGAGGGAATTCTCAAGAAGGGCAAACCCCCGGGGTACTATCCTCGAACCAAGGACATCCGTGCACTCAGGGATTGTCCCGAACCCGAATCCAAGTACGTCGTGCACTGGGACGCGGCAAAGGAACACCTCCTGGAGATCTACGAGATCATGGAGGTGCAGTACCGGTTCACGCCCAACCCACAGTTTGACTGCGACGCCTTTGACGCTCTGTTGCCCGTGGTCAAGTTCGTCGACGACACCTACGGCACTAGGTACATGCACCTGGGTCCTGAGGGGTTCGAGATGCGCACCAAGGCGGAGGGAGAAGGAGACCAGTCGGCGAGCAACATCAGAAAACAGGTGCCCCTCATTCTCGCGTGGGCCATGTCCATCCACAAGTGCCAGGGCCAGACACTCGGAAAGGTCAAGGTCGATCTGTCCAAGGCCTTCTGTATGGGCCAGGCCTATGTTGCTCTGTCGCGAGTGACAAAGAAGGAGAACCTCCAGGTGGTTGGTTTTGATCCGAGAAGAGAAAAGCCCAGTCAGGAGGTGATTGACTTTTACCGACAGTTCCAGAGACCGTTTGAGAGGGTCGAGAGGGTCGAGGAGGTGAAGAAGAATGAGCGGTTGGAGAAGATGGTGGAGGAGTTGGACGATGATTTGGATGACCTGTTCTAACGAGCGAAACGAGTTGGAATAGGTGGAGGACTTTGACAACCTCCAATCTTGAATGAAGCACCACGATAGCTCCAAACTCGTCAAAAAGAGAAATGGATTCTTCGTCACGTTACCGCATCGTTGGAGGACTGACGAAACCCACTCACAGCCATATCAACAACCACAAGAGTAGACTCAGAGCAAATGACTGAGACTCATCACAAACAGCATATCTTGCATATAGCATAATACACAATAGTAATGAAGGAGAGGGGGAGTAGGAGGTGGTTGACCAGGACGGGGTCTCTGATCTGCTGAGAGAGCTTCTGGAATGGATAGTGTTGTATCAGGACGACACAGGATTTCTGTCGATCGAATCACAGTTGTTATGAAGAACAGGTTGAATGAGACGACGGCCAGCTCATCGTAGACATTTCAACCAAGTGGCAAAGTAGGTGCCAGCGACAATGCTACCGGTACCGGTAACAGAGGAGTATCCACAGACAGAGGCTGAAGAATAGGACAGGTTTGTAGCTCAGTCACCTGGTGGACGAATGAGGACACCTCCAGGTTGTTCTCTGGACTTGAGAGATGAGTCAGAAGTCAATTGAACATATCAATGATATCCCTGATTAGAAGATAGGGCATGACAGAGCTTCAACACAGGTAACGACGGATGAAAGGCAGTGTTTCCAGCTATTCTTTGGCCCAGTGACGTGCTCAATGTGACGACTGTACATCGCATGACTCTTCCCCCACAACATCTCCTCGGTCGTAACACAGACACCGCTGCCAACACCCCACCAACAACACAACCACTCCACCTCTCCCTACACCATCAAACGTGGCTCTGGCGACCGCACGGAGACCATCGGCTGGGTTTGTGCTCGGAAAGAGGTGGAAGTGGTGGTGTCGAGGGAAACGTTGGTATCAGTGTCTGTGTGTGTCAAAAGACAAGAGCTGTTTGTGTCTGAGAAAAGTCATGGGGGTTGGCGTCTGTATCTGTGGGTATCGATGACTGTCTGATGGGTGTCTGATGGGTATCTCTTGTGGGTGGTATCATGATCGGATGTGGTGTGTCATTTAGAGTGATGGGTGAGAAGAAGGGTGAGATAAGAGGGTGGCTCTGTTTGTGTTCTCAAGAGTCCACCTTAATTTTAGAGAGTTAGAAAAGAGATAGTGAGGAGACTCCAATGACATAGAAGAGTAACTAGCTGCCCTCAAAACCCTCAAGACACCTTTAGGTAGTGAAAAATACACCAATCTGAGCAGGAGGAAATAAATTCAAGGAATGGGGCAAAATCTGTCTGCATCTTCTATAGAGAAAAGTGGCTAAAAGGCTCTTGTCAGTTGAGACTTTTACATCCCACCAGCTTCTAGATATGCTCATAATGAAGACTCAGCTATATCCACACGGACAATGGACTTGGGGGTGAGGAAGACCTGGCCCTCCATGGAGACTATTGTATTATGATGTGTACACCAAGTAAATCAAGAACTTCTAATCGTCAATCACAGATCAAGCAATTGTACTGATACTCACTCCCAACCTCCCAATGCACAGATCACACCTTTACTTGTGATTACAGTATTAATTAGGCCAGTACTTGAGTTGAAGATGAGTCCTTCACAAACTTCCTTAGCACAACTACCGGAATGTTCATATTACTTCAAGGACCAGTCATAAACCGTCTTATTCTATCTTTCAGTCCAAACCTTTCAAACCACACATCCCTGCATCTCATCTCATTTAGCGAGGTCTTTGTTCTCAAAATCAGTACAGACATTATTGTGTACTTCATGACACTTCTATATATACGATCTATAAGGACAACCTTAGTCACAGAGCAAATCTCAGGCTCCAAGATTGACAGTTCGTATTTTACAAGCTCATTTCTATCTGTCTGAACATTTTCAACCTCAGACATACTATCTACTAATGAGAACTTCTACGAAAGCATTCTCCTTGAACCTCAGATGAAATAGCCACATTTCAAAGAAGCTAACTACACCATCATCTGCTTAGTCATCACCCCAGTCACCACCTCACACCACATCCACATCCACATATCTACTGCCTAGTGACCTACCACAACACCTGGACCTCGGCTGTTACCGTGGTGACCAGTGAGCCGAGGAGTAGTGTCATATCACGTGACTTGCCAAAAACCAGATATACGTTTATTAGTCAGCCAAATGTACCTACAATTACTGGTGTCTTCGCCTTCACCCCAGTTGTAACATCACCAACTCTAATCTCGGAGTATTGATGACACCACTTTTAGATGCGTCGGAAAAAGCCGGGTTCGCGTATACGTGCTTTTAGTGAGGGGAACGTGAGAACAAGGGGGCATGTGCCAAATTCCGATTAATGATATAGATGGGGGGATGAATTATTGAGAATAACTCATTTAATTCGAGGAAATTGTATAAATTAACGAAAATAAAGGAGCTTCTGAATTTCATTTTCCCACCTCCTACATCACCTGATTCTCTCGGCATGACTCACCACGTCTCTGTCTTCGCTTAATGACGTATTAATTAACGTCGGCTATTTTAGAGCACTTCGGCATATATTTCCTGGCATGACGAGGCGAGCTGAGTTATTATTTTACAGTATTTTATTTTGGAATATTCGCCAAAAATCGAGAAAAATTAGTCTCAAGTCTTCCCCTCTCGTTTGCACATGGGAATCGCCTGACCGATCTCCACACTCGCTGCATTCTCCACAGCCCCATCTCTTTCTCTCATCCAATGATACTCACAGATTCTAAGCAGATAAGCCTTTATTCGGGTTAAGGTGTGGGAGGGGGGAAATGAGAAGCCTTCAATAGAGCGAGTATTTGGTGGAAACGATTTCTTGATCCGTCAACAACCGAATATCACGTTCAAGAGAGTATTTTCATTTTCCTGAGAATTTTCCAATTTTTTCTGATTTTTCGTTAATTTTTTCCCTCCAGGGATCGGAAAATTCGCCCAACTGTGACTCCGAGCCTTATTCTGACGGTGAGCAGAGTGACGTGCAAGTATGTGCCTACTACTATGGTCGGCGGCTAAATGGCGCTAAAAACGATGTTTCCGTTGCTTGTTTGGCGGCTAACCGGCTCACCTACTCCACACACCGGACCAGCGGCTACAATCGTCGTTTTATCGGTATTAAAATCCCCACGAAAGATGGACAGCTTTTCCCCACCTTGATAAAGTTAGCGTTGGCTCGTCGGGTCAACTCTATTAAGGGTGGAAAAAGTCGTGGAGCTGGGAGAAGACGTTTGTACCTGTAAACCTCTCAACAACATGTCTGATCAGAAGCGTGAGTACTACGAACGAGGCGAAGCCGAGTTTGGAGTGAGGCCAAGACCTGAGTTATTTGGTGTTTGTGTGATCTTTGGTGTTTGATTTCTGATTAATCATCATTCTGGCATCCAGTCCTATCATTGGGATGCTACACTGGTGGTTTGGTTGTGTTGTGATTTGTGGGGTTCTACGATTGGTGTTGGGAAGTCTTGGAGAAGTCTGGTGGGGTGTCCTTGTCTATGAAAGCACTTCTCTCTGATCTTGGCCATGTGATCATCTCAATCGGGATACGTCTGACTGGTCATAGAAATGGGTCATGTTGAGTGGTTGTGGGTCAGAAGTGGGTGATTAGTTTGGGTGGTTTGAAGATGACCAAGACTCTGACTGATTGATTGTTTGAATCAATCAGATGACAAAACCAGGCTGGTCTGATTCACTGTTGTCTGCTCTTGTTGCCTGCCCTCTCTCAGTTACCTCCCCATCGTCTCATCAGATGTCCTCTCCTCATTGCTATCAATTGCAACATTTCCATCTTTACGAAATTAAACGTGCGTCTGGTTAAGGACACAAACAGAGGAGGGGTGGTTATCTGTCAAAAGACACCTCCCAACTTCTTCCCAACTATCTTCCACCTACTTCATCCCAACTTCACCATCCCAACCAGCTCAACAAAAGATACCAATGACTGAGACACAGACGGAACGAGATTCGAGGATGAGCTCAAGTAGAGCATTTGATTTGATCATATTGGCTCAATTGATGACTGATTCTGTCTCTGAACACATTGACCCTCTTGATCACCTAGGCTGGATGCCACCTGTCTGGATTCGATTCTTCTCTCGTGTGCGGCATCCAGCTCCTGTGGTGACACCAATTGGAAGCTCAAACTCCGATCTCCTCACAACACTCCCAATGTGGTGATCTGAGGGTCTCATGTGATACCAGTTAGAGATCTACTCCTGATTCAAGATCTGCTGGCATTACCGCCAAACCACTCATCGTGCTACGCACTCTGAATGGTTTGAGCTGATTCGGCGTCACAAACTCATCGCACTACGTGCTCTTCGTTTGTTCCTACTAGTACTAACCCAGCCCTCCCCTTCATCTACCAATTCGCATCTGGAGCCATTGCCGGCGTCTCCGAAATCCTCGTCATGTACCCCCTTGACGTGGTCAAGACCCGAATGCAGCTCCAGGTCAAGGGTTCCGGCGAGCAGTACTCGTCCATGGTCGACTGCCTGCAGAAGATTGTCCGAAACGAGGGCTTCTCGCGGCTGTACCGAGGCATTTCCGCCCCCATTCTCATGGAGGCCCCCAAGCGAGCCGTCAAGTTCGCTGCCAACGACGAGTGGGGCAAGTTCTACCGAAACCTCTTTGGCATGCCCAAGATGACCCAGTCGCTGTCCATTCTGACCGGAGCCACCGCTGGAGCCACCGAGTCCTTTGTGGTTGTCCCCTTTGAGCTGGTCAAGATCCGACTGCAGGACAAGTCGTCCAAGTACACCGGCATGGCCGACGTGGTCAAGACCATTGTGCGACAGGAGGGTCCTCTCGCTCTGTACAACGGTCTGGAGGCGACTCTGTGGCGACACATTTGGTGGAACTCTGGATACTTTGGTGTCATTTTCCAGGTGCGAGAGTGGCTCCCCAAGGCCCACGACAAGAAGGGCCAGATGATCAACGATCTGATTGCCGGCTCCATCGGAGGAACCGCCGGTACCATTCTGAACACCCCCTTTGATGTCGTCAAGTCCCGAATCCAGAACACCACCCGAGTCCCCGGCGTGATCCCCAAGTACAACTGGACCTTCCCCTCGGTCATCACCGTGTTCCGAGAGGAGGGCTTTGGCGCTCTGTACAAGGGTTTCATGCCCAAGGTGCTGCGTCTGGGTCCCGGAGGAGGTATTCTGCTGGTGGTCTTCACCGCCTGCATGGACTTCTTCCGAGGAATCCACGAGGGAAAGAAATAAGCTACTTTTAGGTGGTGATGATTTAGAGGTGGCTGTGAATGCGGCTGCCTGACACTGTTATGATGGATGGTTAATAAAATACTGTTAGAAGTACAACAACCGGAGGTAATTGTTGCGGAGCAACTGTTACCGACCAAGTAGGAGAGTAGAAATGTAGCCGCGAGGGGGATTGTAAGAGTGTTGGTGTTATTATATCATGTCTATTGCATCAGAGGAAGGGAGAGTCTAAAAGAGAGGGGTGGATGAGATCAATGAAATATCACCGGGTATATCCAAATGACATGGGTTATAGGAGGAAACAATAATGTAGCTACAGAAATTGTGAGCTAGAATTGCACATATGATAGTTCCAAGTATCTAGATCTGCTGGTAGCTAAGAGTTATTAGTTCTACTCGTAGTCCCATACAGCTATTCTTTCGTTTCATCTACCCCAATTGGTCCACTTGAACGACTATCCTTCCTCTTGGAGTATTGAGGTAAGCTACTTGTAGGGCTTTTCGAGTGATAAAGGACAGTACGGACCGTACGGTATACAGGGTCAGAAAATGATCTAACACTTTGGGTTCAAGTGATTGGCAGTTGAGGTTTGATTGAGGTTACTTGGTGTGCTTGTTGTATTCCTGAACTATTACTTATGGTATCAACTATAATTGTTGACAGCCTGGTATTGATCAAGTATTAGTTACACTGTGGTCAAATAGTAACAGACCCTTTCTTACACTCCTAGAAAGAGCTATTTGACAGAATACAGCATAAATCAACAGTTCATGGCCTGGAAAATACACCCAACCTATTTTCATCCTTCTACAAACCCTCCCCGTATCTCTTATCTCTCTCTCATCTGGCTTACAAATAACCAGTCAGAGGAGGTGCATTACAACTTAAACAGAGAGAGTAGACAACTCTTCAAAGTCGGTCAAAAGTGAACAGATTTTGACGGTTGAAACTGCAATACGCTACCCCCATTTCCACCACCTCTCTCCCACCCTCCGTTTCCCTCCACCCCCTCTCCTTCCTCTTCCAACCCCTTCCCTCTCTACCTGCACTCCATGCATCTCATGCGTCAGGAATGCACCCTCGTAAATTCCAACATGAAACTCTCTGTTATCATCACCACTCAGAAGCGAGGAAAACACTTGACCGACAAAGATGAGGCATACAAGGGCAGCTGTGACTCTTCTGAGACCTCTCACAACCTCTTTCCCTCGCTACTACTCCCGCAAAGCAATCTCTCTCAAACTCCCCGATCTCGATTTTTCGACGCCGAAAAAAGAGATCAATTTCTGTGAAAATTGCCCTGAACCAGACACAGAAACGCCCTATACCCGCTTATTCCCCGCCGAACACGAGGATGCGATTGACCACAAAAAATCCATGCCTGCAGCTTTCCATCTGCGTCATTTGTTGATCTCTACAGGTGACCATAAATGGCCCAAGGCGATTGAGAAAGACGAGTCTACCCTGGCTGGTCTGATTGCCGAAAAAAGACACGAGTTTCCCCTCAGAAGTAAGATGGCCAAGGCGGGTATTTTGATTAGTAATACGACCTTCAAGGGTGAAAATGAGGGTGAAAATAAGGAGGTTTCTTCAGCTTACCTCTTTCCAGACAATCTCTATATTTCACACATTCCCCATGAGGAAACTGAAAACTTTTTGAACGTTCTTCTAGAGGAAAACGACGAGATCCGCGCTATTAAACTCAAGGACCAGTTTGGAGCACGTGACAACACTTCTGACCTCTGGCTTGTATGTGGTCATGCAGAGAGAGATGCTCGATGTGGAGACATTGGGCCGTTGATTTTGGGTGAAATGAACGAGATCAAGGGAGGGCAGTCACGTGATACTAAAACGGCATTGATTAGTCATATTGGAGGTCATGCATTTGCAGGAAATGTGCTTCTTTTTTCAGGAGAAACAGGAACTTCGTCCTGGTTTGGAAGAGTGAGACCAAAGCATGTTCAGGGGTTGGTCAAGGAGTGGAAGGAGGGACGGATTGTGAAGGAGTTGTATAGAGGAAGCTTTTCTGAGTAAGCTGAGTGGGGGGATGTGTTTGTGACTAATAGAAGAGGTTGTTCATTTTTGGAAGTCATAGTCTGAGAATGGAGCAGTTTTGAGATCATAACCTGTGAATGAGGCTTGAAGTCTGTTGTCTATGACCCCTGAGTGCTTCTTTAGTCTCGTTTGGCTCTGAGATCCTCCCTCCTTGATATATATGTATATAGTAATTGATAGACTGACTTGACTTGTAGGAAGCGTTAGAAGTTGACAAAAGTGACAAGAATTTTTTTGTGCTCATATTCGAGAAGCCACAGATCGGATGTTTCTTATTCTCCGTTTGCTTATGTCGTATATGTGGACTTGTGATTCTTCCTGAGACACCTTAGCTTGAGCATATTATGTGACTCAGAAATGTTATGAACAGGAATTATGAGTCGAAAAGTCCTTTTTGGGACAGTTTTAGCTACTCCATCACCAGTGACGTTCACTTCAGTCCTATGGCTCTCTCAGATGGCTCTTGATGGTACTCTTCTTTAAGTGATCGAGTGCACGAGCACAATACACCTCATGGCTGATGGAAAGAAGTTCTTGAGATGAAAAGTTGGACTTGTTACTCTAGCAACTATCAATAACCGGCTGATACACATTCATGTTTACTTTGGCCCTCAAAAAGTCACAGTGATCATCAAGTCATATTTGGTCAAGGTCGCATTGAGAAGTCTCTCCCCAAGTTCTGTTTTTAGTAATAGACACAGCTGGAGATTTTGGGGGTTCTTCAATACGCCAACTTCTGTACTAGGACTACTTTGAACAAATCACGTGCTCAATTCTCACAAAATTACCGTTCATGTATGCTGACTAAGCACGTGTTGAGGAGATTTGTGAGACAAGAGTAAGTGATTAGTAGACACTATTAGAGGCTTATATGCAACTGCTCAGTGATATCCTGGGTGTACACAGACCGTGGTTCCTAGTTTTCTCCCCTGGATCTCTATTCAAGTCAATTTATGTGACTATCTTCTCAGTATCACAACTTGTACAACCCAACTGAAGTATCTCAACTAAAGTTGAGGACCGAATCTGAGTTTGTCAACTACACATTACTGAACACCACTCAAGAATACACCCAATAAAATCGTCAGAAAATTGAAACAAACCAAACAACCAACAAAATCAATCACTTCCGCACCAATCTTCCACTTCCAGTTACTCCCATCCTTAATTCTCTCGTCGTCGTCATTTTATTTCACCTCCTTTTCACCCCGGTTCCATCTTAACAAACCTACTTACTCCCCTTTCCACGGAGTTCACGGAACTCTTCAAGTGGACGAATATCCATCCAGAAGCTCCAAAAACTCGTTCCCTACACCTTTCCGACCCGCTGAACACTTCTAAGTAGTCAGATTTCCTCTACCTCCTCTCCATCACCCGCAATCAACATTCTCCCCTCCCGTCACCCCGATCGACGATCTCCCCGACATTAAAGATACCCCAGATCGACAGACCCGTGTCAGCAGTTTCAGAGCACAAACAGATCCTTCTTTGCGAGGCTGACGCGTGTTTGGACCACGTGACTTCCGTTTTAAGACAATTACCCCTTCCTATAATACATTTTATTTTATTAAATCCGAATTTCCGTTTATTTTATTTTATTATTTCCCCAAATAATCACCTGCAATTCGGTTTGTCCGTTTTGGTTTAGCCGTTGATAACGGTTCAGGGTGCTACAGGGTCGAGATGATTTGACAAAAGCGGTGGGAAGGGATTTTCAAAAATTGAAGAAAAAATAAAGAAAAATACCAGCGTGTTAGTCACGTGACTTTCTATCTGTTTTCACGTGACCATTATTTTTCCCCCCTCTCGTCGGACATTTTGCCGATATCACATGACTACCCGCAATCTGTGTCAGAAAAAGAAACGTCAAAATTCACCATCTGCAATGCAAACCAATCATTAACTGATAAGCCACAGTAGGGAATGGAGGGTAATTGAGACTGAACAATGGCACAAAAAATGCAAAAAAACTGCAGTAAATAAAAGAATACTACAGTCATGTTCAGCACACCTCCACGGTCACAGACATATTTCTAACTACCCATTCATTCCCACATTCCATGTTTTGCAACGATAACTGTCACTTTTAGTCTATATCGTGATAGTCAACAGGGTGGATCTTGAAAACACTGTTGAAGTCGTAAAACAGGTCAGAAAACGAATCCGTAATTTTTTCCTTCATTCCAACACCCTCCTCTAGCTCTCTCCTGACGCTCGCTTTTATCTCCATTTATTCCATTTGTTTGGATATTATCACGTCTTGCCGATTTAGGTTGACGTTGACAGGGTTTTGCATTTTTAGAGATACAACGATACGATACGAGATAGGAGGATGTGGTAGTTGTAATGTAGCTGGAGGGATGGGGAAAATACCAGAAAAATCAGAAAATTTAGGTGACCAACTTTTGATACTCATCAAAGCTCTGACCAATTTCCTCCCAATTTTCTCCCCCACCCCTCTCCTCCCCACATGAATAACGTTTGGCGTGCATACACGACGATATATACCATCTGGAGGGTGGCCAACTCAGCAGGATAACGACAAGATGTTCAGGTTACCGGCGAATCCGGGCGAGCCGTGGGAGCGGGTTGGGGAGGAGGATCACGTGATACCTCAGTCCTCCAGTCACATGACCCACCCTTTGCGCCACATGACGTCTTCTCGGCGGCAGGAAATCTCCGTGTTGAACGAGTTACAGGCTTTGGCGACGGTTGACACTCTTCATTTGCTGCGATCTCGGATTTCTCAGCGTCTTTTGGACCTCGGAGCTGTCCCCCAAGGTCCCCAGTCGTTGTTGCAGCTTTTTTCGTCCGTTTGTGGCTGGAATCACAGTCGAGATTTGGGGACGAAAATGTCCTACTCCACCAGCCCCAATTCAGATACCAGCGAGCTTCACAGTGATATCACTCCGGTTACGACCAACGGATCGGGAGTCGGTTCCTTTGGTTCGACTCCTTCTGTGGTAGCTTCTCAGACGAGCGACCGGATAGATCGAATCAGTGGCACGACAGCTCTGACGTCGAAAATGACTCGTCAGTTGAAACTGTCCAACACAAACACAAGCGTGCAGATGAGCGCCACCGTGTCCTCAAAAGGGTACTATGCCAATCTGGACACTTCTCCAGGTATAACTCTGGCTAAAATGTTATGTGCTCAGCCAGAGTATGCTCTTAGAGAGTCGTATTTTCAGAAATGTTTCCCCATGCACAGAAAGCAGTTTGAACACGGGACTCAGCCGAGGTCGTTTTTGAGAACACCTCGGTTCAAAAAAGTGCTCATTTCGCCAGATTGTACGATGCTGGCTCTGGTAGCTGACAGACACTGGGAGGTGTTCAAAGTCGGCGAAAACTTCAACTACCCTCCTACGTTGCATTGTGAGGGTCAGATGAGTGGTGTACATGGACGTTTGAGTGAAGCACGGTACCCGAAAAAAGACCGGTATGCCAAGGATGACTCAGCAGTCGAGTTTCCACCGCCTGGACCTGCCGATCTGGGCGATTTCGAGTGGGAATTCAGCCACGCTTCGCTCAGTAATCGGTACCTGGCTATTACGGGAACTAAAGGTATGGTTCGTGTTTTTGACCTGGAGAAATTAGGTAAGCCGATATACACTTACCGGTCTGACTTTAACGCTCAGGCGATTGCTTTGAGTCCGTCTGGGTCGCTGCTCGTGTGTTCGATTACCGGGAGAGACCTTAAAACAGATGCAGTCAAACCGATGATTGCACTGCATAATTTGGGAGACTTAAGGAGGAAGGTGAAGGTGAAGGAGGGTGTTAGGAGGGATAGTATTGCTAAAGAGGGTGTTAGGAGGGATAGTAATGCTAAAGAGAGTGTTAGGAGAGATAGTAATGTATCTCAAAGACGGGATTCAGTCAGTACCTCTCAAAGACGAGATTCTGTCTCCACTAGTACTATTTCCCGTACTTCCACTTCTAGAACAGCTGAATCCACCCATTCAAACTCCTCATCCTCCACCTACGGACTGACTAGAGGTTCCCCAACTACCCTAACCACTCCGTACACAGATCCAGTCACCAGGCTCATCATTTCAGCTCAGGAAACGTCCATCTTATGCGCCACAGAAACGCAAAGTCGGTTTTTCGTCATCGACGTTCAATCCCCTGTTGAGCCGAGGTTGATTATGAAAAGTGCCAGACGAGCCGATCCTTCCCCTGACGCTGAGGGAATCACAGATTTGGCCTTTTTTCCGAACCAGCAGGTGGTTGTTGTGGCGTCTCTAGCAAAGGATTCTCCTCCAATTGTGGTAGACACAAACGTGCGAAATTTGCATCCTGCTTTGCCTCCAACCTCAGTTAGTCAGCCTTCCTTACTTTCTAGGCTTGACAGTTTAGGCTACAACATCCACTGCGTGGCTGTTTCTCCTAGAGGAGACGCTATGGCTTTTGTTGACAAGAGTGGCCTTGTTTACGTGGTCTACCTTGATCCACACACGTATGCAGCGAGAAAAACCGTGCTTGTGGCTGAAGTTGGATCGGCTCAAAATGCGTATGAAGCTGCAGCTCTCAGGTTTTCAGCTGACGGTCAGGTGCTGTTTACCGTGGATTATAAAGGTGTTTGTCATATTCAGGACTGGGGAGCGGGAATGCCGAATCATGCGGGGGTTGGAAAGTGTCAGACGTTGAGAGCGAACAAAAGCTGAACGGCTGAACAGGTTTCGAGTGCGTAGCACGAGAAAGCTGTGGACCTATGACTGAAACAGGATGCGGAGCATCTGTTGAGGAGTCAGATTGAAAAGCTACGACCTATCTTTGTCTTCAGTTGTCAGTGTTGAGGAGTCAAACTGAAGGGCTACGTCCTGTCTGTTTCTCCAGCTCACAGCTTGTTCCTGACCTTGTGTCTTTGACCTAACTGGCTGTCTGTTCTGTCTTGAACAGGTCTTACTCTTCAGTTGACTGTCTGTCTCAGTTGACTGTATGTCTCTGTCTTGAACAGTATGTCCTTTTCCTCAGTCTCTGGTCTGGTATATCTTGTCTAGTATGCTTCTAGGTCGAGCAAGTTTCCAGTCTCAGTTGACAGCTTTCTACCTTGACCCAGTCTGTCCCCTCAATGACAGCTTTCCACCTAGACAGTCTATCTACTTTGATCACGTCTGTTTGTTGAGCTGAGTCTTCAGTCAACCTTTCTCCCTTGATGGCCATGTCCCACACCTACCCTGCTGATGGTACGACACTTCCTCTCCCAGTCTTCCTACAATCAGCTGGGATTTCAGTCCCATTTCCCTACAATCATGACAGGATCATTTGATAAGGTATCCAGTCTTTCGAGAGGCATAGGACCCTTGGATGGTAACCGCTATCATCTTACAATCAAGTGATCCACTGAGGTCTTTGCTGGACTCTGTATGGCACTCAGCTACAGTCGTCTACTGATGACTCTGAACTGAGACTCATTCATACTGGACTCTCAGTATCTGACTTTCAAGTTGATCTCACCTTCTGTGGATTCTTCAGCCAAGAACGCTCAATTTGGCCTCTCAATGACAATGCCTCAATCGGTAACAGTCACAATGGCCCTCCTTCTGCCACACCTCCTAGAAACCACCCCATTCTCTAGGACACAATCCGCTGACACCCAGCACACGCCAACTGGACCCTCTCTCCAGCTGACTCAAAAAGGCCCAACGGCCGTATTTATATATTTATTAATGATATCATGCGAAGAAAATGTAGGTGTGGGCGGGCTAAGTATATTACTTAGTAAATATGTGACTAGTTACTTGAACTTAATGCTAGGCTAATGTAAGCGAAGTATATCAGTTAAGCCTTAGCAATATCCCAACTGTAGCTCACGACCGACATCAACAGGTACCCAAAAGAACTTTAGAGCTGCCTCAGACCTGATAATGAAGATATTTCGTAGCTTCAACTGAATGTGTGGTCATTGCCCTTTTTTCGCTCAACTTTCTCTATTTCCTCAATTATGCTTACGTAATCATTTGCTTTTTAACCCGCTTATATAATCAATTTTTACACTCTTCTAAATGGTTGAAGATTTGTTAAGCTAAAAAGTCGGCTAGGGGTTCATTTTCAGGGATACAGGGTAGCTAGCAAATTATCATTAACATCAGATTAAAGCTGAAGCTGGTATAAATTGATTGATATAATAACATCCGACTATCTCCATACATTGAGGTGCTCAAAAGTGATGTTTTCTATGGTACGGCACCTTCCATTTTGTTAAGCTTTAGTTGTGTTCTGGCTTCATTATCGGTCATCTTCCAAGTCCATAAATAGAAGATGCAAATAACAGTAAAAGATGACGTTGAATACAAGTACACTACTAGTATCTGTACAAACATCTAAGTAAACGACGACCCTCAAAAACCTAGGTACTTGTAGTTGTACTAAAACCTACCTAGATGTTTAACAAAATGTTTGTGCACTTTCACTTTTCTGAACCCTACCACTTTTGCCACTTTTGCCACATTTGCCACGGGCAAAAAGAAATGCCTATTACCAGAGTCGAACTGGTGCTCTTCTCATGTCGCATGTATACGAGTGAGACGCCTTAGCCACTTGGCCAAACAGGCGCGGTACGTCCTGCAGGAGGGTGAATGAGCAGTATGATCAGTCGTTTGCTTATGTAAGCGGATTACGTAATCTACTAAATTTATCAATTAACTACTGCTATTCGGGCTATTTTCGTAGGACGGAGGCTTGCACGTGAAACAGTGCTCCATGAAGAACTGCTCGACAACGTAGTGCTTGCAAATGGGGCACTGGCGGTAGAGTGCTTCGGTGTTGGACATGTGTGTGGTGAGGAGGAGGAGAGAAGGAATTTGGAGGGTGAGGGGGGTTATATATTAGAGGTGGGGTGTTTGTGTAATTAGTTGTGTGGTGGCATTTTGGGGCTGACTTGCGGATGATATTTTGGGGCTGATGTTTTGGGGCTGAAAATAAATGTGTGGGATTAGTAAGCACGGGAAATGGAAGAAAACGAGGATTATTGATATGGGAGCAAAAGATGTCGGTACTTGTATAATTGACGTCGTTTCTCGCTTTTCATGACTTGTTCTGACTCATTTGATGACTTTTGGAAGGTTTTTTTTTTTTGAGAAGTGTCATATTGGAGATATTAAAATGACTGAGTATACGATGGAAATGAGGTGTGGGATTTGGGTGAGAATGAAGGGGGTGAAAACGGTAACGTGACTGGAAAGGGGAATCTGAAGCATGTTCCGACTCCTTGACTTGTCTATGGGATACTCTGGCGTTTTAGGGTGTCTTCTGTCATTCCAGCACAACTTGAGGAAGGGAGGAATATGTCACTCAAAACTGACCAAGAAAGAAGAAGATCAAATTCAAGTAGTTGTTTAAACACAAGACACCAAAAATCCAGTTCCTGCAGTTACTGTATATAGTATTTACTCTTATTCTTAAATGAGATATCTTCAAGTTGTGCAGAACTGCCTCTGAAACACGTATACCTACACTGAGAGCTTCACAAGAACAACTGGGACGTAGGATGAGTCAAATGTGACTATTTGCGGTTTTTGAGCAAGTCTGGCGTACAATTTTCTCTTCTAGATCTCTCAGACTACTATGGATCTGCTCAAATCTATGGATGTAATGCTGAATGAAGACTTACAGAAAGTCAGTCTAGAAGAATGATAGAAGCACAACAGAGCATGAGAGACTATAAAGGGTGACAAAAAACCTCTTACTCAACTTTTCAAGTGTCAATCTAGTCTACATTCCCTTTCATGATCTTATGATACAGTTCCCTACTTTGGTACAAATAGCCCCAATTGCAAGTGACCCAAGCAGTCCAGAGAGCTACAAACCTATCAGACGTATAGAGAGCGCTCTCAGGATCACTTTAAAACTACTCTCGAAACCCCAGCTTGCCTACAGCAGATTCTAGGACAGATGATAGCACCACATGAGGCTCAAATAAGAAGACTCACTGAGAGGGGTGGAAACAGAACAAAACTATGGCAAATGATTCAATGACATCTAAACGCACTCAGGAATACACCACAGCACTTCATTACACTCTTCCTCATACCATTATCACTCAACACTGCCATAGTCCTCAAGACATACACCCACTTCAACTAACAAAAGAAAGCCCAAAGTGACTCAAACTCCTCCTAACACCCTCAAACTTCCTGTTAACTATCGTGTTATCATTACCTACATACCCTCACGCCACCACCTTCTTCTCCTTTGGAGCTTTGTCCACCTCAACCAGAGGCACTTGCTGGTCGACCTCCTTGTTCGATTCCAGCTGCGCTTTATCCTGGGCAATCAGAATCTTCTGGTAGATGCCGTAAGTCAGAAAAATGACTCCGACAATGATCAAAAATCCGCCTGCAAGGGTTCGAATGGA
The DNA here is from genome assembly GCA_001600195.1 of Yarrowia keelungensis. Taxonomy (NCBI): domain Eukaryota; kingdom Fungi; phylum Ascomycota; class Dipodascomycetes; order Dipodascales; genus Yarrowia; species Yarrowia keelungensis. The sequence goes on along the minus strand of BCJD01000002.1, from coordinate 2,824,281 downwards.
CGTGGGTTTACCGTGGAACGTGAAACTGGAGAATTCAGCGTGTCCAGGGTGGTCCTTGAGGTACTGGTATCGTTTGATGACGTCGTCGGACATGAGGAAAGGGTGAGAAGATAAATTGTTGAAAAAAATGAGGAAAAACGGTTCTCAAAAACGCGTCTCAAATAGTTCAAACTGTCCAAAGTGGTGTGATCAAACTTGTCCAAAAATGCTGTTCAATAGCCGCCAAAATTGCTGAAAACGACAATTGCTGTTGTAACCAACTCAGGTGTACGAGTACAAGAAGGGACAACTTCTGTTCCCCCTTTGGTAAATCTCGCAGAGGTAAATCTCAAATCTCGCAGATGTACAATTTACGTGGGGACAAGGTTTGAGACAGAAAGAGCCGAGGTACAAGAGGTACAAGAGGTGCACATTTATGGAGGGGGCCGAAGAGGGAAAAATGAGGCAAATTAGCCGAAATTCAGAGTCACGTGACCTAACCAACCTCCGTATTTTAGACTTTTTGTTTGAATTTATTTTAGTGCCCCAAATCGTCACCCCATCTCGCCAAGACCCACCTGCGCTATCCACGCAGCAACCGAAACCTCCATTCGGTGACGATAACGGCGTGAGACAGAGAGGGGGGAGGAGGTAAGGGGATGGTGGTGGGGAGGTGTGGGAGGTGAGAGGTAGAGGGGAGGGTATATGTGGGAGATTTTTGGTGTGGTTTGAAGGGTGGGGAGTGTTTTAGGGTGTATCTTGGGATGGAGGCGTCGTGGGTGTTAATGGAGGGTAGAGTTGTGCTCAGGAGACTGAGGCGGTTAAAATGGTACTACGGACGGTCTTGGGAGTTACTTTCATGGTGAAATTGTATGGCCCTTCTGTTGGTCTTCGAGTTAGTTTGGGGCTGATAATTTAGACTATGGACTACACACTGTAAAAATGATGTGGTAAACATGGTATGTATAGACTGATATTTGTAAGAAGTACTTGTACAAGCTGTCAAAGATGATGGGTTTAGGCGACAGATTGTCAGAGACTTCAACCAGTCTGATAAGACACTTGGATTAGATCATCTACAAGGAGGGAGAAGAGATGGCAGGATCAGATGCTAAGATTGTCAGGGTTGCATCAACAGACATAGTCCAACCACACTACATCCAGCCTCGATTAACAGCTTAGAGAGAGCGATTGAGACAAGTTTGATCTGATGCTGTCTCCTTAATTATGACCCTACCGGCACTGAAGGGAAGTTCGCATGTCTTCGTATGTAGACAAACTAACCTCTGTATCACCAACTCTACAACTGTCAACAAACATGCTTGTACTTCGAGAGTCATACACATGCCACATCTCCACCAATCACTCTACTAATATACAATCAATTATGCTAATTATGCCTTTTGACACAGTTGAGGAACCATAGTCAGAGAGAGTCCGTGAAGAAGAAAAACGGATCTTTCACCAACTGATCACACTCGCATCTTCTCATCAACCTCCTCTCCTCAGACACTCATGACCCAGTTCGCCTAAATCGTCTTCCTAACATTAACCACCCTCTGGACCACCCCCTCAACATCCAACCCCGCCTTCTCCGCCACCTCTTCCCTCTTCTTCTCGTCCATCACCAACACCTCCTTCAACATATCGCCGTCAACGACATCCTTCACAGGCACATAGTACCCTCTGAACCGCTGATGATCTCGTCCTTGTAACCCAGGATCGTTTTCAGCCACAAACTTTTCAATCGTCTTCAGATGCCGAGCCTCCTTATCAGTAGGAACAGGAACAAAGGCAGAAACAGTTCCAAGCAAACAAGACACAACAAGGAAACCAGAATACATGCCAATGGACACAGGAACATCCTCCAAGTGGAACGAAGTCACGTGATCAAACCGGTAGTGAGCAGATCCGTTCAAAGTCGGCTCAAGTTGCCGGAGATGAACAGCATTATGATCCTCATCGGCGAGTTTAGACGCAATCTCGGGAACTCTCAGCATCGTAAAACCACCGAAACGATCACCAACAGCAACAGTCTCGTAGTCAACAAACTTCAAACACGTGACCTGCCGAGCAATCTTGTCACATACCAGAGGGTACATCACGTGACCGGATTGCTCCTCAAGAACAACAACCACAGTCACACTCTGCCGAATATCACCGACGGCAACCCGATTCGAACCAGAGAAGACATCCAAGCACGTGACCCGCTTACTAAGCTCCACCTGGGCCTTACGAAGCAGCTGTTTCAGTCCCAAAGCGTACAATCTCACCTGAGACCCAACGCCAGCCAACAACAGGCCCTTGTAGCCTCCTAGAGCCAACGGAGGAACCTCCACGTCGGTGGTGTGCACGTGACTCAGATCCGACGTGAACACACTCACGTATCCTCCCCCAGTTCCCTCACGTGACCCTCCAACTGCAAAGTACTGTTTTCCATCAAACACGACTTCACAGAGACTTGTGGGGGGTCCTTGAAGGGGTTTAACCACCCCAACCGCCTTGTCCTTCACCAAAACCAACTCATTCGGTTTCTGACTAATCACAAGAGTCCCAATGTCGCTCTGAATCAGTCTCTTTCCAGTGCCCTCAATTTTCACCTCATTTTCCGTCCAATTGGACGCCGTGTTCACCGTGAAAATCTTCAAAGTGCTTCCAGCAACTCCAATCACACCGTGGGGACAATCCTGAGTAGAGAATGAATGCCCAAGATCCAAAGGCTCGTCGGAAATCGCATCCAGAGCGAAAAACGGCGAAGAATTGCCTCCGGTGGAAGTCCACGAGTCAGGGGAAGCAGTCACGTGACCAAGACACGTCTTCACACCACGTGACGAGACCAGAATCGATTCCTGGCCTCCACACGTGACAGGGATCACCGAGAGACGACCGAGACCGACAAACTTGGACCACGATCCGACAATTTCTCCAGTCAGAGGGTCAAGCTCAGCCCTGACATAAACTCCATTGGTAAGACCCATGTGGAGGTACATCACGTGACCCACAGACAGCAGCGCGATACTGCTCGCACTCGCCATCAGTCCCTGAACAGCCACCGTCTCAAACATGGACTCGGGGTCCACAGAAACAATCCTCACCGTCTCGTCGTCCGTGGCAACAGCAATAAACGGCGATCTGACTCTTCCTGGAGGGACAGGGGCAACAGCAACGGCTGTAGGAGGAGCAGAAAGCTCGTAGAGGCCGTCATAAGCTGTGAGCTCGTTCTCAACCTGATCCTCAAAGTAAACCAGAGAAGAGTTGAGACCAAGAACCACCTGATGGGACGACGAAGAGGCGCAGATCACGTGACTATCTTTGGGGGGACGCCACTTGTGTGCACGTGACTTGTCGTCCATGCCTACGACTCCCATCTCATCGCTCATAACCTGAATGTATGAGCTTCCCACCGCTCCACAGTGAAGAGTGGGTTTGTCCAGCACTAGTCCTGAGGAAGACGTCTCAACAACAGAGTCTCCAATTTCCAACACCAGCGTCGCATTCGCATACGACAACACAATGAACTTGTCCTGTCCATTGGAGTCCTTCATGGTCCAGAGCTTGGAGGGAGGCTCAGGAAGAGGAGAAGCAACGATGACTGTGGGAGTTAGAGCGTTGCTAATAAGTTTGACGGAGTTTTTCGTGACCGACGTTAAAGAGAGGACGTTCGAAGTCACGTGATCACCCACGTGATCCACAACGGCGTCAAACACGGGTTTGCGCTCAAACAGAGTCTGCGTCACAGCCAGGTACGGCGACTTTGCAGGCTCGTAGACGTTGGTCACGTGATCGTCGTCGCCCAGGGATTCAAAGAACATCACGTGACTGTCCCCTTGTTCGCTCAGGCAGACCATGTGAGCTGACTTGAGAATCAGGAGCGAAGAACACACCCCAATCGAGCCAAAATAAAGCACGTGCCACGAGTCCGACTCACGTGATATTTTGAACAGGTCGCCGGCCGTGTTCTGCGCAATGTAGAAGAAGAGGTCACGTGACTGGTGGAGGGTGGAGGTGGTGATGATGTTATCTTTTCCGGTGGAACTTCTGGGGAGGGCGATTTTCGTCGAACTACCGCTCACGTGATGAACAATAGCGTTTGTGGAAAACACAAGGACACCTCCTGGCCCGTCTGACCCTCCCGGTACTGACGTCACGTGACTGACCGAACTGGGAACGTCAATCGGAGCCTTTCTGATCACATGATTGAGACCCAGATCGAGCTCGTAGTAAACGAGCTGTTTGGCCAACACTCCCCCCGTCACGTGACCTTCAATTGCGGCAAACAGCGGGTTCTCGTAGCCTACATCACATGACACAACGTCATAGGTGATGCAATTAGTATGCGCCTCCAAAGGCGAACTGATTGTGATATCTGAACCTTGGCGGTTGAGCACGTATACCAGCTTTGATTTTTCGACACTTGCCAGCATGCATGCTCTTCCCTTTGGGTCCACGGCCAGATATTCACCTGGAACGACTCTTCTGATTCCACTTCGTCCATATGATTCTTTGTGGAGGTTGACAAATCGGGAATTTTTGTACTCCAACACAGACACGATTCCCGAATCGGAGGAGCAGATGACGTAGTCCTTTTTGAGACCCGGAAGGCGAAAGGCCTTGATTTTGCGCACCAAACTGTGGGTGTGGTGTTTGTGTAACAATGTCACAGTGCCAGCGTCACCATCGTGGGAATATAAATAGAGGGCGTTTCCCGTGGAGCTGAGGGTGATCACCTGCTGCGATTTGCCCGAAAACCGGCCGCAAATGGCAGTTTTGGGGCTGCTATCAATAAGTGTCGTGTGGTGAAGCATGAGGGGGAGAGAGAGAAGGGAAGCAGAGTGGTGATGATAAAATAATTAAGGTTTGGAGGTGTGCATGAGAAGAGAGGTGGTGAAACTAAGAAGTTGGTTGGAGTGTTTTTGAGAGGAGGAATTGGGGAATTGGTATAGAGGAGTAGGGATGAATTTTGATGGGAAGTATAGGAGTGTTTTTGGATTTCGATTTGAGTGAAAATTGGTGGAGTTTGAAAGGGGTGTTGAGAAGAGGGTAAGTGAAGTACAGAGTGTAGTTGGGTTTAGTTGGGAGGGGTGAGTAAAATGGGCTTTTATTTGAATCGAGATAAAATCAATAATTCTAAGAGAAACAAAAAAAAACAAAATTGTTGAGAGTTATTCTAGTCTGGAAAAGCATATTGGTATGTATTTTTTTCAGATTGGTTGACTTTTGAAACATGTATGATTTGTTAAGGTAGTCAAGTAAACCTGTTGACTAAGCTAACTAACGGAGGAATTATGTGAACGTCTCTGAAATGGTGGTGGTGATAGGAGGAAGTCATAAAAGGTTATTGAGCCGTTACAATCGGTCTGGGTAGTCCCCAGAAGCACTTATTTAGTTACTATATGAAATCTGAGCGAGTTGAAGGAATTGTTCTGTTGGAAATGTAGTAAGGTCCATCGACATTTACTAACCCTTACTTAAGTATGTTCAGATGACTACAGTAGTGGAGTACAGTACCTGGTAGGGAAGAATGCAATCACAAAGTCTTTCCATTCCTTTTTTTCTCTAGCGTCTTCTTATCTCTTTCGTAGCTCATCTAAATCAAGCACACAGGTTCTTACTGAGGGGTGATTCGTTTGTTAACCGTAATAGTTGGATATTTGTTGACGTCGGCTTGGAGCTTAACTAGATCTACTTGGGATATACTTAGAACATTTCGACACACTTTAATTGTGTACAAACACAAGGAACGCTGCAGAAGTCGAAATAACTACGCCACAGAGACGTCACTAATACCAATGATCTCAGCAGAATGCAGGCTCCATTTTGTTACCCATATCGGTCACTTTGGGGAATGTGGAAAACTATTTTTTGTGACCCAGTGTACAAGCCTTCAGTCACCAACCCGAGACTGTTGAGGAAGAACAAAGATGCTTCAACTTGGCTTCGTAAAGACGAAAGAAGCACACTTTGATGCATCAGACAGACACCTGACCGGAACTTTGGGGCATATGAGGTCTGATGTTACCTATGTGACTACAACGTTTCCTATTCTGGCAGTACAACTCCATTTAGTCAATTCATTCAGTCAATTACTATATACGGACTAGTGGCTGTCTACACCACGTGAGTGTTTCGATGCTAGTCCGCGATAAACGATCGTATCTCGTCAGGACAGCCTGGATCGCTGTGGTTGGGTGCTGTTGTCTTGGCTATTTCAAGACCAGCGACGGAAGTTGCTACAGGCAACTGGTCAGTGAGTGGGTGCCACGTCACTGCCTCCTTATCACAGCCAATCGTCAGGTGACTAATTGAAGTTCCCCACATCGTCGACGTGACAAAGGAATCCGCTCAACCAACCTCACCTGCAGTGAGGAGCTCCCGATGAAGTACAACCAAGGATTTTTTATCACTTTTGGGTTGTAATCACCGAGCTTCCGGATGACGTACTGTGGTACCCACCGGTCGTCCAGCGTTAAAGCTCCGTGGACTCAGGCTAACAATTGATCAGAAAGTCGCCTGTCAGGTGTGCTAAAGTAGCTAGCTTCGTGCATCGACATGATAGTCTTGCGTGCATTGTTCAATGATTGTCATCGTCCAACGTCAACGCCACCTGTGTTCTCGCTACACACAGTGAGCTCTCTAGGAGACTGCCACGTGTCGCTTTTTTGTGAGACCAACCTGCTTTGGGGCTGGGACCTCGTACGCAAACAACACCTTCTATTGAAAGTGTCGTCTATCGCAGGGTGGGGAGTAAAAGTGGGACCCAAGGGTTTATATAGATTGGAGCCATTTAGCCTTTCATTTAGAGTTGACGTAGTATTGTGATATTGGATGATTACGTAATAGCCTGAATACATTAGTGATTCACAGTGACTCAATACCCATCCTAGAGACAAACCAAATATACCATTATAACTGCAAAACTCTACTCATCATTTTAACCCAGGTCTCAGCTCTCCAACTCCATTTTCAACCCATATTCTGAAGGGTCAAAACCCCACCCCCAGCCGTGCGGCTCGGAAATTGGTAGTAATATAGATAGCAATCTTCAGCCCTAACCCGAATACCTAAAAGGGTAACTCTGAGTTGGAATATGATTGCTCATTATTTTCACAAGTAATAACGATGAAGCTACAAGAGTGGTACCGTACTGCTCGTCTTCGGCACCTCATCACACCCATCTACTTTGCATAACTCCAGCTCTTTTAATTCTTCCATCAGTATCTTATAGTTCAACTCTTTTAATTAATTCCTACCCCTTCAATTGAATTACTCCACTTTCTCCCGACCGTAACAACAACACTTAACGTTCCAAGTCACAATTGAAACACATCAACTAAACCAAGCACACAACACACACTTCTCTATCTCTCTCATAACTGACCCAAAATGAGCCAATTTTTTAGGAGACCAATTTCACATTCCACATATACCTTACAACTCTCATTATGCACCACCACTCCAATTTCTCACCCCCAATGTCTCTCATTTAACACTTGTTATCAATCACCTCCAGTTTAAGGTTACCCATGGTACAATTATTCACAGGAACCGTTTAGGGCGTGACCTACCTCAGTTGATTTTTATCTGCCAGTTGGAAAGGTATTGACATGATTAAGGTCTTGATCAACTCAGAAGGTCCGCTTTACAGTACAAAAGTGGAATTAGTTTTTGTGTAACTGGGGAGATTCTCCTACGACAATGTTTTTAATACACCTCACAGTATCCAACTATAAGCTAAGTAACTCAAAACCTCAAGACAGATTGGAATGTAATTTATTCGAGATTTTATTACTGACACTTGTAAGTCTGAATACCTCCATTTCATACTCAGCATGCAAAATACCATCTCCAACCATTCCCACTTCTCCAGCTTGTCCGTAACCTCAAAAAACTCAGGCCAGCAGACTTTCAGCTCAACTAAGAGCTAAGTAAACCATCTGACAAGCCCCAGCTTACTAGTCACATGAACCTTATTTACAACTCCTATGATGACTAATTTCCGAGCCGCACGGCTGGGGGTGGTGTTTTGGCCTCTCTTGAATTAACGTAAAAGTGCAGGTATTGAGCTGAACTTTTTGCTGCGTGGTAATTTGGATGTGCTAAAATACCTGGCAAGGTCTCAACCTTGGAGGCTTTATACCGATGGAGTTACAAACACCCAAACATTTAGTTGACTCATCTCAACTAGAGTTCATCTACCCGCTAACCATTGCAAGCTTATTAACAAAAGCACTTGAAATACAGGGTTACAACTAAACCAGGCATAGCACAAACACCTCCGCAACTCCTCAAATACTCAACCGAAATGAACGAAATTTTGACATACCCATATTTACACCTCCATCAACATCTTGACATTACTTATAGCCCTCATTACTCAAAACTCCCAAGTCAATCATTCCCTCTTCTTCACGCTTACTAATCACATTCAACCACGCACAACTCACCCAACAACACTCCCAAACCTTCCAAAATTTGTCACGTGACTTATCACGTGACCATGACCACAACAATACCTTCAAAATTCCATTTCCTTCGCTCCTTACTCTCAAAACCACGTTTCCCTCCCTCACCTTCTACCACCCTCATAGTGCCAATCTACCCCACCATTGCCCCACATTCCCCGGAAGAATATGCGGATCTAAACCTTTGCATCTCGTTTAGTCGTTTTTTGTCTCACTTTAGCGTCTCAACATTTGGTAAGGTTGGGGAATTGAGGAGGAAGAGAAGTCGGTGTAAAAAGGGGTTGAGGTCACGTGGCGGAAAAAGGAGTCCAAATATGAGTTGTTTGGTCACGTGATAACACTATGTCCAAATTTCAGACTCATAACCTGTTTTTTTCGTCAATCTAGGGGGGTCATAAGATGTCCCATACTAAGGCATCTTTTAAGACAGTAATGGGAGCTCAAAAACCGAACAAAGAACATCATTTCAGCCCCGTTTTCTGTCACGTGACTCATAACCCCTCCCCCCAAACACTCATAACCTGTTACCCCACATTCATGCAGTGTACAACAGCCTTCTTTGACATTCTTCCCCTCTCGGAAAAACTATCCCAACAAAGACCCTCGGAAGAAATATGATCCAGTCATGTGACCGGAAAATGGAGTGTATAAGTGTGATCACGTGACTCAGGAGAATACTATCACCTGACCAAATCTCAAAAGCCTCTTCAATCCACCAACTTTTCCACGTTCACATTTTCGGATGTCCCAATCGAGTGTTCCGAGGCTGAACTTTATGCGAATAGGAAGTGGATCATAGATTTCGTCACGTGACCTAGAAATGATATTTGAATATATCACGTGATAGCCCTATTTCAGAGGATCACAATGGTATAACTAGCATAGCTCAATTGTTGATATTAGGAAAATTGCTTACTAAGCAACTCTTGGAATCGCTACAACTCTACCATTTCTCATCCAATTCACACAAATTAGGTCTCCCCATGACCTCCTCGATGAGCTGCATACCGCCATACCTTTAGCTAAGCTCCAACTGTACTTTAGCTTCCTCAATTGATGACATAGAGTATAGAGCAAGACAGTAGGATAGAATGATGAGGAAATGAGATACAACTACGAGACCTATACCAAAATGGAGCCCTGAATGAGAGGAATACAACCATACTACTCCTGTCCTTCTACAGCTCCTACAGCGCCAGAAAAATCGACTTTAATACCACAACTCACCAATTTTAAAACCAAAAACACCACCACACTCCCCAACTCCCGCCGATCATTTTTCCGCCTGCAACTCTCTCTTCTCACGTGACCCAGTTCTTCCTCCCATTCGTCTCCGTTTCCCCTCTTATTAAACTTCCGCTTACTCCCAACACCTAACCGTAAACCTTAACCTTAGTAGCGAGATATATGACCTGTCCTCTGCCTTCTTAAGCGAAGGAGAAAGGGAGAACAAAAAACCGATTTTTCAAAAAAAACGAAAAAAACCCGATTTTTACCCCAATTATGTCCTACGTCGAAGACGCCGCCAACGTTTCCCCCGAGGAACAAGTTCAGGACATTTTTCTCCGGTTCAACGAGGACAATGAAAAAGACTATGCCTTCACTGTCAGGGCATCTCAAAAGGTGTCCACTCTCTACCGAATTTTCGAAGTCCTTCCGTTGTCGCTCAGACCTTCCATTTTCTACGAACACAAACCCCTGGGATTTGCTGTTTCCCGGCAACCTGGTTTCCTAACAACCGGTGGAGCTCTGCTGTTCCACGAGCGAGCGCATGAAGACCGGTGGATTGAAAAAGTTGCTGACGACGCCCGAATCGGCGAAATCGCATGGGACTCGCAGCTTTTTGTTCCGATTTGGAAGGAGAATCACGTGAGAAAATATGTGACCATGGCCCTTTTCCTAATCTGGTTATATACCGATCTTCCCGATATGGTCAGTCCCACCCCCGGACTTCAACTCACCAACCAACTTATCAAGGTCAGTTATTATCTTGGCGATTTGGTGGGAGTTAAATTCCCCGAAGACGACGGGTCTCTTGATGCTCCCGTTTGGGCCTGGGCTTTTTTTGCGTTCCATGTCCTCAAATGTCTGACTCTCTATCTCGTCCTCTGGAGTGGTACCATGAATCCTCTCTCTTTGAACCCCTTCAAGGCCCGCAAACTCGGAGCTGAAGGCACCAAACGACTCAACCAGGACGTGCTTCAGTCGATCGGATGGACTGGAGCCCGAAGAGTGACGGATGACGTCTGGAGAAAGGAGTATCGGGAATGGGTGATTACGTCAGCAGGAGGAATTATCGAAGCTAACGATAAGGGCAAGCTCAAGGAGCTCAAGGAGGCTGGAGTGTGGCTGGAGGCCGGCGAAGGGTTCAGTGTCAAAAAACAGGGCTATTCCAAGGTCGTTTCCAACATTACTGTGTCGGATGATCTCACCGAAATGGCTCCTCAGTATGGAATCACTATTGACGAGGATATCGAAAATCCAACCACCGCTCCTGCTCCAGATAAGAACACGCTGGCTATTCTCGAGCCCAGTGAGGCTATTAAGGCCCTGGATGCGTTTTACGAGAACAAGTTCATTACCAAGATTCCCCCCTCGGATCTCTGGTTTGCCACGCTAAGTGCTCCTACGCTGCAGGAAATGGAGGAACAAGAGGACCAGCAGAAAGCGGGAGAGCTGCTGAAAAAGTTTCTGCAAATGGGACCCATGTACTCGGATCTGACGCCGTTGGTGAGACTGAGAGAGAGGTGGGTTACTAAGGGGTTTGTTCATAGACTGAAGAGGCCTATTGAGAAGAAGACGGAGTAAGTCGACGAAGCCGACGAGCGTAAGCGAGTCGGCTTCGTGGTTTGGGAGTTCTTAGACCTCTTTTCGCAATTTTCTGAAAGTTTTCGTTTTTCGAAATTTGAATTTTCCACAGAACTTTTGAACGAGAAGAGATCGATGGATTGGAGTGGTCTAGAATGAAAGAGCGCGTCGCGTTGAGTTAGGAAAACTGCTTCTTTTGTTGCTAGGATGCCTGGTTGTGGTTCTATGATCCACTGTTCTCTCACGTTGATCTGAGAAGGAACCTGTCATAGAGTTTTGTGGAATCCCTTTCTCATCATAAAAACTCGAATATAAGTAATTAATAATAATATCTGTATCAAATGATGAAAAAGGAGAAGAATTTCAGGCATGTTTTCTACAATAGTTCAAACAGTTACTTCTGCCAGTATGTGAAATTTGAATTTTCCGCACAGCTTTTGAACGGCAAGAGCTCTGATCGTGGAAATTGTATAGGATGAATTTGCACGCTCTTCTGAGTTAGGAAATGAACTCCGTTTGTTTCTAGGACGTCTGGACGTGATTCTACGTTCCTCTGTTTTCTTAGATCTTTGTGAGATGGAACACTTCACAGAATCTCGAGCAAACAATATTTCACCACAAAAACCAATACTACGTAATTAATAACATCTGACTTAAATAACTGATAGTAGATGCATTACTCAGGGAAGCTTCTGGGTATACCTTTCTTTCCCATTTCACTAGCTTGCTAAAAGTTGGAATACTGAGCATATCTTTTGAAGGTGACAAGGTGGAATCATGGCAGCTGTATAGGATGAAAGAGTGCGTCGCGGTGACTTAGTAACTGAAGCTCTTTTGTTTCCAGGACGTCTGCTCGTGGTTCTATGATTGTATGTTCTGTCAAATGAGTCTGAGAAGTAACAGGGTTAGTCAGGGTCACTTTTTGGTCCAGTTGAGGGTAATTCAGTGGGAACGGATCAGAGACGCTCAAATACTAACCCTCCTTCAATCCAGCTAAGCTCTAGGGTGTATATTGGGTAAGTTATGACGTCGCTGAAGATTTGACCTGCTAGGAGATGAAGATGCACTTTTGAAGGTGTTGGAGACATGCTGGAGCGGAGTTTGTATGAGATAAAATGTTTATTGAGATGTAATGAGTATGGCAAAGGTGGGCTGACTCAATTTCATCAAGTATTGGTCTAATTATGACTTTTTTAAACTCACTCTGAGATCTCCACGGAATTACGTTTTTCAGAGCATTCGACTCCTTTTGAGCACAACTTATTTTTTTTCGATTTTCTCACTTTCGACCATCTCGTCGTGACCCCACTTTTGGGCCTCAATTAATTGCCTTACTTTGGGTATAAGTCAAACATCACCACTTTAAGGTGGTGAGGTTTTAGAGCATTCTGATTGGCTGGAATTAGGAATGAGTCTTGGGGGTCCTATGTGCACATTTTGAGAAGTATACAGTGCTAGTAGAGTAAAGAGGCAACGATAGTGGCTGTGTGTCTAATCAGCTAAGCTCTGGAGTGTATATAGAGCATGTTCTCTATGATAGTTCTCTGACACTATGTGAAATTTGAATTTTCGAAATATCTTCCGAATGACACGAGCTTTTGTCACGTGAGTAGCTTTTGAATGATTAGAAGTTTGATTGCAGTTAGAAAATCTACATCGTTTGTGTCTATGATCTCTGGATGTGATTCTACGAACCACTGTTCTCTCATTATGTGTCGAAAAGAAATACTTCACAGAATCTCAATAAATCTTCATATGATCACAAAACTGAATATACGTAGCTAATAATTTCTGTATTGAAAAGCTAAGGGTCAACGACGTACTTTCTAAAGCTTTTGAACTGGCCAACTTCTCTTGTGTCTGTAGTTTGAGAAACGTTTGAAAAATTAGGCCAATTTCTTATGGATAAGAGGTGAAGTTGTAAGAGTTGTTTAGAAAGCTAATGGAGGTTTTTCGGAGTTAGGAGCTGAACTTCACTTGTGTCCAGGTCGTTTGCTCGTGATTCTATGATCCACTGTTCTCTTACTTTGATCAAATAATAAATTTATCACAGATTCTTGAAAAGTCCCTATATGATTGCAAAAACTAAGTCAAACGTAGTAATAGCATCTGTAATCAAGACCTGAAAGTACTTCTGTAACTCTCCGAGACGTTTGGACAACTTTTGCTCTCTCATTAATATAGCATACTATAAGTATGAATACTCTGTCCAGGTTTTTTAGGAGAGGAATTTGAAGGACTAGAGTAGTATAGGATGATTCGTCGCAGCATTGGAAGCTAAAAACCAAACTCTTTGTGTCTCTAGGACTCCTACCCTTGGTTCTATGATCCAATGTTCTGTCACACATGTCTGAAAGTAAAGGTCGTACTGTATCTGGAGGAAGGTCTTGAAGTTGATGAAACCTATTTAAGTTACTTGTATCATCTGTATAAAAAAGATTGAGGAACTGACTGAGTATTTTCCATGATCTTTAAAGCTAGTTGTACTCTCTGGTTTTCACTAACATGTATAGTTTGAATAATCTAACAAACTTTTGATGGAGAAGATATGTGGCAATATAAAAGATATAGGGTGATTTATGGCGTCCTTTTGAGTTAGGAAATCAACTTCCGTTGTCTCTAGGACGTCTGCTCGTAATTCTGTGATTGTATGTTCTCCAGTTTTATCCGGATAAGAAACGTATCATAGAATTTTGAATACTCACTATATGAACAGGAAGTTTACTGTAGATGATTATAGTATCAGATTAAAGAGATTTCAAGATGAGTGGGTAGTTTGAGCATGTTACCTCCATCACTTTAACAGCTACTTTTTCCCAGTACATGCAGTTTGAAGAACCGTCCTAGTTTTTGAAAGAAAACAAATAATAAAAAGGGACTAGTTTGTGATGATTTCCACTTTATCTGCTGAGCTGGTAACCAAACTTCCCATATCATTAGAACATCTGAAACTCATTTTATGATCTAAATTCTCTGAGAATTGAGAATAGCGAACGAAAACAGAAGAAGTTGCACAACTTCTGAGTGAAAGAAGATGTAGCTATGAGCGTAGTTTAGGGCTAACTGATGTACTTCGCCAAGCTGAAAACTCAACTCCGTTTGTCTCCACCATGTCTACTTGTAGTTATGTGATCCATTGATTTCTCACATTGACAGAGAAGAAACAGATCATAGAATCTTTAATACTAACCGAAAACCTCTGAAGCTTTACGCAGGTGATTATTACTATGCAAACAGAACTGCTAATAAAAAGGATGACCATTTCCCAATATGTTAGAGTCACTTTTCTTATCTCGTGAAGAACAGCAATGTGAAATCTGAATATCTGTCCTAGCTTATGATATAAAGGAGGTAGAGTAACGAGACTAGCTTAGAGAGACACCCCTCACTCCGTTGAGATAGAAAATTTGTTTTCCATGTCCCCAGCACATCTATGTATGATTCTACGATCCACTTTGTTTGAGACTTTGCTGAAATTAACCTCTTTACTGTGTCTCAAGTATCCACTCAATTAAGATGAAGACTTACTTGGATGATCATTAGTGCTATTCCAAGCTGACAAAATACTAACCAGCTTATTTGTAATGTTTTTTGAAAAGCTTTTGCTCTATCATTTTTGACTATCATGTACAACACATTTATTTGGCCAACTTTTTATTGAAGAGAGATTCTGTCTTCAATCTAGCTCGGAACAATTAATATGACCCTCATGAGCTAGGAACTGAACTCTGTAACTTTCTACCATGTCTAGATCTGATTCTATGCTCCAAAGTCTTCTTAGATGCGGAAGAAGTGAAACTGGATCACTGTGTCTGGGGAAAGCACTTAATAACCACAAGATTCAGGCAATCTATATCTTGGCTCCTATAGAAAATGAAAAGAAAATCAGACTCTTTGTTACCTATTAACTTGGAGAGTAAGATTGTCCATTATATCTGCCATGGTAGAAGTGACTTTGGATCACAGTTTTTTAAGTAGAGGAGGTTGAGTGATGGGAGCTACTGGAAATAAATCTTCTTAGATCAATAGAGCTTTTGATCAACTCCCCATGACTCTGAGACCTCTGGTGGTCATTTTAAAGTGTCCTGTTCTGTGGTAAGTCTATGAATTCATTGTGGATCACAGTTTCTCGAGTAGTAGAGATATTACGCTCAATGACTTTTTGGCTGATTTTTAAAGCCACCATTGAGTCATTCTTGAAGTCCCCAGCGTGATTCGACTTTGTTATTCTCTTTCTCTGTAATTTATCACCGTCTTGTGGGCTCAACATGCTTGTGTTCCATATACTGCTATATGGAATAGAAAAAGAGTCAAGACTACTTTAGGATTGTTCTGGAAGTTGATATGGGTCAGGAAATCAACTTCTCTCAGTTACAATATGTCTACTGCTTCTTTTACAGTAACATCTTCTCTGAGACACATGTAAAGAGAAGTACTGTCATAGTTTCACCAGTATGTAGGGAAATTACAGGAAACCGCATCACAACATAGTTTTAACCAACAGCTATCTTTCCTTAAAGCACTCACTGTTTTTCCAAGTCAACTTGAGGAAATATGCTCATGTATAGTTGTCACTAGAGGGGGAAATAAGAATCTCACTAAACGTCACACATGATATAGCTGGTACAATAGCAGTAGCTTGGTATTCTTTTTACAGCCTAAAATAACCATTAGTCGAAGTTCACGTGACTTTATCATTTCTACATCTGATTCTATGATCCAATACTTCGTTCTTATGACTCAACACAAAGACGTGAATAACTTCTCAAGTAGTGATGAGAAACTTACAAGACCTAAACAATAATGTGCCAACAGCGGTTTAATAACGCCCCTAGAATACCCAGCCTTCAACATGGACTCCCTAAAAAGTTGTTACTGCTTCTAATTTCTCTGTCATAAAGACTATACTGGACCATAACTAGAGAACTAGAAGAGCTCAAGTGATGAAAGTTGCTCAGGAACACTTATCAAACCTATATTAGCTACTCCCTTAGTTCCCAAGTCTCCACAATGTAAAAAACAACTTTTATAGTGTTTGATTCTTCAACCGTCGACTGGATTTAATGTCTCTCATAACTTCTCAGTAAGTGACTATACAGTGATCAATGAAGCTCTAGATGACAACACATTACAGCCTCAGAATGTTGTTCAAATAGCCACTTCTTTAACTCTCCAATTAGTCCCGTTATTCTCATATACGTCGTATTTCTGCTTCAACAACACAGGGCTATAGTTCCTGTCATACTACATCAATAAAGATTAAAAGTCGCCAAATCTACTCTGCTGCATCCATTTAGCCATATCAAACTTCTCCCTATTTTCCTACTACCTTCCCCATCAAGTTCAAGCCCCTACATTTCGGCTTATGTAATACACCACACTTAACTAATGTCCCAACTAATGAGCTAAAGCACACTTACCAAGCTTGACAAACAATGACCGATAATAGCTCCCCCAATACTCAATGACAGAAGCCAGTAACCATACAGAATATGTATTGACCGACTTTCGTCATACTGGCGAAATCTCAGCTTCTCTACTACTTTCTTATACCACTTTTGAGCGGGTAAAAACCTGGCTAGTAGTTATAGCTTAAATACGACACAAAAGGGAATGGCTGATTCCTCAGCACTGAGTAGAGCTATGAAGATTTGGAGTGTACCAATGGACTTCTAAGACTCTGGCCATCATTTTGACACCAATCTTGAACAGTTTCCTTTTCTCCATAATTTCTTGATTATGTAATCACATACTTCGAGAGCCCGTATCCTTTGGGTATTCAGGGCAGACGTATTCTACAGTCGTTAAAGAGCTTTTATTCATATACTTGTAGCATCATTCAAGCCTGAATCTCCTTGATTCAATCATTTTTTGAATCTCTTTCAGACGAACATACAAGTACACATCTTATGACTTCAACTCACTTCCTATGAGATATATGACTACTCGAAAAGCTCCTTCAAGGCTATTAGAATGCCTTTTCCAAACATTTGGGAGCCTTCCTAGCTGACTTATCACTAGGTATCATCCTGATATCACACTTCTATGAATGCTTATGTAACTCACTAAAATCGATATAGTCTCTGAACTTAGCACTGTTTATATAATCTGATGCTATGTACTCATTCATATGGACAATAATATCCACAAAAACCTCCAACTGTGGTTATATATCATTTCTAAGAGCTTTTATCGAGACTCTTCGATATGCTTATGTAATACTTCACAATCACTCCAAAATCTGACCCATAAGAGATATATGAAGCAAAAGTGTCAAATATCTATTATTATTGGCCAATGTATCTGTTTTGCAACTCTTTCACACCTTTAACATCTTCCAACAGCTTTCAATAATCACTTGACTACATCTTACTAAGCATGTAGTAGAGGTCTTCCATAGCTCTCAATAACACACTGACAAGGCTAATTAATGATATGTAACACTTTTGACGTATTTGTCCCACTTATAAAACACTCATTATTGACCGAAAACCTACAAAAACCCCTTTCAATTCATTCCTATTATTTCACTTACTAATCACACTTTAGACAATTCTCATAATTCACAAAAATTAGCAGTAACAATAAGAAGTGTAAAGTGTTCATCAAGATACTCCTTTTTATCACCTAGCATGATTTTCATCTCAATTTATCCACTTTATCACTTGCTAAACTGTTCCCTGTTTTACAGCAATATTCTGCTTAGTAATAGCTTAGTCATCACACTTACTCATGCAGCTGAGTCACCTTATTGTGATTAGTCATCACACCACCTTCTCTCAAAGCCCTAACCCTACCTTCCAAACAAAGTTACACCACTCCCAACTAACACCCCAAGTAAATACTTAACAACCGAACCACTCGATATTGAGCTCAAAATGAAGATAATTGAGCACATAGTCACGTGACACATAGCCAACACACCCCCAACCACCAAACCACCTTTTTTCCACCCCCCAACACCCCCCCCTCCACTTACTTTCACTCCCTTTCAAAATCCGTCTCACACATGACTCGCCCCTGTGCGCCAACCTTATTTTTCATGGACAAACCCTAATAAATGTCCATCATGCATGTGTTACCCTACGGCGAGACCCTAACCCCAGATACCCTAGCCCGGCTACCCTAGCCCATGCCCTAACCCCGGCGCGTCCGCGGAGCCTTAGCCGCCTGACTACAACTACTCGGGCAACTTACTCATAACCTCATAACCTGAAGTCTCCATCTTGGCTGCGTTTGTCGTCAGCCGATCACAGCAAGTGTCTCAGCCTCCTCCACCACAGCACATCGTATTTGAGCACGTACAGGCTGCAGCTGACAAGGTGAGTGTGGCGACCTTTTGGACAAGAGACAAGGTGATCGTCTTGGGGCTAAAAAGGTGATAACTTCAAACCCTCGCGACTTTTGCTCTTTCTTTGGGGCATGGAGGCATGGAGGCATAGATGCGCACTGCGTGCATATCTAGTTTGATATTATGGTGGCAAGCAAGTGGAGTGAAAGCGGTAGAGAGTTAAAAGTGCGTGGCGATGACACCGGAGCGGGTGACGGATGGAGCCGTAGGGAGAGGAGGTGTATACGAGAGAAACAGCCATCGGGTGTGATTGCGATTTTGCGGCCATGGTGCTATGGCGCTATGAGACTATGAGACTATGCTCCCATGCTCCTATGCTGCTATGCCACCCTGCTACCATCCTCCTCTGCCACGCTGCTACTTTTGCCATCCTTGTAATGCCTCGTACTACCTCCTCATGCTACGGCTCGTTGCTATGGCCGACATGGCAACACCATAATGCCACTAATATCCGTCTCCACTCTTGCTGCGTCTTGGGATTATTATGCCGGTGCTACAGGCAATGCTCGTCATCCCCTCTGTCTCAGAGAATGGGAGGGGGGAAATTGGTGCCGAGAAAAATCGCAACAAATCTGCGAAAATCACCAGACACGTATTTCAGCCAGAATTTAATTGTCCTGATTTTCCCTGATTTTTCCCATATTTATTCACCTCCTCCTTCGATTTCCCGCACACCAATAAGGTTATCCCTTTATAGCATCTTGAATTTTGTGCGAGTGTAGCATTGCTGCCTCCGATGAATCTTGGCTGGATGGGTTACAGTTAGGCTTCGGTATCAATTACGGCTACAGATGAGGTAAGGGAACGATGGAGGGTGTGGAGAATGGCGTGTTAGGGTAGGATGTTAGGGCAGGGCGAGGGTAGGATATTAGGGTACGGCAAGGGTAGGGTGAGGGTAAAATCTTGTAATCGGGCGTAGAAATTCCTCATTCAATTACCCTTGTCACTGCCCTCGGGTGACGTAGCCCTAACCCTTGACACGGTTTAGCCCAGTCTTAGTTTAGCCCTATTACACAGAGCCCTATTACACAATTAGACTTTTGTGTGGGTGTGGGTTAAGCGGTTTGAGCGGGTGTCTTGACACGAAAGCGGAGGTACCAGCCCGGAGGGGAGAAAGCGCAGATTAGGGCTGGAAAGCGGTACCCTAATACGCGGCTGGGCTAGGGCATATTATTTCCGCCTTCTTTTGTCGTTGCCCATTTTTCCCCCATTTGTTGCCATTTGTTACCGCTAAATCCCTCCACTCCATACCCTAACCATCTACACTTTACGTTATTATCCTTGTCCCAATGAGGTAACCAAACGCTGGGTTCAGTATATGCCAGTCTCCATCACTCTGCATGAGGCATGTACTGTGTGCGTTTATTATGCGTGTTCTGAAGAGAATGGTGAGGGTTGGTGGAAGAGAAAAAACAAGTCCACGAGGAAGAAGAAATGACGGTGGATGGAGAAAAATCCGGTCGTCATCGTGGCAGTGTTCTTTTCGCTCTCCGTGATTTATTTGATTTCCTGCGAATTTTTCAATTTCCATTTTTTTCAACGCCGTCAATTTTCATTTCATTCCACTCCACTCACTCGTCATCTTCCGCTCCCCCATCCATCGCTTTTCGTTTCGTGGTGACATGCACTTGTCAACGGGCCATGTTGGGCGCTCTTGTTTTTGTGTCGGAGCGAGAGGTATTTAGGCTTTCCCAAATAGGGTTCTGATACATGGCCTTTGTCCTGCGCAGTCATGTGATGGCTGGATGATGAGATTGTGATGGGAAACCTGCGATGTTAAACGAGTTTCATAAACTGTTGGCAAACCGATTACAATCAAAAACACGTTTTATTTTTTTTCAACTCCCCCCACCACCCCTCTTGGCTACCTTTGCCTGCTATTTTTATACAGTTTGAGTCGTGGCACGGTGCTAAGTAGAAACTTCAACGGAAGGGGCAAGGTTCACAAAATGGCTGCATGTAATCAGAGCAGAGGAATACGGAAATAACTAAGTGACTAAGCACCAGAAATAGAATCTGAAAACACAGTTTTGCTCGTCTCACTGAGAGCTCCAGAACGAACTACTCTAAACGCTATTCCCCCTACATCTCAAATCTGCCTCCCCCATCGCATTCTTTGGAGCATAAAAAATACGCTTTGGCTGGATTTTAGCTTTTGCGCCCAAGTGTGTAATCAACTTAGCTGAATCAATAAAAGGTGGTCTTGTTCATGGCGGATGAAGACACAAATACCGACGGTGTGCCTGAGCTTTGAAAGGAGTGCAACATTATCGACAGCTGCAACAACCTCGACAACTGAGAAATCGACACAACTGAGAAATCGACAACTGAGAAATCGAAAACCGAAGAAATCGAAAACCGAAACCCGTCGACCGATTCGATTACTAAGCGACACCAGCATCACCAAGAAGACCGATTTTTCCACCCATTTTTCCAACCCATTTTTCCACCCATTTTCTCCATTCTCCCCACCTCCTCCCCCCACCATGACCCATGACGTTTGTTAAATCGACCCCCGCATTTACAGACGTGTACGAGTCGCCCGACGACTCGTGCTCCGACACGGCGGCTCTCGATCTAGGAGGAAACGCCGTGCCGGCCAGCACCTCGGCAAATGGTACTGGCACAACTACAGGCACCGCAAATGGAGCCACCAACTGCCCGCAGTACTACGACAACATTGCCCGCATCGTGTGTCTCTTCTGGTTCAACGACATTTCGCTGCTGGAGGGCTGCCTCAGCCAGCAACACAAGACCAACACGGGCGTCAGCATGCTGAGCCAGCTCAGTAACCCCACAGACTCGTTCCGCCAGTTTGTCTCGTCGGTGATCGAGTACACCCAGCTGCTGCCTGTAGCTGTGTCTGTCTCCCTGCTCTACATCCTCCGGCTCAAACAACTGTCTCCAAAGGCGATAGTCGGCAACCCGAACTCCGAGTACCGGGTGTTCACCGTGGGACTCATGATGGCCAACAAGTTCCTCGACGACAACACATACACCAACAAGACCTGGGCGCAGGTGACCAAGCTGCCGCTCGCAGAGGTGTCGACCATGGAAATCGAGTTCCTCAGTAACCTCGGCTACAACCTGCGAATCGCGCCAAACGAGTGGAACTCGTGGTCCCGGGACCTCAAACGCTGGCTCGGAGTCCACAAGCAGTTCTGCGAGTCCCAGAAACAGCAGCGCAAGCAGTACTCGCCGCCGCCGTCGTTCTACTCCAAGTTCAAGTGGTCCGGAGGCACCAAACAGAACCAGGAGTACGTGGAGGACGTGGATACTCCCAGCCCCAGCAGCATCACGTCTCTGACGCCAACCTACCCCTCCGTGTCGCCCCAGACACCCCCCATGGAGAGAAAGCGCCAGCTGGACGACGGAGAACAGAGCCAGCGAAAGAGAATGCACTACGATACATTCCCTCAGGCACAAAATCCCGCCAACGCTCCCGCTCAGCCCTACGCCCAGCAGTTCCCCCCGATCCAGACCCAGCCCACCAACAACTTCCCCATGTCGGTGCCCACTCTTCCCCTCCCCCAGCACCACCTGCCGCCCCCGCAGGTGCTTCCCTTGCCCCAGGGATACCACTCGACCGGCCACTCCCCCGTGGGCCAGTCCTACAATCAGCTGGGCCAGAGCCTGAACGGGCAACTCAACGGACAGCAAAACATGCAGCCCCTCGCCCAGCCCCAGCTCACCAACATTCCCTGCATCCCCCATCAGCATGTGAGCCCCGGCAGACATGGACACCCAAACATGCCCCACGCATCGCACGTGTCCCCCACCCACCACGTCTCCCCCGGACACGTCCCCCAGGTCCACCACGTGTCGCCGTCGCACATGCCCCCCACGCACATGGCCCCGATCCCCCACGGCACCGTCCCCGGCTCCGTTCCGGGCTCCGTGCCCCTGCCCAACGGCATGCCCAACGGCATGGCCATGTCCGTCTCCCCGAACGTCAACGGCCACCCCGTCTACCACCCCACGGCCATCCCGCCCCCGATGCCGTACCTGCCGCTGGCGCCCAAGAGCCTCACGGCCGACAAGTTTCTGCCGCACCCGCCGCCCAACCAGCAGCCGCTGTACTACGTGCTCAGCAAGTCGCGCGACAAGCAGCCCCTGGAGGGCCACATCCAGCAGCAGCAGTACTACGGCCAGGGCCAGCAGTACCAGCAGGTCATGCCGTTTGGCGGGTCGTCGCCGATTGGGCCTGCGGCAGGACAGCGGTGGTTCTGCCCTACAGAGCCCAGCTCGCCGTATGACACGGGGGCCACGTATCATTACGCGAGTCCGGGGAAGATGCGGTGGAGATAGACTGCGTCAGACAGCAGCTTCAGACAGTAGCGTCAGACAGCGTAGCTGGATGAGGCGCTGGATGAAGCGCTGGATGAGCAGTCTATCGACGGTAGCATGGAGCGATACCTTCAGACAGCTGAATGGAGCTCTACTCACTGCAGCTTCAGACAACTGCATGAGGCCCTACCTACCGCATCTCCAGTAGCATGAAGTGCTACTCATAGACAACCCCCATTAGTTGTCCACATAATCGGTGTGCCAGTCGCACCGCCTATTTATATATAGATTATTTATTCGCATGATTTACGACAGATTGAGGTAAAGTAGAGAACAAAAATCCATAGATAACGGGTGGAAGGGTGGATGGGTGAAATAGGCTGCCTGCCTAAAGGGGTAAAGTAATGAAACTTTAGCTGATGCAGGTGGGATGTGGGGGGATGGTGGTGGTGACAATGATTGAAGAAGAATCGTGACCACAGAGTGAGTGCGACCGGGGGAGTGTGATGGTGACAGGGGGAATGTCGTGGGTGACATTGACGATGTGGTCACGACATTGGTGATGTTGTCACGACATTGCTGTTGTGATGGGCACGACACGGGGTATGTCGTGGGTGACATTGGTGATGTTGTCACGACATTGCTGTTGTGATGGGCACAACACGGGGTATGTCGTGGGTGACATTGGTGATGTGGTCACGACATTGTTGTTGTGGTGGGCACAACACGGGGTATGTCGTGGGCATGACATTGGAGGTGTAATGGGCATGACATGAGGAGTGTGATGGGCACGACATTGAGGGTGTGATGGGCACGACATTGCCTGTGTGATGGGCACATTGACAGTGTCATGAGCACACCAGACATCTCAGAGACTGCCAGATCGCTCGCCCACATCGCTACGCTCATGTTCGCTCGCTACAACCTCGCTCTGGCGACCGTACGGAGACCATCGGCTTGGTTGATGTAGCTGTGAGCTGAACTGAGCGCTTTGAACGTAAGCAGATCTGAAGTCACACAGATACCGTCTCACTCCTTTTGCACACACAAACGCCGAATTGGAGACATAACATGATTGCGTCCGCCGCTTTGTCAGTGGGTGTTCAAGGGGTGGGAGGTGGCTGTGGAGGGAGGATGTGTTTGTGTCCAAAATGTGTCTGTGTTAGTAGTGACATGGGGTGTGTCATAGAAGGGAAGTGCTGTTTCTGAGCTGTCTGTGATGTCTGTGCTGTTTTCAGGGTCCTTCTCTGTTTGTGTAACTCACTGTTTGTGCCTTTAGACAGCTGTTTTTTCGTGTTATTTTTTCTGCCGTCTTCCAAGTGATGAAGAAGAAGAAGAAGACACTTTCCTCACCCTCTCTTGACTCGTTACAGAACATCTGACTGGTCAGATTCGACTGGTCAGATTCATCTTTTTTGTGTGAAGCTTACCTTATCCATGTAAGGAACATGAGAATACAAGGGAAGTTAGGTAGCTGTCCTACCAGCACATGAATACCACCGTTGGAATCGTGGAGCTGTGGGGATCAAGAATATGTGCTTTTTGTGTCTGTAGGATAGAATTTGGAAATTAGCGTACGCAAAGTGAAAGATATGGAGAAGTTGAGCTCATATTATTATTCTCCTCGTCATTCTGACTACAATGATACCAATAACGACACAATTCGACCTCTCCCTTCCTCCACAACACCACCTCTTCATCCCTCTGCACTTCTTATCAAGCTCGTATCCAAAGCTACACCAGGATAAAGTTTGAGAGTTTGCCATGAGTGTAGGAACATCGTCAACTGAGGTGGATCTATTGGATTATGGTCATGTTTGGTGTTGTTGGGGTGCCCCAGATCTCCCGGAACTTCCAAAATCACTCAGATCAAGATTAGCAGACTTCCCAGTGTTAAAAACGTATTTTTCAATTTCCTCCCCACACACCCATCCCACCACAAATTCAGCTCCACCCCCACCACCGCAAGATCCCCCTCTTTCTTTTGATACCCTACAATCCCACTTTCCTTAACTCCCTACCTCTTCTACCCTCATCTCCTCCTCCAAATCACCCCAACCCTATTCCTCCACCCTGTCCACCCCAAACTCCTTTTTTCCACGGCCATACTAACGTTTGGGCCGATGACGGTCACCCGAGAGTTTGAGCGGTGTGATTCATGAGCTCTGCAACTGAGACATTTGAACAGAACTTCGAATTGTAAAAATCTAGTCAGACTTAGTTCAAGTAGGCTTTACTGTACTTGGCTCAGGACTTTATTACTTAGAGTTGAGTGGAGAAAAGGAGAATCAAAGAAAATCATTTTGTGGCAGTGTTTGTGGCAGTCGTAAACTGAGCATACGTATCTGCTTAGTCATCTAATGCCTCACAAAAACCCATTCTTTTGCATTTCTCCCCCCTTGTTACCCATGTCTGTCTTGTACACTTTACATTATAACTCCGCACGCTAAAAAACCCATAACCGTAGACTCTAAGTCGGTGTGTAATTTTGCAAAAAGGCCAAGATGGACGTCGTATTTGGGCTCGTTCGATAGCTCTGGATGGGGCCGACCCGCTGGCACCGCTCGTTTTCCCCTAGCGGCATTTCTCGCCGAGATATCGCGTTTTTATTGGTTCCCGGCCCGCGGCTCTTTCGCAAAAAATCGAAAATACTGCCCTGGGCTCACCCGACGACCCACCGCCGTCTCCACATCGCCAGACTCGCTTCCAAAGTCTCCATCCGTCGTCTCGGCTATCGTCATCCGTGTTTTGAGTTGGTTTTTGAAAAATGAACTGAGCGTGTGTCTGTAGACAGAATAAGGTTTTACAGGTATAGAAATGAAGCCAGAGATGAGGGGAACAAGCAGAAAGTCTTAGATTTCCTCTATCTTCAAAACTGACTGCTCCAAAGTGTTCCCTTCTCCCCCCATACTTTCCATATTTCACTACTCTCCCAACTCTAATCCCAAACCTTCTTTCAAACCTTGTTATTCCAATCGACAACATGAAAAAGCAACCGCATCACAGCGCATCAAAAAAAGCCCGATATTGCCGCGACAATAGCGCTGAATTTAATCGGCTCATTTTGAGCGGCCGAAGCGACACAAAGCAACGAAAAAAAGAAACAAAACGGAGACGCATGGGCAAATGGGAAGTGGCAAGTGAGGCAAGTCGGAGCGTCAAGACAAGGACAAGGAGGAAATTTATGGCGAATAAAAATAAAATAAATAAATACAGAAAATAAAATAAAATACGGAAAATCAAAATAATTCAATTAAAATGTTAAAAATAGAAAAAAATAGAAAACACTCTGTGACACCCCCTTTCCCCCCCTCTCTCCCGTCACTTTCCCTCCGTATTTTTGCACGTGACGTCACTTTTTTTTGTCATAATTTTTTTGTCACGATAATTGCAATCTCCTTGTCTCACTCTTATCCTCTCTGTCTTACATTCTAGCCCATCATGTTTGGTTGTTTCACGTCAGACATTACAGGCCACGAAGAAATATGTAAATCTTGGTTTCACGGCCAAAGAGTGTTTGAAATGAGTGTTTGACGTCCACAGCAGGTTTCACAGATGGGCTGATCCTCTCAAACGGCGTATATAACCGATGACGTGTGAGGGGTAGATTTTGTGAGCCAGAGTGGGATTATGTAAGCCAGATTTAAGGTGGGATTATGTAAGCCACTTTGGGCTGGGATTATGTAAGCCATGTAACCTCAATTTGGGGCTGGATTAGTAATGCAGTAAGCGGATTATGTAAGCTGATTACGTCAGCTGATTATGTAATCGAATTTGGAGATTTTTGGTATTTCACATCTGAGGTGGAATTGAGGTAGATGAAGGGGTTTGTGGGGTATCTGTGGCAAGCTGAAGTTGATCAGATGACTTTGATATCTCTCTGACTTGAAATTATGTGATTAAGTTGTATTGGTGACTGTTTAGATGACAGAAGGGTTATCTAAATCAGCAATAAGACAAATTAAGTGATGATATTATATTCATTTTGTTCTCCTTGCTGACTTTAGTATATCTGTATGCTTCTTGGAACGGTCTAACGTTTCATTCTTGAGTTGTTCAGTGTTCCATTGTCAAGAAGGCAGATGCAGAGAAGTGCGATAGAACCAGCCATGGACATATTTGAGCTATTGAAAGATTTTAATGAGTTTCTTTATTACGTGAAAAACAATTACTTACTGTCCATAAGATTTTTGGACGTTTCCCTGACATTCTATGACAGCTGTAAGTCACTCTGCTCTTTGACTTGAATAGCTCACCCTCCGAAGTAAACTCAACAAACCTAGTTGACTGAATGTACGCTGAGTAGCACACTAAAACAACACTATCTCGAGATATTAATACTGCACGTGCTATCTTTGAAAGCATATCACTTATCAACATGCCTATTATAAGTCAATTTATGTCTATTCCACCTCTTCAGCTTTCTCGGAACACCACTTTAGCACCCCCAGCTGACTTTTTCCCTCCACTAATCCCAACTAAAACCTTCTAACTAAGAGATATACCAAATCAGACCGCTTCTGGAAGCGTCAAAAGTGCTTCAAAAGAGATGAGAAAACAATCAAAAGAATCCTCAACAGTGGATTAATTCAGTAGTGGAGTCACCTTCTCATAACCTGCTCTAAATCTCTTTCAAAGTAGCTTCAGACAAACACAAGACAATAACTACAACACTCGATCATAGAATCATCAAAAGTGCTCCAATAACAATAAAAAGACATCCATAATAACACCTGAACGTGTGGGAAATCATTCATTGTGTTTCCTCAACTCTGTTAGCTCTACTTGTAATTCTACATGACTTAAGAGACTTACAAAGACCACCAGATTATGAACGCTCCTATAACCATCAATAGAGCTCAGAAACACACCAAAAGACATCCATTCAAACGCCCTTACGCCCCTCTACCTCCTCACATCCTCCCTAGTCTCCAAATACTTCACCAACAACTACAAACATATACTCAACTACAAGTACAACTCCTCATCAATAATTATTCCATTCACCACCCCTCACGATCACGTGATATAAATATTTTCTACTGGTTCATTTCCGACACCAGTTTTTCCAGGTCAATGTTGGCTGGGTCGAAAGGGGAGTCTGGGTCGTCTAACTGAAGCTCTGAACCGTTTGTTTCGGTCACATGATTTGTCACGTGACCTGCTGACTCAGCCACCAAATTCGGCACATGCTCATTCGCATTTGCCTCATTTTCGCTAATCCCCTCCTCATCTTCATCATCGTAGGAGACATCTTCCTTTGGAGGATCGTTCAACCCTGGAACCTGACTTATGGCTTCTTCCAGTTTATCCAGGGCCAATCCCATTTCGTCAAAACCTTTGCATCCGACTCGCAAGATCCACCGGTAGTTGAGCAGCTGTTCTCTGTAGAATTTCTTCTCGTTTTCGTCTCTAGAAGTGACGTACAGTAGAGCAGCAAACGAGCCAATCAAAGCGAAGTTTGTGGCTGCTGAAGAGTGCCAAAACGCCTGGATATGTTCGTGCTTGAGAGTATCGACGAGCTCGATCGCTGCAAGAAGTCTGGCCTTGGCAGCTTCTCTACAGACCGTGACAATTTGGTCGGGAAGGGAGTCAGACAGAGACCTGATGATCCTCCTGTGTAGGGTAATTTCCGCAGCAAAATACGCCAAATGAAGATAGCCATTCGAATTCAGCCGTCTCGGTTTCGTATTGCTCATTCTCAAGCACTCTGGAAGCGATTTGTGCCAGTCTCTGAGCTTTATCTGGATCGGTTTTGCCTTGGTCAAGATAGCTGCAGTGTCTGTCAGATTCCTCTTTGCTACCATGGTAAAAAACGTGTCCAGAATTTCAGACACAATCTCCGACAGTCGGACCATCTCCATGAACAGCAGTCGTCCGTTTTCCGTCTCCAGACTGCCCTCCACGTCTGAATCGTCCTGTTGAGGTCGGTCTGGAAAATCTTCCGCAGAAATCTTCCTCACCAGCCACTGACGCGATTCATCAATATGCGACGGTCTGCCCTCGATCAGGGCCACCCATTTGTCCTGAATGTAGACTGCCCAGGCTAATCTGCGTCTCAGAGCTCGTTCCCATCGAGGTAGACGCCACGTCTGGCAGTCCATCCCTAACCCCAGCTCCTCAGCCAAGGAAATCACGTGCGAGATGAGAATCCAGCTCCTGGCCCTCTCCATGCTGCATTGGAGGATCAGCAGACCTGCCTGGACCACTGACAGTTTTGGTTGTTCGTAGAGATCGGAGAAACTGTTGAGGGCTATTCGTCTCAGTTTTTCCACGTCAGGTTTCGGCTGAGAAGCCAATTGAGGCTCATAATTCCACCATTTGAGCGCCAGAATGTACACTGCGGCTAGTAGGGGTGGTGAAAACTCTCGGTGAGTTCTGGCGTATTTTTCCATGAAAATCCGTTTGTGGAGGATAGGAAAGGCAGGATGAACGATTCGAAAATAAAGATCAATAAGAGCCAAACCGTGAGGAGCTACTATGCGCTCTACCTGGTCGGAGTTGGCGATGAACTCGGAATGCAAATCGTCCGCAAAATCGTTCCTGATCGTGAACAAAACGTCTGGAGCTACCCGTCTCATAGCAGTGTCCTTGTTCAAAACAAACTGGCCTATATTGTCAAGAGTAGCCGTATCAAAGAAGCGAATATCGTGAACGGAAGTGTGACCGACGTAAAACGAACTTTTCGGATACTGAAGAGATAGGGTCTTTTTGAGCAAAGATTTTCCAGGAAGAGATGAGTAGTCAGAGACTGGAAGAGTATCTTTCAGAATAGGCTCTGAAGAAGCAGTTTGAGCGGAATTTTCGCCTGATTCGGCAGAAGGGGTGGTGTTCGAAGTCGACCCTGAACCCTGCTTAACTCCTACCACTTCAGGAGACCCAGAATCAACCCTTCTTCTCTTGGGTTTGACCGTCTCCAAATAAGTACACGGAATTCCTCGAGCAGCACACTTGTTGCAAGAAGTCGCCTTGGGTTCCGTCTGGCAACGCGCCTTGCACTTTCTGCACGCGTCACAGGGTCTAGATCGGACTTTTCCCGAAGCTGTAGTGACAAGAGAGCGAGGGTTGGTGCTGGAAGAAACCATGTTAGGTGGGGAAGTGTGAGTAGGTGGGGGTATTTGGCCGACGGGGGGGGAGAGATTTTGGGGCACGTGACCGATCTGTGCCATATTTCCACCCATTTGAGTCACGTGACCTATTCCAGGGTTCATATTCTGCTGACTCATCCCCTGGGTTTGTTGCGGCATATAAAACGTCATGGGCGAGGTGGGACCGCTACCGCTGGCGTTAAAGTAGCCCGGAATCGAGGGCCGTCGATTCGAGTCCGTTTTGTACATGATGCCGCTTTCCCGGCCGTAGAAAGTGCTGTCGTCCAGAGCAGGCACATCCGGCGACTTGTTTGGCGAGTTGAGATCGAAGGGGTCGGTTTTCATCTTAGGGGAGTTGACAGATGTGTCGATAGCGGGGTTTTGAGGCGTTCCTGAGCTTTCCTCGTCTTTCTGAGTTGATCTGACGTTTTTCTGTGTTTTTCAAAATTCTCTTGACAAAGTCGGTTTTTCCTCAACTTTTCCTGTGGGCCACTTTACGACTCGTCGTTTGGTTCAATCAAATCGCCGTCGCTCGCTGAATCCAACGGTGCCAAAATCAACGTAATCGAAGCAGTATTTTCCCCTCGTTGAGCCTGCTCAAAAGTCACACTCTTCAACAAAGGTCACGAAAATCACAGGTGTTGTGCATACCCCACGATATGAAAGTTTAAGCTGCAGGAGGATATAAGAGAATGTCGTTAGAATGGGGTGTGGTCACGTGACAGGGATGAAAAGTAGATAGCCTTAATGCTCTCAGTCACGTGATCATTTCTGTGGTGCTCTTTTCCACATATATTCTCTCCCCCTCCTCGCTTAGTCACTATCACTACATCTGACAAACTCTAAAAGATTCATCTCGTCAAGCGGGCCTTCGTCTTTCGCAAAATTAGACTCGGAGGGATTGGTGGGAGATAAGCGTGTTAGAAAGGAGGGAAGGGGGGGTTTGTAGAATTAGTAAGCGAGGGAAATTTAAGGGAAAATGCGCTAAAAATATACTGTCACGTGATCTACGTTATCCAGATTTTACCTGATTTTTCACACCTCTCCTTCAGCACCAAATCCACCCCCCTCCACGTCGATTGGCTAACACCCAAATGAGGCTGTAAACCGTATTCGCTCGTATAACGGACTCCGACATGGAGCGATTTTGGAGATAAATGGAGGGGAAATGTGGCTTTTTTGGAAAGTTGGGGTATTGAGTGAGGCTTAAGGATGTGTTAGGGCCACTTTTGGAGCGTTTTCGGGACGTTTGCGTGTTTTGGTATATATCTCTATTAGTAAAGCTCAGATCAGGATAAGAGTAGCACCATTGAATTCAGGAGGTTTTTGTAATTCCAACCATACCAAATTCAGCTATGCTTGTAGCTTGTGCCGTTTTGTTTCCTAGGATACGGTTACTCTGTATGGACATTGTATGTTGAGTTTTAAACACCTTATTTGGATTACTAAGAATGTCAGAAAAGGGTGTGAAGTTTTTGAGTGTTATATGGGGGGTAGTTATATAGATTACTTGTACTTCTTCTTCAAATGGGAGGGATTGGTGTGTTTGCAGTGTTATATACTCCTAGTTGGCATGTTTAGCTATCATAGTTCATCTTCTTAAAAAGGTGATTAGTCAGCGTGTCTTATTGAAGTGCAATGTTAGTCATACACAAGAATGAGAAAACAAAATTACTTCTACGGTATTTCTGAGCTGTTAGTGAGACGTCTAAATGAGTGATGTCTTGTTTGCTTTGTTTTTGGGAATATCGATCACCACTTGGATGTCAAAAAGACACACTGAATTGCATGTGTATAGCTTTACTTGATGGAGTAAAATGTGGAAGGCCTGGAAAGATGAGAAACAGAAAAACAGAAGGAAAACAAAGAGCTCCTGACTCACTGGCATGTGGCAGACGAAAAACAGACTTATTTTGCTCTTGAGTGTCTTTCTGTGTTACCTCTTCAACCTGTATCGCACATTAGTCAAAATCACCACACTTCATGTGCTTCAGTCTTCTTGTTATCATCGTCTTTAGTTCACACAAAGACATGTGGCAAGAGCTCATCTGAAGCACATATCACACGATCCACTCTGTACACTGCGGGTTATGCACCCCGTATTATTATTTTCGTTATCTGCTCGTATTCAGACAAAGAGGTATCGTTGCCTCATCCGTAAAGAGGGAATGTGGACATTTGGAAGCAATGTGGGGTGTGTGGCTGGTGAGGTGAGAGGGTAAAGGTCTTTGTTGAGGAACATCACCTCATTGACTGAATTGGGTATATCCAGAGCTGGTTCAAGTGGATTACACAATTGGACAATGAGACAAGGGAAGAGACAACGTAACAGACAATGGAGAAGGACAATGAAGTGTATTAAGGCATATTTGTTACCTGTATATGATTCCTGCCTCATCAGATATCTCTTCTACATTACATCTACTCATAGCCTAATTGACCTACAACTTATCATAAAACATCGTTACGCTATAAGAGCTATAGCTACAGTACAGGCGAGATGTACGTGGTTAGTCGAACTGTGTTAGTATCATTGAGCGGAGCGAGATGATTTGACATCTGAACTGAATAGACAGGCTGAAGACTTGAGACAGACTGAAGAAAAGACCTGTAGTTGAAGATCTGACAAGGTCTGAGACTGAGTAGACAGACTTGGAAGACCCTTGGACAGACTGAACCGATTAAGTAGACAGGCGTCTCAGACTGCTTAGACAAACCTCTCAGGCTTCCCAGACTGACTCAAGTCTTCTCAGTCTGAATAGAAATCCTTCCCAGTCTGAATAGACAGACCTGACAAACTTCTAGACTTGTCAGTCTTCTCAAGTCTGAGAACTCAAGCCTTTCAGACAGAATAGACAGACCCAAGCCTCAATAGACAGTCTGAAAAATCAGAACAATGAGACTGAACACTCTGGACAGATAGACTCAAGTCTGAAGAATACAGATAGTCAGCCTCCTGCTAAAACCACCTCACCCAACCACTTACGCTACCATTAGTCATTCCAATGATAGTCCAAGTGACTGAGCTGAGATGGTAGTGTTGTGAACAGAAATTGTACAAGCTGTAGCAGCTGTTGTTAACGAAACTAGTGAGCGTAGCGAACTAGTTTTGTACAGCCAGCTCGCAAGCTCGCTAGCTGTCTTGCACAGGCAGTTTCGCTTCGCTCAACTACCTGAGCCAATTCGCTACGCTCACTGGTTTTGTACAAGCAGCTCGCTACGCTCGCTGCTTGTTACTCACCGCAACCAAATAACTCTCTGCGATAAATCGCGCTCTGGCATTCAGCACCAGCTTCATCTCACTAATCTCCTTATCGACCACCTCCATAAACTCAATGATAAAGTCCACCAGCTTATGCTTGAGCATGGTCTCGGTGTGGAAGTTTGTAATCAGAAACGAAATGCTGTATCCAGGCACGGGTTTTCGTCGGAGAATGTAGAACGACTCCGCTCGACCGGTCAGGAACCGGGTGAACTGGTGGACCAGAATCCGCTCAATCTCGTCGGCCTGCTTGATTCGAATCGACACTCGCACAGAGTTGATGGACGGCTCGATCAGCACCATTTCGTTTTCGTTTCGAGCAATGGTCATGGGGTTGAGCAGAGCCTCGGCAGATTTGCCGGATTCAACCTCGGGAACATTGTGTCGCTCAGCAACTTGGGATCCAAAGTCTTCCAGACAAAGGGCAGCTGTGAGAGAGGTTCGAACGGCGAGAAGGTAGGGTCGGAGGGATTGGGACTGGGTTAGCGCGAAACAACGAGCGAAGCGAATTGTTGAGCCGGAAGCGAGTAGCATTTCGAACAAAGTGAGAAATGCTTCGAGCGGACAACAACAAAGGTCTCGAGCGGAGTGAGAGACAACAACACTAGTAAGACGTCTAGAGTCTTTGAACGGAGTGAGAAGACATCAACACTAGTTGGACATCCTGAGTCTTGGAACGGAGTGAGAAGAAAACAAAACCAATTGAGCATCCTAGCCTTGAACTGAATGAGAGACCTCAATACCAAATGATAACTCTTAGTCTTGAACAAAGCCAGAGACAATATCACCAGCTGAACACTCTGAGTCTCTGACTGGAGTGAGAAGACATGAACATTGGTTGCACATCCTGAGTCTTGACTTGAATGAGCGAGTGACAAATAGATCAATCGAACAGCTGCACACTTGATCTGAATGAGAGTCTTCAAGTGAGTCTCTGACCTGAATGAGAAGACACCAACTGGAGATCAACAATTCTAGTCCTCGACTACATAGAAGGCAACAGCACTTGTAGAACAACCAGCGTCTTGAGCTGAATGAGCCGATTGGAGTCCTCAGCCAATGATCAGAGTAGGACAAATACCATCCTCAGTCTAGAAACTGCCTGTGAACTGAGAAGACGTAGCCTTAGAACGTTCAAGTCTCAGGCAAGCATCCAGTCTACAGACAGCCCGAAGTCCCATTCTGAGACAGTTGTCCACAAAATCCCCATAGAGATTGTGTCCTCGACTGGTTCCACAGGGTTGATGCTCAGTGTAGACAGTTGTCTTAGTCGGGTAGATTGGTCATAGGACTTCACCACAGCTTCCATCCTTCACTCAGAGAAGACTCAGCTGTCAGTTCTAGTGCTGTCCAATCCAATGCTCCTTCCTAGACTGAGGACTACAATTGAGCAAGCTGAAGACTCGAGTGTCATCTTGAGTAGCTGTCAGCAGTCCTAGCATTTTAATCTCCACTTGATCAAGACAAGTCTCAGTAGTATTGACACCTCATCTTCTCTTGTTCACCCAGTTCTGTATCGAGTCTTTAGTGTGCTCTAAGAGCTCGTGGTCGAGTTCTGCCAGGTCCAATTCTCATGTCACTCAGTCCAACTCCATTGTTGACGTCTGAAATTGACTGGAGACCTCTCATCAATGACCAAGTCCTGAAGCATGGACATACTGATGTCCCTCCAGGTCAATCTCTAGACATCTCAACCACAAGGGAAATATCCCCATTCTTCAGACAGTGTATCAATCGGTTCCTCAAGACTCATGGGTATGATGGTGATGTGGTAGCTGAGACAAGGCACAATGTCAGAGCCATGGCATTAACCACTGGTGATGTAGTTGAGTCATTGAGAGCTGTCAAGGAGGAAGCATCAAGGTCATACCTTCACGACCTCTGTCTTGTCACCTTAATCTCCAAAGACAAACCCCAGGTCCACCCTAAACCAGACAATCGAAACAGCCCCAAATTCACTCCCAACAGCTCAACCATATATCAACATCACCACATCATGGAGGAGCAATGCCCTGACATCACCAAGACACCACCATCACCACCACCAAGTATGACTAGCACCAATCACAAAACCGACTCAACGACACAAACGGAAAATTCCACTCAATCAATTTCCCCAAGTCGTTTTGTGTCTCTCCATACGCTCTCCTCCACTCGTCATATACTCACCATCTCGTCGGTGTTGCGGTATTAGTCGTGCGTAGATGTATGCATCTCCAGAGTATTAGGTGGTGATTGCACAGCCCTAACCCTGGAGGGATTTGGGGTGGGGGAGGAAATACCGGGATAAATTCAAGACCAGAGGCTGATGTGGGCACAGAATTGGTGCAGAAATAATTCCCGAAATTCAGCGGGGTGAAAAAACAAAGACTGAACATAATGTCTTGTATCTCATCGAGGAAAGCTCGGACAAGACTGAGAGTTGCACCATTGGATTCCTCA
Source organism: Yarrowia keelungensis (assembly GCA_001600195.1). Taxonomy (NCBI): domain Eukaryota; kingdom Fungi; phylum Ascomycota; class Dipodascomycetes; order Dipodascales; genus Yarrowia; species Yarrowia keelungensis. The sequence goes on along the minus strand of BCJD01000002.1, from coordinate 2,788,602 downwards.
CATCAAGGGCTATCTTTTGGTACTAAGATTGAAACAGCTGTTAATATTGGAGCGCCTCCTGATGTGTTGGTAGTGCAGTATTTACCTCAACTTGAACCCCTATTTGGATTACATAAGCTTATTTTTGGGTAACTACTCCTGTTGGGAGATTAGATGAACTTTAGTGAAGAGGAGGAGATGGACGACACAACAGAAAGCACCCAAACAGGCGGACTTTTGCATCAATCAATGCAGATGTTCAACTGACTAGGCTTTGTTGATATCTTGAGTCTACTTCCAGCTTCTTGAGCGAATATTTCATCATCTTAAACTCAGCAGATCAGCTTCAGGTGCCTACGAGCATTGGAAGCCTCATAACTCGCTTAATATTGATCTCACAAGCTCGAGAGCTAGATCATCAGAATTCTCACCTAAAACCGTACCCCCTGGTATTGTTTTCGACTCTATAATATGTATTCCCACTACTTGAGACTGTTCTGTTGTGCTTTCCTCAACTCCGCTTACATAATCATACATAAGCTTATTGCCAACTACTCCAGTTGGGACAATAGTGAAGCTTACTTGGCACAGATGAGGGAGATGGAAGTCACTTCAGTTGGTGGGTTTCGAGAGGGATTTTTTTCATTTTTTTACTGGTGCACAACAGAAACGTTTTAAATACACTGACAGCTTCCTGGGCAGAAATTGAATTTTTCAAGATTTATTTGATAATTTTGAGGTGAAAATAAAACCTATATCACCCTAACTCAGTCAATAACCATCCCAGAAGTACGAGAGAAGTACCGTTGTAGTCAGAAAATTAAGGGCTATCTTTTAAAACTACAATTACCCTGTAATATCTTCTACTCCACAAATATATCCGTCTCCTCCTTATATCAGATCAAACTCTATTTTTCCACCACCTAAAAGTTGATCACCACTTCTCACCATCTCCACACACACCATGACCTGGCAAGAACACAAGGCTGAGGACGGACGAACTTATTATTTCGATCCGGAGACGCAGAACTCGACGTGGGACAAGCCCGAGGAGCTTTTCACCGAGCGGGAAATCGCCCTAAAACGCACAAACTGGAAGGAGTACACTGCCGAGGGAGGACGCAAGTACTGGTTCAACACCGAGTCCAAGGAAAGTGTCTGGGTTTTTCCAGCCGATGCCGAGGCCATTCTTCAAGGCGAGGCTGCTGCTGACGAGTCGATTCCCAAGGAACCTCGGGAAGTGAGAGAACAGAGAGGACGGGAAAAAAGAGAGGAGCATTTACCGTCTTTGAGTAAAATTGCGCCCGAAAATGTTGGATTTAAGACCAACTCGGAGGAAATTGAGGCCGGGTTCAAGGAGCTGATGGCTGAAAAGCAGGTTGATAAAAACTGGACGGTCCAGAAACTCATGAAGGAGTGTCTTGAGGATCCACGATACTGGATTGTTAGAGACGCCCTAAAGAGAAGAGCTTTGTTTGAGCAGTATCTGCAGGAAATCGAACAAAAGGAGGTCCAGGAGACGTTGGATAAGCGTCTGGAGTACCAGCAAAGAGTGTATTCTTTGTTTGAAGAGTCTGGCAAGATTAACCGGTTTTCTCGATGGATGAATGTGGAAAAGGAGTTTCAGGAGGAAGAGCTGTTCCAGACGGGTCACGTGGACGACAGGAAACTCGCCCTGGCTAAATATATCCGGTTTTTGAACGACCAGGAGGAGAAAAAGACGGCTGAGACAAAGGCTGCTGGAAAGGAGTTTTTGAGATCAGTTTTGGACGTGGATATTGTCAAATCGACCTGGAATGATACCCTGAGAGATATCAAGTCGAGATCCTCCGATTTGGCAGCTGAAAGACCTGAAATGCGGCTTTTGAACAAGATGGATCTTTTGGATGTTTACTCAAAGGCTATTGAAGAAAAGGAGGCTGGTCTAGTGGCTCAAATTGAACAAAGGAGCGCTGGAGCTGCTCGTCAGGCAAGAATAGCTCGTCAGCAGTTTGTCAGACTTTTGAACGAGCAGCTGGAAAAGGGAAATATCACCTACAAGACGAAATGGAAGGATCTGGTGGGTCACATCAAGGACGATTTGCGGTTTCAGACGCTGTGTGGTATCAGACACTCGTCTACGCCTTTGGATTTGTTCTGGGATGTGATTGAGGTGGAGAATAGAAGAGTGAGGAACCTGAGAACTATTGCCCAAGGGTACCTCACGTCTCAGAACAAGAAGATTGAGGATCTGACGCTGGAGGAGTTTAGTCACGTGATCAGAAGCTGTTCGGACTACATGACCAATCTGGAGAGTTCTCGGTACACTTTTCAGGTTTATTCTGCCTTGAAGGATGCTGATTTTGAGATTGATCGATTTGCTTCGGATAGAAAGCTGAGACGACTTCAGGATGATTTCCGGTACGCTCTGAGAGACATGGAGCCTGTGATTCAGCCGTCTGATTCGTGGGATGCGGTTAGAAGAGTTGCTGATCGGTTGCCTGAAGCTAAGGGGCTGACTGCTGTTCAGAGAGAAGCTGCTTTCGACAAGTATATTGCTAGGTTGAGAGAGAGACCTAGAGGAGGGGGTAGAGGTGGTAGAGAGAGGGATAGGGATGTGAGAGATGTGAGGGAGAGGGATAGGGGGGAGAAGAGGGTGAGTTTGGATTATTAGCGAACTAACTGGAATACGAGCGAAGCGAGTATTTTGTTAGTGAGCGCGATACTTGGAGTGACCTACTAGTGAACAAACTGGAATCACGAAGTGATTTTGTTTGTGAGCGTTTGACATCTAGAGTAACTCATTAGTTAACAAACTGGAATACCCGAAGCGATTTTGTTTGGAGCGTTGGACATCTGGATGACTATCAGATCACTGTCTGAGATTTGGGTGCACCTTATTTAAAGACCATCTTCATCTACATGGTTACTCTAATAGTGAGTGTTCAAACATCTTGTTAGCTTATTGACTATGTACACTCAGTGGTCTTGCATGTGAGCTGACAAGTTAAATCAGTGCACAGTCTTCAACCTCTCAATGACCCACGTCCACAGCTGTAATATATATCTAATGAATTTGCTTAATGATAAGGTGGAGCTGTAGTATCGTATGCCCCGTAGGAATAAATAGGGTGGAGCTACCGTTTATATGAATAGTTTCTGGGATATGATGACTCGAAGCACTCAAGCTTCAACAAGACTACTTGAGAGTGCCTTAACAAAGCTACTTAGGCATAGTATTGAGACCTACGGTGTCAAAAAGGAATCTTGGAATTGCCAAATAATTTGACAAATGATTAAATATTGCGATTATAAGCAACTGAGAGTCAAAACCTGTGTACTTCCCATCAACTATCGCCTCTTCATCAAACCCAAGGCATCTCAAGCAGTAGGACAAGGAAAGTGTCATAGAGTAAGTGGAACGAGAAGCCTAACATATGAAAGCTATAGAGAATCCCTACTGCCAATAGAAGCTGTTTTTAGAAGTTCTGGTGATTTCATCTACAGGTACTGTACGGTACTGTACTTCTGATCTTTTTCAAGACGTTCCCATGTACCACTGACAGTCCTGAGCTTCTGGCTTTGCTCAGAATGCAGTCTTCTCTGCTGCTACCAACGCTAAGCCCAAGATACCTCTCATACAGTACAAGTCAGATTACTGTCGTACAAGTGAAAGTCTCTACTGACTTGTTCATCATGTGGTCTGCAAATGACTAACGTGAGGACAACTGTTATAGAACTCCAGCGAGTCAGTAAGCGATGATTAAAGAGAAGTCCAAAGACGTTGACGAGCTCTTATACTTGAGACTACAAATAATAAGCTTAAGGAAAGACACCACTCCAGCCCTGTCAGAGAGGGGAAGGTGAGATGGGGCTTGAGACCTGAGTCAAGACCGAGTCAAGAGTTGAGATGGAATATGCACATTGTGGAGAAGGTGAGATTGTGACAATGCCTAAGGTCATAAGACATGAGATACAATTGCGAGATGTTCAACAGTCTGACTAATCTTGAGCATTGATATGAGCGTGGAGCTCTAAACAGATGAAGGGAAGTGTTCAGTGAGTCAGTCTGAAAAATGATTGTATTGATTCCGTCTTCGCATTGAACTCTACAGCCACTATAATGGGACAGTTCACAGATGTCTCTTTGTTATGACACTCTTGATCTGTCTGATCTTACTCCTCACTTTACATTGGACTTGCAGTTAGTCCATTCAGAAGCCCTAACTCCCATTCACATAGAAGCAAAGCTGAATACGTACAGCAGAATACGTATGTACTGTACATATTCTACATCTTCTTGTAGTAATCCAAGCCCATCAATCCTCCTACCACTACACCATCCTCTATCATAAATACCATTACCTATTTTCTCTAGGGGTGACGGGGGACTATTGAGCATGACAGATCAGTCTTATCAATGATCTGCCTGATTAGCCACAAGTCATCTGATCACACGAACAAATTCAAAAGCTTCGCTTTCGAAAGTGTTCTAATTAGTTGTCAACTCCAAACACAGTACTTCATCGAAAGCTTCGCTTTCTCATCGTACTTCTTATTCACCCTGAATAAACGCCAACAAACCCGTAATTCCCAACAGACCATACTTAAAGTACTGGTTCTCTGCCAACAGAATAGTGATATACCCAACCAAAGGCAGGTACCCCTTCACCACTCCAACAACCTCCTTCTCTCGATCCAAATACTGGTTTCGACCGCCATAGAAAGACACGTCATCCACAGCATTGTTATCTCCCTTGGTGAGCAACAACTGCTTGTTGTCAGAGGCATGGGACCGCAAAACTCGGTGAACAATCGGAGTGGTACGTCCCTCAATATTGTACACCACAACCTCACCCACATCCACGTGTTTCTGACGGTTCCACAGCAGCAGCACATCTCCTCGCTGGTAAGCAGGCTCCATGGATCCAGAAAGAACCACCACAAGAGGAGATTCACTGTTGGCCACAATACTCAGGCCCTTGTAGAACATGTACGAGGATGTGAAGATGGCCGCAAAGCCCAGAAGCTGCACCAAAGTTTGCCGAATCGATTGAGCGCCAAAGTTGACCATGATGATGTGTACTCGTAGTTAGTGATAGTGGATGTCGTGAGACGTGACGTGTTGCATACACTAGGGTTGGGGTAACTTATGCGAGGTGGTGGACAAGAAGTCGGTATAGAGAAAATCACGTGGTGGATAAATAAATAGCACCAATGTGATAATTGAGCGCTGGAGAGTATGACCATGTCTTTGGATTTGAAATTGGACGTACGTTGGAGTGCTTATGTAAGCTGATTATGTAAGCAAACGGGGGAAGAAAGATGATTTACAAAAACCGGGTGATATTTGAGGTTGACTGTTGGAGGTGTATTGTATGATGAAAAAGAGTTGATTTGACAGTTTGATAGCAGTTATTGCTATTTATCAAGCTTTTCTCTAGAGAGTCGGTCGATGATTACAGAAGCAGCTTACATAAGCAGATTTTTGAGAACACTGATAACAGGCTGAGGAGAAAAGGTATTTGGGTCAGAAAGCTATAGATAGATGAATTGGTTTTGTTTTGATATGCCAAACATGTTTTCCACTTGCTGAGGATGTTGTAGCTGCTTTGATACGTCTCTCTATATTCAGTCTCACTACTGGAAGATACTTGGCCACTGTGAGGAATAATCGTAAGTGCGTAACATAAGATGACTTGCTGAATGTATAGATACAGGCTTTATTAGACTAAATTTCAACTCTCTGGAGCTTTTCCGAGCTTCATCCCTATTTATGAGCCCCCCTGCACATCCTGGTCTGACTGCTTCGTTATAACGTCGTGATGCTGAACCAATAGACACAATGGAAGCACTAAAGTAAATTTATATGACTTCATCAGGTTCAATTAGTGGTCAAGAAGAGATCCTGACTCAATTCTGAACATATTACAGTAACTATGGTACCTCCATTTCTTCCCACTGTTAGTCACACATTGGAACACTCCATGAGACTTAAGATAACATTTGAACATCCATGAACTACTCAATCATGTACAATATCCCACTTTCAAGCCATCTACAGTCTCTGCCTTCAATATTGATCATTTCTGACTCTGCAAATCCCCCCCTCACCATTCCCTAGCTACCCCAACTTATTAGCCATCACAACTCCCCCAATACTGTACCAATCAACCCCATTCCACCACCATTGTAATCCCCCCACTCCCTGCTCTCTAACAATACCCCTTTCAACCCACTCCCACCTTTCCCTCACTCTGCTTACATAATCACAAAAAACTTATTCTCCCCAATTCACCCAAGAACCCACCCCCTTAGACTCTCCCAACTGCAGCACCTTCCCCTGACCTCAATTGACGCTCTGTTTACGTTAGATCAGAGGTGGCGATTAGAGTTTATCGGAAGGTACGAGAAGGGCCGTGATATCCGGTGGCGGAAGAAAGGGAAATGGCCAGAAATTTGTCAGTGTCATGTGACAGCAGTAATTAGCACGTAAGCGAAATTCCATCTCTCCACCTCTTTCCCTCACCCATATATCTGACCACTTCCCTCCCCCCTCACTAACCTTATTCCTCCCACGACATCTCGATCACCTTCACGCCACAACACCCTCTCTCTTTACCAACTAAACCACACCATGCTGTCTGTGAACGTGAAGCACGCGGGCAAGAAATACGAGGTCGAGGTCGACGAGGAGAGCACTGGCGAGGTGTTCAAGAACCAGCTTTTCTCGCTCACTGGTGTTCCTCCTGAGCGGCAAAAGATTCTGGTCAAGGGAGGTCAGCTCAAGGACGAGACGCTGATGAGCACTGTGGGCCTCAAAAACGGCCAGGTTCTGATGCTGCTCGGCTCGGCCACGGCTCTGCCGAAAGCTCCTGAAAAACAGGCCGTTTTTCTGGAAGATATGACCGATGCCCAGAAGGCCGAGACTCTGCAGACCCCTCCCGGTCTCACCAACCTGGGAAACACGTGTTATCTCAATTCGTCTCTGCAGGCGATGCGCACGATTCCCGAGCTGCAGGAGAGTCTGAAATCCGCGAACGCTGCTCCTGGCACGCTGACTAATGGCCTCAACCATCTGTATACCCAGATGAGCAAGACCACGCAGCCTTTCGAGCCCTACGCCTTTGTGATCCAGCTGCGGCAGCATTTCCCGCAGTTTGCCGAGCAGGCCCAGGGCATGTACAAGCAGCAGGACGCCGAGGAGGCCTGGTCGTCGATTTTCAGCGTGCTGGCTCGAGATCTCAAGGACGACGCGGTTGCCAAGTACCTTGGAGGCCGCTACGAGACCAAGCTTGTGTGCGACGAGGCTCCCGAGCGAGCACCTGTCATGGGCACCGAGGAGTTTGCCAAACTGCATTGCCACATTTCCATTTCCACCAACTACCTGGTTGATGGTCTTCAGGCAGGTCTGACCGAGACTCTGGAGAAGAACGACGACGAGCTGGGAAGAAACGCGTCGTTCACAAAGACCAGACGAATCACGCGGCTGCCCAAGTACCTGACGGTGCAGTACGTGCGGTTCTTCTGGCGAAGAGACACGCAGAAAAAGTCAAAGATTCTGCGAAAGGTGATTTTCCCCATCAACGAGCTGGACGTGACTCCCCTGTGTTCCGATGAGCTCAAGGCTAAGCTGATTCCTGTGCGAGACCGAGTTCGAGAGATTGGCAAGGAGAAGGAGGACGCTCGAAGAGCCGCCAAACGAGCCAAGATGAACGAGGAGGTCGGAGCGACCGGAGAAGTGCCCCAGGACGAAATCTCCAAAAAGGACAAGGAGTACGCCGAGGAGATTGAGCAGTTGACTGATGGTGACCTGAAGAATGACGAGGGAGCCAACACCTCGGGTCTGTACAATCTGCAGGCCATTGTGACCCATCAGGGCGCTTCTGCGGACTCGGGACACTACCAGGCGTTTGTTCGGAACGAAAAGGAGCCGGGCAAGTGGTGGAAGTTTAACGACGACAAGGTGACGGAGGTGGATGAGGCCAAGATTGAGTCGTTGGCGGGAGGAGGAGAGAGTGACAGTGCGTTGATTTTGTTGTACAAGAGTTTCGAGTGAACGCATCCGAGCTCCGAGCGAAGCGAGGATAAGCGAGGTGATGCGTTCACCGTTTAGACATGACCAACTCGCGAGGATGATGTGTCTACCGTTTATACACGATGCATGATCTTTGGACATGTGTTCACGTTTAGACGCATTGAGGGTCTTAGAACTGTTCTAGTAGAGATCCTCTTCTCCACTCCCCATAGCTAGATGTGTATTATAGTGCAAGTATATAGTACAAGGAGGATTGATTATTGTGGTTGGGGTGTACAGGTAGTAAATTGTCCAATGTTGTAGCGTTCAGGGTGGGTTGATAGTTGACATAGTTAAGAGGATGAGAGTATTGTACTTGGGAGAAAATAAGGTGAAGTAAAAGGGTTGACGTCTGTAGACTTAGTTGAGAGTGTCAACTACAGAACACAACACGACCTAACTTGCTGAATAATGCGCACTGAGGTCTGAGACTTTGGCTGTGATGTAATTGAGACTAGATTGTACTGCATAACTGAAATCAGCCTGTTCCAAGCACTTTATCGCCCACTCAAGAGGGCCAAAAACACCACCCCCAGCCGTGCGGCTCGGAATTGTTTTCCACTTTATTGTGAGTGTGGAGATGTACAGTATGGTGTTAGGCAAGCGAGAGGAAATAAAACAGATGTTACCATTTTGGAGTGGTATAGTAGTAGCTCCTGTTTGATTTGAAGTCGAAAGTCTCCTTCTTTTTTTGTCGACTTCTGGAACTGTACTTTGTAGAAAGAGTTCTCTCTTCTAACAAGGGTTTCCAGTAACGGCATAGCAGCTGGTTATGTTACAAGGACTTCAATTCTAGATAATTTGAACCATGCTGAACACAGTGGTTTTGTTTATTTTGCTGTGACGTCATCAATGGACGAGTTATGATCTGTCAAAGATCTGGATACATTTGAGCATTAAACAGTGTCCAATCGAACGAATACTGAACATATAAAAGCGAAAAAATCGGCGTTGTAATCAGAACCTGAAGGGTATCAAAATTATATACACCACTTTGTTCTACGTCGAAATGTTCGTGGTGTGGAAATATCTGGTATCAATTGTCAGCTGGAATTGAGTACATTACGAAGGTATCTCAAAGGTTCATTATGCACTGCTCATGGCTACTTGAAATATTCAATATTGTGCGCTCTAGTAAGGTTCCCTTCTGTTACTCATTATCTTCCTCACTAACTACTATCCACCTCTCCCGCGTTATCGTCTATTCACTATATGCCTGTGGCTTTTAAGCCAGGGTTCGCAGCTTGGCCTTGAACTGCTCCACCTCCTCGTAGCAGTCCAGAGGTCGGCCCTTGTTGTCCTGCAGACACTTGACCAGAGTCTCCCGCACAGAGTTGGTCTCCTTGTCGAGCTCGGTCACATATGTGCTGGTCTCAAACTTGTTCTTGAGGGCCTCGAACTTGGCGGCGAGGTCGGACGAGGAGAGAGAGTCACCGTTGGTCTCGGCAACCTCGTTCTTCTCGGCCTGCTCAAGGTTCTTCTTGGCAAGAGCGAGGGCTTCCTGGGCCTGGTACTGGACCTTGGCGAGCTCCTCAGACACCTTTTGCTGGACAAGCTGGCCAGCAGACTGGGATCGTGTGTAGTCGGACTGGGTTAGTAACGAACGAGAGAGCGTGTGCGCAGCACATGCGAACGGACCTATTAGCAAACTGTGCGAAGCACAGTGAGCGCTACTAAGGGTAGACAACAGAACTCTTGATAAGTGAAGGCTTTGAATAAGGCTCGTGACTAAGGAGAGACCTTTTGAGCATTCAGCTAACAAGCTGTTACTCGATTAAGGTCCACTCCTTAAGCTCCCAACAGGCAAAAGAACTAGACCTTGATGATGAGCACTAAAAGAGCCAGACACCCTAAGTTGAACTGAGCACCTAAAAACCTGAACACTCAAATTGAAGACCATAATCAGGCACTCAGAACAGGCACTCAAAACAGGCACCTGAGAGAAAGCATCAAAATGGCACTCAATGATAATAACCATGACATGTCAAACAGTATATCACCAGTGACTGCTGATCGAAGAATGGGCAATGGCAATTTGTTTCCTGGCTTGGCCATTGCAATGTTTTGGTATGAATGAAAGGCTGGGTCGTATCTGGCTTCCTTGGGGTATTTATAATATCATTCCAATGTGAGATGATAACATGCCAAGAGTAGTGACCAGACAGGTGACGGGTTGAAAGATGAAAATGAGGCATCAACTCTAACAGAAACACATGATGACACGTACCACAACATAACCAATGTCACCAATGTCCTTTCTTATCTCACCACCCTCAACACCCACAGCAAACAACATCACTGTACTAATCACCAACCGTCACCTACAATAACCATCACCAACCAATCGCAAACCAATTGCCAATCACCATACCATGTCAACCATCACCTTCACCATCAACCGATCTTTCACCTTCATCATTCTTCAATGTCTCATATCTCAGGTGCAGTTACAATGCCCTCACTTGACGAACTTCAAGAATCACCTCATTGAATCGCTTAAATGACACAATTCAAGTGGACGATTCGGGTGGGCGATTCGAGTAATCGATTCATCATTCACTCTCCTTCATTTTGGCACAACCCCGTTCACTCAGTTGTGTTTCTTCTCCATACTCACCTCCAGACTGCTCTCCAACGAGTTAATCAACGACGAGGAAAACTCGACAGGAGTCTGTGGCACAAACACCCGCGACTTGGGCTGTTCTTCTTTAGATCCTCCGGCACCCATGCTGTATTCTTGTGCTGATATTGCTGTGTCGGTGGTGATGCAATGATTTCACCCAGAGCAAGGTGTCGCCCGTACCCTGGTTACCCACTTGGGACTTTTCGAGGCAGATTGCTTGGCCAATGGTAGAACAGCAGGAAACTTTATTCACAAAGTCCCAACGAGCTTAGTAATCCAAAGTTTAGTCAGCCTCAGTGGCTTACTCAGCACACTGTATTGACAAACTCCCAACAGGCTTAATAAGCCCGGATGGCTGCAACCTTATTTCCGCTTTCCGTTGCCAGGCAACCGCGTCCCAAAAATAAACTCTTGGCTACTGCAAAACACCACTACATATCACCAACACGAAATCCACACCTACCTTCACAACACAACACAACACCACACTCTCAACACTCTCCACTTCTCGCTATGTTCCCCAAAACGCCCGTGGCCGCCGGGACTCGAAAACAGAGCTCCTTCCGAGACGAAAACGCGCTGCTGCCTGGAAAGCAAGTGACTCTTGATGGTCCTTCACGACCTGCGCTCAGAAACAAACAGTTTGTGACTCCCACTCAGCAAACGTCACAGACCCGACGAGTACCACTCGGAGGCAAGGATGTGAATCAGGCTAGAGTCGGTCAGCCTCAACAAAACAGCAATTCTGGATCTCTTCAGAACGCCTCTTTCCATCACTCTAGACATGGATTGCTCAAGGCTCCCAACTCTGCTGGACGATCCAGTATGCGAGCCAGTGCACGAAAGCGACTGCAGGTGCGCAACGACAATGCTGCTCCTTTGGCTGAAACTAAACATGTTGGTCTTCCTGAACATCTGTGGGCTACTACTGAGATCGAGTACATGCCTCCCAAAGAGGAAGAGGTTCCTGAGGTGTTTGAGGAATGGACGTTTGACGACGACATTCTGGGAGACACAGACGTGCTGGCTCCTGTGCAGAACAAGAGAAATTCGCTGGATTTGGCCTGGGATGAGCTGGACTTTGACTTCCCAGAAAGCCCTGAGGCTCTAGTCAAGCAGCAACCCAAACAGCAGCCCAGACAGACGTTTAGTCACATGACCAACAAGCCTGGCATGACCAACAAACCTGGCATGACCAAGAGCAACACCTTCAGTCACGTGAACAAGAGCTCTACTACCTCTTCGTTCCCCTCTAACCCCTCCAAGCCCATTGCTAAACCCTTTTCTCGACGTCCTGCTCGAGCTATCGTGCCCTTGAAGGAGGCAAACAAAGAAAACAGACCTGTCGCACAAACACGACCTGCCACCATGAGCAGACCGGTCTCTCAAAACAGACCCGACTCGTCGTCAAGCACCCCGGTTCGATCCTCCACTCCGTCTCGAATTCCTATTAAAAAAACAGTGACTAACAAGACCGCTACTACCCCTGGTAGAAACACCAGCACTCCCATTCGAGGAGCCATTTCGTCTGTTACTCCTGTTCGACCGACTCACAACTTTATGAACCCCACAAAGTCCGCAGAGGCCAAGATGAGAGTCAAGGTCGACACTTCGTCTCCCAGTACCCCTATGAACCGGGGAACTTCAAACATGAAGGCTTCCCCCACTGGCAGACCTCGAGGAGGTGCCTCTCGACTGGGCATGTCTCGAATGGTGTCTTCCGATACTCTGAGACCTTCCACCGCTGCTTCTCGTGTCAGCAGTGAGGAAGAGGAGGAGGAGAGACGGCCTACCACCGCGGATTCTACTTGGAGCGGAACGACTGATCCCATGGATCGTTTTTCGTTCGAGGAGGATTTCGACGAGATGAATTAGGAGCGTAGCGACTAATTCATCCAAGCCTTGAGCGTTAACAGGCTTACTACCCGGGTTCTTCCCTCGGACTTGTACTAGAGCCAGCGGTACTAGCACTAATGAACTACCTCTTGCTCTAGCTCTCAGTCCACTATTTATATGCTATAATTGCTAAAAGATACTTAATGTGAAAGAAGATCAGTGTAGGTGTATTACTTAGAGGTGTGTCATGTTGTAGACGTTTTCAACCTTCATTCATATCACGTTTATGATGCTAGCACTTCATCTTCTTACAATTGATGTTGTTTATTGTTATTGATTGTTGTTTGTTGTTGATAGCTACTTGTAGACTTTGGATATCGTTACTCTCACTCGTATACACCGCTTCTCCTATAGTGGTTACTTTTCATACTATGTTGTTTACTCAGTATAACCACACCGTAGCTGTTTGTTATGGTGTTTACACATCAATTGCAGACTGTGGATGTCAATTTTCAACATTTCCATACCGTAAAAGTTGTTTTTCACAATCACTGTACTATACATGTTTTTCTCTTCATCAGTCTATTTATTTTGATTTCTGAAAAAGTGTGTTTATGCGGTGAAAAATTCACCTGCTTAATATTCCTAATGGAGATAGTAGTGGCATCAGGGGTGGTGCTGTATGCTGATGTTGATGTTTTGACGTGAGTAGGATTTAACCACTGGTGAATAACATGAAAATGCTTCTGTGTTTGTTGTGACACTGTTTTTGTGTCAATTGTCAATATTTATCCGATTTCAATACAAACATCTTAGCTTAGTCATCCTCAGTAGGTAAACATGGTTGACTCTCAGATTCACGCTGTAGTCAACATAGAACAAAGAAAGTCTCCGGTCACGATCTAGATTACCGATGAAGAAATTCAAGTGCTCTTTGTGGTTTTTTCAAGAACAATGCTCCTGTGGGGTCATGTTAACTTTCTTGAGTATATTAATTGATATTGAGATATTAGCCGAAGTAAGTTACTTAACATACTCGAGCCTCAGCGGTTCCATGATGACTCAGCACTCATTCTGGCTAAGCTTTCTGACTAAGCTAAATGAATTTCCGAGCCGCACGGCTGGGGGTGGTGTTTTGACCCCTCTTGAAATGACGTAAAAATGCAGCGATTGAGCTGAAATTTGGGTATCACAGTAATGTGGCTGTTATGAGCCCCCTGACAAAGTCTCAAGGCTGGGGACCTTATATTGAAGAAACTATGGACGCTCAAACATTCAATTCAGCACATCTTAACTAGAACTTACACACCCAAGTACCATAGTTCAATTGCCCTTCCTCCCAACAACCTTACTTGGCTTTTCAACTATATCCAACTGTTATCTTACCTATGGTTTCAATATCACTATATGGTTGATGCTAGACTATGTCGTAGCTATATACATGCTGCCTTTGGGTAAAGGCAGTTTTTGGAGAGTACTGTAGACAGGTGGCGCTCATGTCTTAGAGGAGTAGAAGTCAATAAAAGACTTCGAAATCAGCACTCGTCTGGCTTATTAAACAAGCAGAAGAAGGATTAGTAATCGAAACCACTCCAACAACTCGCTTCGCTCATTGTTGTCGTTGGCTCACTACTGCTGCTGACAATCCGGAACACCCGGCATTGTATTCTCCTGCTGCTCCTCCTTATACTGTGGCAGTTCCTGGACCTGCTTGAAGCTCACGTCATCGACAATCTGTCTGGGATCCACCTGTTTCTTTTCCGGTTCTCCAGGAAAAATATCGAGCACTTTTCTGAGCTCCGTTCTCTCCTTGGTCCATCCAGATTCAGGAAAGACGATATTCACCTTGACGTACAGACTGCCAATCTTGCCAGACTTGCTGGGCATGCCCTCGTTAGCCACTTTGAGAATATCGCCTGGTTTGATCACGTTTCCTGGAGGAGAAGTGATTCTGAGACCTCTTCCATCTAGCTGAGTAAACATAATCTTTGAGAATCCAGACAAAGCCTCACCAAGCGAAATGGAGCATTCAGCATGCAAGTCCTGACCCTCTCGAGTGAAAACAGCATGTTTCTCCTGCTTAATATGAGCAATAATGTCTCCTGGTTGCATTCCAGGCAGGATATCAGTCTCTCCATACTGGTACAAAGTCTCCCCATCCTTGGTACCCGGAGGCACGTAAAACTCGAGAATCTTGCTCTCTTCCTCGGTTCCACTTCCTCCACAGGGCACACACTTGTCTGCCTTTTTGAACGTCTTTCCCGTGGTCTTGCAGGTCTCACATTCGACCCAAGATCGAGTAGCATAGCCTCTTCCTGCTCGCTGGATCTTCTTGACGTATCCCTCGCCCTCACACAGAGCACATTTTCGAGGTTTGGCTCCCTTTCGAGCTCCTACCCCTGAACAGTGAGTACACAGAATCTTTCGAGAAGATCCCATCTTCAGCACCTTGCCCTTGTACAGTTCTTCGAGGGTTAACGAAAAGTCGACATGCAGATCGTCGGATCGAGTAGCTCGCATCGGTTTGGCAGCATTAGGACCTCGGGAATCGTGTCCCATGTTGTTGAAGAACGATGCAAAGTCCTGGGGATCAAACTCCTCATATCCTCCTCCATAGCCTCCACCGTAACCCCCACGACTGGCATACGGGTTCTCCTGCTCGTAGTCGTACGCAGCTCGTTTGTCATCGTCAATCAGAATCTCGTAGGCCTCACTGTAAGCCTTGAACTTGATTTCGGCCTGTCCTCTCTCGTCCTCAGCCACCTTGTCAGGATGAGACTCAAGGGCGAGTTTTCGATACACCTTTTTGATCTCGGCCGAGGTGGCGTCCTTGGAAACGCCCAGCCGTATGTACAGGTTTTCGCTCGTGTAGTTGACCATGTTGTAGTGTGGAGAAGATCAGACGGTGGGCCAAGAATATCGACAAAGTTAGGAGGTGTAAATTAGAGTTGGTGGATTATTTGGCAGGAGATTTTTGAGAAGTGATGAGTGAGTGAGCGGTACAAATGGGTAATCAGATATCTGACTTTTTTCTGGTAAATATTCAAGTTCTTGAAAATCTGGTTTTCCAGAAGTTTCTTTGAAATTTGCCAAAATCTTTTCACGATAACTTAAAATAGGGGTAAGTGGGGAGGGTTGAGTAGTGTGGTGGTGGTGTTGTTTAGAGTCAACAGAATTATTCTTTGTCTTAATTCAGTCTCTCTGGGCACCCTGTAATTTTCTCCGAATTATCTGCATTTTTTTCAAATTTCCAAAAACAATTTCAATTGTTTGCCACTCGGTGGCACCACTTATCATCCCAACTAACTCTACTTAAGCTCGAGTTAACGTTTGGACATGCATGCCCTTGCATCCTACACCATGTGTTTGAATAATAGCACAACACGATTCGGTGATTGAATAAAACATCGAAAAATCCAAAACCAGACAAAAAGAAGAACATCCTGACACTGATTACATCATTCTCTTTCATTTGGAACACTTCTAATCCTTTTTTCCTTTCAACTCACCTCAGTCAACTCGCTAGGCTCGTTGACTTTGCTCGCCATGCTCACATTCATGGAACACATTCTCTACTCCTTCTACGACGTGTCTGGGTGGCACAGGGACAATCTGTATGCTCTCCTGACCCACTCCTCGCAAAATCTGATCGACTTTCGAGTCCCTCAAGGAGTAGCAATGAATGTCAGTGCTCTGAGTACTCCGACTTCCGCTTCAAGTTATACCCTTACTAATCTGGGACACATTCAGGGCTCAGTCGCATACTTGTCTACATCTCTGCAGCTCCCACAACCCCATTCGGGAACCCTGGATCTACACACTATCGTTCCTGGATACCATAAACTCGATCCTATCAATTCTCAAGACAGAATTTACGATACGATATGGCAAGGCGGAAAACAGATTCACAAACAGGATTCCTTGCTGTTTGGACGACTGGCACTGCCGACAAACACCCTGGAAGCCATGTACGTCAGAAGATTCAACCCTACCACTCAATTGCTCGTCACATGTGTTTCTGGAGCTCATCTCAAATCTGGAGGTGCTCTGACCTTGTACTGGCAGAAAGATTGTCGACAGTACGCCCACGAGCTGTTGTACTCGACCAATGAGGCGTTACTGGGTGCCAGAGGTCTCTACAACTTTGGAGTAGACATGAACAAGCCTCATACTGCTTCTAGACTGAGTGTAGGTGGAGAATTCTACTATGGAGTGCTAAACAAGTCTCCTGGCATGTCTACTGCTCTGAGATACGTCACTCAGTCGGCTTATACAGGAAGTCCACTCACCATGACTCTCACGTGTAATCCTATCATGGGAGAGTTTTCTTCGACGTATTCTTTGAGGACAGGACCTTCGAGTTCTTTCTCGACAAGATACGACTTCAACATGTACTCGTACCTGTCGAATCTGAGTATGGGAGCGGAAGTGTGGAAGACGAGTGATTCGGTGTTCAAATTGAGCTCTTCGTTGCAGGATAAAACGGCTAGAGTGCTGTGGGGAGGAAGATACAAGGATATTCTCGTGAACACGGGTGTGGCGTTTAATTACGGAGGACGAGTGCCGGATGTGACGAGTATTGGTGTGGAGTTGCAGTATGCGTGTTAGAAGAATGGAGACGAAGTCTCCATTGTTCGACTTATGACGCAAACAGTTGCTATTGTTTGATGGAGTGAACGGTCCTGCAAAACGCGACAAGGTGAACAGCAAAGTGTTCGAACAAGAATTTAGCCTGTTCTTGATGAATGGGTTCATTGTCTCTATCTCCTAGTTGACATTGATACTGCATAATCTCTGTATTGCACTCAACTGTCACACAAGTACAGTCCATCAATGTCTGTGAATGATCTGACACTCTTCATGTTTGACTAAAGAGTAGAGAACGTGCTCAAGAAGTGCCTGACATATGTCGCTTCCTGTCAGTTGTCTAGGGCTCACACCAAGCTCTGTCACCCTTGCCAGTATGATACTGCCTGGTGTGTCCAAAGTCAAGTGTTTGACGGGGGACATATTCAAGAGTATCCTCTGCTCACCTGTTCTATAGAATAATGTACATACATATAATTGATTATAATATATGAGGAACGAGTACATGCCGGTAGTGTGCTTCGCAGATATGACAATGACCAGCTGCTTGTCTGTTATAGCTTCAAACAGCTCCCTTCTGCACTGGTTAGACACTCCTGTAAAATCTTCAAGTATTTACAGCCAAAATGAGACATTTTAGTCAACAGTTCAAAGTGTTTTTGTTTCTTAACAAAATTTCTACTCCAAAGAGCCAAGTGGCCCAAGTTGCTCCACGCTCTCTGGCTTGGTGCCAATCTATGCGTTTTTCGTGTATAAAGTCTGGCAAAACATGATCATAATTAATTCGCATTTTCTTAGGCCTTAAACCGGTTAAGGTTTGCTTATGTAAGTGAGCGAAGTGAAGAACAGGAATGAGCAAGTCCAAGACGATGAAATGTATGGACCTATTAGTGTATGCCTCGAGTCATTCTGAGACTGAGATTTTCTGAAATCGAAAACTATTGAAGCTGTGTGAAATACTAAACCAGCCTTGGAGATCTTCTCTGTTTAGTACTCCATCTGAACATCTCAATGTAAACGACAAGAACATGAGAAATATACTTGAGGATTACTCATCTCTCGAGCTCAACGTTTGTACCACTTACGTCTGTTCAACTTCTTTTCTACAACACGCATCCATCAATAAATCATTTCATTACTATACAAGACAACAGCCTATACATAAAGTAACAGCTTCTTGTTGTCCGTTCGTGACCTACGGCCACTCGCTGCCTATTTTCCTACAGCCACCCTCTTAAACGACCGTCTCTTCATCGCCAGGACATGCTCAGGAATATGGAACTCCTCCAGTCCATCTCCCATACCCATCTTCTCATCCTTATCTTCCACAATAGGCAGGGGAATGTTGTATTTGACAGGCACTCCCTCGTCTCTCAGACCGTGGCTCATAATCTGTTTCATTCGAGGCTCCACGATACTTCGTTTCCAGACTGCTCTAGCAATCATGGGAGCAGCCTTGTAAGGAACTTGAGAGAGTGAGATGGTCAGAGGCGAGTACTTGTACTGTTTTCTCGGCAGTTTGAACGGAGGCAGGAGAGTGACAGGACCGTCGTCGGCCTTCTTTTTCCGTTTCTGTTTCTTCTCAGTAGGAGGAATGATAGGGATTGCCAGGGGGGTGGGAGCACCAGGGGCGTCATTAGGACCTCCAGGAGGAGCAGGACCTCCAGGAGCAATGGGAGCAACACCTGGGGCATTAGGGGCATCACCTGGAGCTCCAGGGGCAGCTGGGGGACCTCCAGGACCTCCAGCCTCACCAGTTGTAGCCCCCTCAGCTCCCTCCTTAGGACCCTCCTTCGCCAACCTCTCCTTCTCCTCCTTCTCTCGCTTCTTCTGCTCCTCCTTTTCCTTCTTCTTTCTCTCCTTTTCCCGCTGCTTCTCAATATCGCTTCGTTTGATATCGTTCTGTTTCTGCAGAATGTCAGAGTAATCGTGAGCGTGTCCCAGAACCAGCAAAGTCGAAATCAGAATCTCGTTTGTCTCCGTTCGCATCTCCAGAATCGAGTCCTGGGGAAGAACGTACCGGTGAATCGGGTTGTCTTTGAACTCAAACACGACAATGACCTTTGAGGGCAGATTTTTCAGAAAAGCCGGAGTTTTCGCCTCCTTCCGTTTCGGCTCCTTGGGCACTCGCGGTTTAGGCGCCTTGGGAGGCCGGGGAGCCTTGTTTTGACGTCTGTACGGAGAATAACCCATACCCATGGGTCCCATGTATGTAGGAGGTGGAAAAGGGTAGTAACCAGGAGGAGGAGCCCAACCAGGAGGAGGAGGACCTCCCTGAAACCCGGGAGGAGGAGGTCCGTTCCAGCCAGGAGGTGGCCCTTGCCATCCTGGAGGAGGAGGTCCGTGGAAACCTGGAGGAGGAGGACCTTGCCATCCAGGATGTCCAGGAGGAGGTCCATGGAACCCTGGGTGTCCAGGAGGAGGTCCTGGGTGTCCAGGGTGACCGGGAGGAGGGCCCTGCCAGCCTGGAGGAGGTCCTGGTTGTCCTGGAGCCCATCCAGGGTGAAAACCAGGCGGTGGCTGGTTGTGAGGTGGGGAATGCTGAACAACTGCTCCTGGTCCTGGTGCACTACCTCCTGGAGGACTTCCCGCAGCGGCTAGAGGTCGCACGGGCTTTTTGGGAGCAGGTTTGGGCTTCTCAGTGTCCTTCTTCTCCTCACGTGACTTGAAGTTGGGCACATTGGGTCCTGCTGACGTCATGGCGTTGACGGGAATGTTCTGCTCCGCCATGATCCGCGCCTTGTTGATGTACTTTTGGAACTCCTGGATCTGGGGAGCTGCTGCCTTTCCACTGGCAACAGTCTTCATCAGCTGACTGAGATGTTTGTTGAAGTTGGCAATGGCGTGGAGTTTGGCGATCATAGCCTGGTTGGCGGGGGTGGACAGAGCTTCATTAGCAGCACCCTTTTTGGCTGGAGTTGGAGCAGGTTTGGCAGCCTTTGTAGGTTCCTTCTTAGCTGGTGCTTTAGAAGATGCCTTCTTTTCCTCCTTCTTGTCCTCCTTTTCTACGACAGTCTCTTTTTCCTTCTTGTCTTCCTCGTCGTCTTCCTCTTCCTCTTCCTCGTCTTCGTCTTCGTCCTCCTCCTTTTCTTTACCCTTGTCTTTTTCCTCCTTTTCATCCACGTCCTCCACGTCCTTCATTTCAACGTCTTCAGAGTCAGGCTTGGATTCTAAAGGGGCGTCAGTCTTGGACTCCTTAGAGGTAACAGCCTCAGGCTCTTCTGAAGTCTTGGGTTCAGACTCTTTTGTATCCTCCTTAGTCTCCTTAGTTTCTTTTTTGGTATCCTGCTCCTTAACATCCTCCTTCTTCTCCTTCTCAGTAGTCTTAGTTTCAGTCTCCTTCTCAGTAGCCTCAGGAACACTTGCCTTTGCTTCAGGAGCACTCACTGGAGGATGAACAGCCAGGGGAGACCCTTGAGGTGGTGCTTTAGGAGATCCTTGACTTGGAGATCCTTGGCTTGGAGACCCTTGACTAACAGGTGACTGAACTGGGGCACTCTGAGGCGATCCTGAAGGTCCAGGAGATCCAGAGGGTCCTTGCTGTCCTGATGGGGCTGGACTACCCTGACCCTGCCTCTCCTGAGCAGCTCTCTGCATCTTCAGAGCGTACTGCTGCGCTAACGGCGACCCCTGAGGGAAAGGGTTGACTTTAAATCCCGTACCATTAGGGTTATACCACTCCTGATGAGGAGCGTCGAGAATCGGTTGTGGGTGAATCTGCTGATTGTGAGGAGAATGGGGAGAATGAGGAGGATGACCCATTGGTTGTTGAATCATAGGCGACATGTGTGCCATAGGTGACATGGGTTGGTTCAGGGGAGATCCAACACTTGGACTAGGTCCTGGACCTGGACCTGGACCAACTACAGGACTCTCACCTTGGGGTTGAACTTTGGGGGGTCTTCCAGGACCTCTTTTGACGCCTCCCTCTTCCTTCACTCTCTTTGGTTTATCTCTCTTGTTCTCGTCTTTATCATCTTCCACTCCAATCATGACATCCAACTGTCGTGCCTCTTCATCATCACTAGGGGTATTATCTGTAGGAGTATCATCAGTAACCAGAAACAGCTTCACGTCAAAGTCATGTGGTCCAATGCTCAATGTACATTCGCATAATTTGCTCATTCGTTCTCGAGCATTGACTTCTCCTCCAGCCAGTTTCTTTCCACGTTGAGGTCGGGTCCAAAACTTGTCAAACATCTCGCCTTCAAGCCAAGTTTCACGTGACTGGCGGTAATAGTGGCGCACAGATAGATCAGATGACGCGTTCAGAGCACCCAGAGTGTCTGCATCCAGAGATCGAACCTCAATTTCCTCGCCCTTGATGTCGACATAAGGGTACCGAGGTGGAGAAGCAGGTCTAGGAGGAGGTGAGGGAGGTGGAGGAGTGGCTTCCTTGACAGGGATAGGGTCCACCTTCTCCTCCTTGGCCTCTTCCGCCAGCCTCGTCGACAATCGCGTGCGTTTTCGAGGTCTCATGCTGGCTATGAGAGGTGATGAGTAACGGAAAAGTGGTGATGTGAATTACAGTTTGGACGTGCATGTAGGGTTAGGGTGAAGGGGGAATGTAGGTGTGAGGAGGGAAGTTGGTGACTTGAGAGTGAAGAGAAAATGATAGGTGATGTCTTGTTTAAGACGATGCTGTTTTATGACAATTATACAGGAGTTTCATTTAAAGTATTGCACTTTTGCCACTGTAATAATGAGGTTTAAAGTTGTAACTATTTTACTTGACGAAGGTAACTATCATAGTGGGAGGACTGAGTGTGATTTTTACGACGTTGAAAGGACACAATTTCATTAAAATTGTTTAGTTTTATTGATAATCGCTCAATCATACTACATGTACCCATAATATTATCTTCTACAGAAATTCATTACTGAAAGCTCCAGGACAGTTCATGTTCTTCCACTTGCAAAGTAAGAATTACGATCATAACTCAACCAGTAACGGTTCGATTTAAACAAGAATTCTTTCAAAATAAACCAATTCAACTACTTGTTAGTTTATCCAACACCCCATTGTTCACTTACACTCGATTCATTATCTACTTGATTATGTACATTTTGGGGAAGTTGATTGAAAGAAGTACCATTCACTTTCAGAAGCATCAACGACTTGATGTTGTCCACTCACGACCTAATGCCGTTCGTTTCCTTTACTCCTTCAACTTTGCATCCAAAGCCCTTCCCACCTGCTTAAACACATTCACATCCTCAAACATCAACCTGCTCTCAAAACACACTCCTCCAAGCACCAAACCCACCAGTCTCTGCTCCACATAAACCGCATCTGCACATCTAGTCGATCCAGCTGCCAAACCAACCGTAGGATGGTACTTTCTGAATCCCACACAGACTTGAGCAGGAAGAGGACTGGTGGGACTGTTGTTGTGACAGATTCCAGTATCTGACAACAAAGCCTGTCCCAGAATATGAGAATCCAGCATCGAATGACTCTTTCTGTCTTTATCCAGAGCGTATACCACTCTCACTGACGTCTCTGTAGACACAGGAGAGGACATTCGAGAAGACAGAATCCGAGGGACAGGAACTCGAGTTTTGTAGATGAAATCCTGAGGACTGCATTTTCTGATGGTCGTGATTGACACTTCTGCCACGTAGACCACACAGGCACCTCTCAGACGCTCACCAATCATTCCACAAGCTCTAGCGATGGTGACCGACTTGGTGAGACCGTCCAGAGTCTTGAGAAACGCAGGAGGGATGTATTTGGCTTCTTCGAACACTGGGGACTTGAGAAGAGCTCCCTCAGAGTCCAGAGGGATACGTAGCACGTCTTGGAGAGATTCGTGGTACG
The DNA here is from genome assembly GCA_001600195.1 of Yarrowia keelungensis. Taxonomy (NCBI): domain Eukaryota; kingdom Fungi; phylum Ascomycota; class Dipodascomycetes; order Dipodascales; genus Yarrowia; species Yarrowia keelungensis. The sequence continues at coordinate 2,765,700 of BCJD01000002.1, read as the reverse complement.
CATGGAGGTGGTTGACCATGGCTTTTCGTTGTCCACAGACATGGGTCATGATCACGTCAGCGTAGTCTGATAAGGAGCGTTCCAGGTTTTTGGGGAGGGAGGTTCTGGCGATGTTTGAGTAGACGGAGAGGACTCCGATTGAGAAGCCGTTCTAGGTTAGCAGGGAACGAGAAGTCAGTGAGTGGCCGTAGGTCACGAACGGTGTCAACAGGTATTGACAGATCTGATGGTCATCAAGTTTAGATATCAATGAACATGGAAAAAGTGCTAGTTTTCTTCCAAACTCCCTAGATCACTCTTGTATTTTAATGGGATATCTTGTGGTATCATTGTAGTTCACTGTCAAGTATGCCTTGGGTATCAACTGGTTGTTCGGATATCAATCAGACAGGTCGTCACATCTTTACTCACCAAAGTCTTCAGGGGAACACCCGCGTAGAACAAAATATGCGGTTTGCCCACCACCATGGGATGGTACTCTGTTCTCCAATCGAGACGGGTATCAAGTAGAATCAGGTTACTGGCAGTCAAAATCGTATGGGCATCTAGCGATCTCTTTCGTGGAACTGCCATTTCAAACCCTCGTTTGCCCATACTGAACGCCACTGTCTGTTCAAACCTGTCCATGAACGTAATCGTGACTGATTCCGTATGAGTAGTCTCCAGACAGAGTCTCATGAGCTGCTTGAAGAAACCCACATCCTGCCACTGAGGCTGTCTACGGACCATCTCCAGGTTCAACAGACGCTCAAACTCGTTCCAGCAGTCCGGAGGATGCAGATAGAGAAACTCTTCAGGACAGCTCTTGGGTTTGGATATCACAGACAAGTCCAGTTCACATTCAGAGTACCGTTGCAGAAACTTGATCCAACTCTGGTGACGAGCAGCGAGTTTGAGTTCTCGTTTCGGGTCCAAGGTGTCAATAGTCCCGTACTCCGAGTCCTCATCGAGGTTTTCCGTGAAGAAAGACATGGCAATAGAGCGATGGAGAGGAGACTAACAAGGTGAGGATTTAAGGTGAAGATATAGGGTGATTGAGAGCAATAACAAAAGTTGGGGAGGTGTTATTGCTGTTTGAAGGTGTAGACAAGATAGGGTATCGTTTTCTTGGAGTGTGTTGTGGTATGGCTGGTATCTTGACAGGTGAGTTTAGTGACACAAAAAGACAAAGCTGGTATCTCGCAGGCTAGAAGAGATGAGGACAAACAACTAACATCGTGTCACTCAGGAGATCAAGGGGAATTGTTTGGTACCAAGAAGAGCCCTTTTAGTTGACTTGTAGCTGTTTTGGTGAGAGGTTTGGTGTCGTCCTGGTCAAGGCTTTTTTAGCATCTTGATCAAAATTGGATATCTGCAGCCATAAATATGTTACCCAAAAGCTGCTTACACAATCACCGTGTCTTGGTCGTATCAAGTAACTGGCATCATTAGTTTCTCGTGTTTTGGTCCATAACATTACGATCCGTCAAAATCTTTCTTGGAACCGTTTTGGGAGTGCCCTATTCTCCCACTTCGGCTCAGCCCATCAGTCAGCAACATCCAGGACAACACAGTTTGGGAGTGGAAAATCTAATTCAAAGAAGAGATTTGCACATAATTTTGAGCAATTCAAGAAGAAATGAGATAAAATCACTATAAATACCAGCAAATTAGATACTCCTTATCATTATAGTCAACTCTTCTCTACCACTTTTGTCAATCTCGTTTTCAGCCCCCCTCTCCACCACCTCCAAACTCTATCTCCATCGACTTTGTCAAAAACTTTTTAGGACTCCTCCCAGCGGGACAGAGTTACCCTACCGTCACGAGGATGCACTCAAGCTCTCAGTTACTACAGGCGACACAGGATCTCAATCAGCACTGGAGGGGTGAACAACATGTCTGGTGAGTACGGCGGGTGTGAAATATCACGTGATACGGTGGCTAGGACGGGTCACGTGACTCAAGGCAACACGATCGGCCGGTCTAGTCTCTGGATCAGGGCTGATAATGGACGACTATGGCGAGAACGACTTGACGACTGTGATGGACGAGACGGAGACAGATGTGGCGATGATGGGTGGTGTAGGGAGACAAAGGAGGGTCCATAAAGCCAGTTTGACGAATGAATCAGGGTATTTGCGCTGATTATTCGCCACTATCACTTTGTCCATGTTAGCATGGAGTGTTGTGATGTGATGAACTGGGGATATTGATGGGGAAGTTTGCCACTGAGATGGGAGGTGCAATGGGAGATAAGGGAGGGGAGGGGGGTGTTGGTGGTGTGTTTTGACGGGTGTTTGGCGGTGTTTGGCGGTGTTTGTCGACTTCTGATGATCTTCTAGGTCACACGACCATCGATGAACTACATGAACATCGTACCACACTCTGACACTCTCCCAGTGGTTGGAACCTCTGTCTGGGTGGTTTGATCGATACGTCGTTTTTCAATCTACTGTTTGTCTCTCTGGATCTCTCTATGGCTTCCATGTTGATGGATAATATGGTACAATCAAATGCATCTCTAGGACTCTCAGAATGGTCTGGCCTCATGTCTCTTGACCAACAGAAGTACCATATGCCATCAGTTCCACTTGTCTGAACCTACATCTGTCTTTATTTGGTGGACCTACCTTCTATCATGTGCATGTGATGGTTGTCATGTCATTTTGATGGATAGACGTGCTACGCACCATCTATCCATCTAGTGGTTGTTATGCCATTCTCTTGATCGATAGACGTGCTACGCACCATCCATCGATCGTGTGTCGCAGTCTCGCGCGATACAAAGACGGTGCTTCGCACCCATCTTTATATCTTGCTAACCCAGAATACGAAGACCCGTACGGATACTACGAGGATACGGAAATCACCGCCGAGGACTGTTGGACCGTCATCTCCTCGTTCTTCAACGAGAAAGGACTCGTGTCCCAGCAGCTGGACTCGTTCGATGAGTTCATCGAAACCACCATCCAGGAACTGGTGTGGGAGGACCGAACTCTCATTCTCGATCAACCCGCCCAGCACACCACCCCCAACGATAACCAGAACAAGCGGTTTGAAATCACCTTTGGCAAAATCTACCTGTCTCGACCTACCATGACCGAGGCCGATGGATCTACCCATCCCATGTACCCCCAGGAGGCCCGTGCTCGAAACCTGACCTACTCTTCCCCCCTCTATGTGGACATGAAGAAGCGAGTTTTGTTTTCGATCGACGACCCTGCTCGTCCTGAGGCTGACGTGGTGTGGAACCCCATCCCCGGAGAGGTTGAGGAGCCCGTGTCCAAGGTGTACATTGGTAAGGTGCCCATCATGCTGCGGTCCAAGTTCTGTATTCTGCGAGGTCTGCGAGAAAACGATCTCTACGAGCTCAACGAGTGTCCCTACGATCAGGGAGGATACTTTGTCATCAACGGATCCGAAAAGGTTCTGATTGCCCAGGAGCGATCTGCCGCCAACATTGTGCAGGTGTTCAAGAAGGCTGCTCCTTCGCCCATCTCGCACATTGCCGAGATTCGGTCTGCCGTCGAGAAGGGCTCTCGTCTGATTTCGTCGATGCAGATCAAGATGTTTGGCCGAACCGACAAGGGTCCCGTGACCATCAAGGCTGCTCTCCCTTATGTTCGAGCCGATATCCCCATTGTGGTTGTTTTCCGAGCTCTGGGAGTCGTTCCCGATGGAGACATTCTCGAGCACATTTGCTACGACAACAACGATTGGCAGATGCTGGAGATGCTCAAGCCCTGTATTGAGGAGGCTTTCGTGATTCAGGACCGAGAGGTTGCTCTGGATTACATTGGTCGACGAGGATCTGCCATCGGTGTCAACCGAGAACGACGAGTGCGATACGCCCGAGACATTCTGCAGAAGGAGCTGCTGCCACATATTACCCAGGAGGAGGGTTTCGAGACCCGAAAGGCCTACTTCCTGGGATACATGGTGCACCGAATGCTGCTGGTTGCTTTGGGCCGAAAGGAGCCCGACGATCGAGATCATTTCGGAAAGAAGCGTCTCGATCTGGCTGGTCCCCTAATGGCCGGCATTTTCCGAATGCTGTTCAAAAAGCTCACAAAGGACATTTACAGATACATGCTCAAGTGTGTGGAGACCAACAAGGACTTCAACCTGACTCTGGCCGTCAAGTCCAACACCATCACCAATGGTCTCAAGTACTCGCTTGCCACTGGTAACTGGGGTGACCAGAAGAAGGCCATGTCGTCACGTGCCGGTGTGTCGCAGGTGCTCAACAGATACACCTTTGCCTCGACACTGTCGCATTTGCGGCGAACCAACACGCCCATTGGCCGAGACGGAAAGATTGCCAAGCCCCGACAGCTGCACAACACGCATTGGGGTCTGGTGTGTCCTGCCGAGACGCCCGAGGGTCAGGCCTGTGGACTGGTCAAGAACCTGTCGCTCATGTCGTGCATTTCCGTCGGAACTCCCTCCTTCCCCATCATCAACTTTTTGGACGAGTGGGGCATGGAGCCTCTGGAGGACTATGTTCCTCACACTCACACCACGTCGACTCGAGTCTTTGTCAACGGTGTGTGGGTCGGTGTCCATCGAGACGCCACCCAGCTCACAGACATGATCAAGTCGCTGCGACGAATGGGCGACATTGAGTCCGAGGTGTCGATTATTCGAGATATCCGAGAAAAGGAGATTCGAATCTTCACGGACGCCGGCCGAGTGTACCGACCTCTGTTTGTGGTCGAAAACAACCCCGACGCCGAGCGAAAGGGCGAGCTGGTGCTGCAGAAGGATCACATTTACCAGCTGCAGCAGCAGATGGCCGAGCAGGCCGAGTCGGAGGGCGACGACGTGGCCAAGGGAGACAAGAACACGGGCTGGAACTGGCTGGTGGACAATGGTGTGATTGAGTACATTGACGGAGAGGAGGAGGAGACGGTCATGATTGCCATGACTCCCGAGGATCTGGAGTTCTCCAGACAGATGCAGGCGGGTGTGGAGATGCCCGAGGACGAGCTGGACCCCGCTAGACGAGTCAAGCCCGCCTACAACCCCCATTCCCACACCTGGACCCATTGCGAGATTCATCCCTCGATGATTCTCGGAATTCTGGCCTCCATTATTCCCTTCCCCGATCATAACCAGTCGCCCCGAAACACCTACCAGTCTGCCATGGGTAAGCAGGCCATGGGAGTGTTCCTGACCAACTACGACGTGCGAATGGACACCATGGCCAACATTCTGTACTACCCCCAAAAGCCCCTGGCTACCACCCGGTCCATGGAGTTCCTCAAGTTCCGAGAGCTGCCTGCCGGCCAGAACGCCATTGTCGCCATTCTGTGTTACTCCGGTTACAACCAGGAAGATTCCGTGGTCATGAACCAGTCGTCCATCGATCGAGGTCTGTTCCGATCGCTCTTCTTCCGATCCTACATGGACCAGGAGCGACGAGTGGGCATGTCTGTGGTCGAGGAGTTTGAGAAGCCTACTCGAGCCGACACACTGCGAATGAAGCATGGAACTTACGACAAGCTTGATGATGATGGTCTGGTTTGTCCTGGAGTCCGAGTTTCCGGTGAGGATATCATTATCGGAAAGACGGCTCCCATTCCTCCGGATGCCGAGGAACTCGGTCAGCGAACCAAGTACCACACCAAGCGAGACGCGTCGACGCCTCTGCGATCGACCGAAAACGGTATCGTCGACCAGGTGCTGCTGACCACCAACCAGGAGGGTCTGCGGTTCGTCAAGGTGCGAATGCGAACCACCAAGATCCCCCAGATTGGAGACAAGTTTGCCTCGCGTCACGGACAGAAGGGTACCATTGGTGTGACTTACAGACACGAGGATATGCCATTCTCAGCCGAGGGTATCGTGCCCGATATCATCATCAACCCCCACGCCATTCCCTCGCGTATGACCGTCGCCCATTTGATTGAGTGTCTGCTGTCCAAGGTGTCTTGTCTGTCTGGTCTGGAGGGTGATGCTACTCCCTTCACTGATGTGACTGTGGACGCCATCTCCAAGCTTCTGCGATCCCACGGATACCAGTCTCGAGGCTTTGAGGTCATGTACCATGGCCACACTGGTAGAAAGATTATGGCCCAGTGTTTCCTGGGACCCACTTACTACCAGCGTCTGCGACATATGGTGGACGACAAGATCCACGCCCGAGCTCGAGGTCCCGTCCAGATTCTGACCAGACAGCCCGTGGAAGGTCGATCTCGAGAAGGTGGTCTGCGATTCGGAGAAATGGAGCGTGATTGTATGATTGCCCACGGAGCCGCGGCCTTCCTCAAGGAGCGTCTGATGGAGGCGTCCGATGCGTTCCGAATTCACGTCTGTGGAGTCTGTGGCTCCATGAACGTGATTGCTAACCTGAAAAAGAACCAGTTTGAGTGCCGATCGTGCCGAAACAAGACCAAGATCTACCAGGTGCAGATTCCCTACGCCGCAAAGCTGCTGTTCCAGGAGCTCATGGCCATGAATATCGCTCCTAGATTGTTTAGTGATAGGAGTGGATATAGTGTGAGAGTTTAGGTGGTTTGAGTCACCGACCAGGAGTTCAGAGAACAAGATGCCTGAATGTCTGGTCTCTCACGGAGAAAAATCTCCATGTATTGTATGTAATAGTTAGAGGTTGGAATAAATGTATGATTATAACAGGACGTGAGGGTAGCACGAGTGTCTCTAATGGTAGTAGTCAGGTTAGAACTGGGCTAGCCTATTGTTACAGTTTTTTCAATGACGTGGTTGTCTAAACTATGGGTGCTCGTCTTAATAGCTGTATAGCTTGTCTCATACTACACCTCATCAGTCTTGATTCCAGACAGCAGTTACTTGAGATTACTTGGCCATAAAATTACAGTTGAACTTTTGTTGAACCACCAAAACACCACCTTGTTCCTTCTGTGTCCTTAATCCACACCCTATCTTATTTTTTCTATCCACTCATGAGACAGACCTTATCTATATCATAAGTCATTATTCATTAAGTCATTATACAGCTAAACAGTCACTCTAGATAAGAGCAACAACGACAGCCAGAGCAGCTCCGATCATGGAACCAGCAGTCTTGGCTCCAGAGTTGGCCTGTTCAGGCATGGAAGCCGAGGGCTTGACCTGAGCAGGCTGAGTGGCAGGCTGAGAAGCAGAGCCAGGGTTGACAGGCTGAGGCTTGACGGTCACGGCGGTGGTTTGAGCAGTAGGCTGAGGAGAGGGCTTAGCAGATGGGTTCTCAGGCTTGGGAGAGGGCTTGGGGGTCTCAGACTTGGCAGGTTCTTCAGTGTGGGGCTTAGGAGCGGCAGTAGAAGCAGCAGGGTGCTCAGAGTGAGGCTTAGGCTGCTCGGTAGACTGGGGCATGGGCTTTTCAGTGTGAGGAACAGGCTTCTCGGTAGTCTTGGCTTCAGTAGGCTTGACCTCCGTAGGCTTGGGCTTCACGGTCTCAGGAGTGGGCTTAACTTCGGTGGAAATCTCGCAGGGAACAACCACGGTCACGGTCTTACCCTCGATGACGGTGGGACAGGTAGTGACAGTATGGGTCACAGGAACAACGGTGGTGATGGTCACCTTGGTCTCGTGACAGCCAGAGTCGCAGTAGGTAACAGTCTGGGTGGTAGTGATGGTGGTGTGTTCAGTTCCAGACTTGGTGACGTTAGACACGGGGGAAGTAGTGGCAGAAGGGTGAACATGGGAGGTGACAGCAACTTCAGTGGTGTTCATAGGAGCAGGTTGGGCAGTTGACTCGGGGACAGGCTCGGTGGAGTTCATGACAGGAGCTTCAGTAACGGGAGCTTCAGTAACGGGAGCAGCAGTGGACTCGGGGACTTGAGCAGTGGATTGAGCGGCGGCAGAAGTCTCAGGAACCGAAGTCTCGGCGGGGGTTGTCTCAGCAGCAGTGGCAGGAGTGGTGGGCTGAATGAGTCCCTTGGGCTCAGTAGGCAGTCCACAGAAAGCAAGAGGACCAGTGAGGTAAGGGCCGTAGTCCTTCCAGATACCAGCAGCGCAAGCCAGACAGTCGGGAGCCTTGTCATGGAAGTTGGTTCCCTCGTTACAGAGACAGTTCTTGTTCCACGAGTCTCCCTCAGCACATCGTCGAGCAGAAAGAACGAGGTTGCCGCAAATAGGTCGACAGTCACCAGGAGCAGGTCCCTGGAGGGAGGTGGTAGAGCTAGGAGTAGAGTTGGAAGCAGATTCAGTGACTTGAGAAGCGACAGTGGGTTCGGGAGAAGGGGCAACTGTAGGCTCGGGAGATGCCTCGGTGGAAGAAGGAGCCTCAGTAGAAGGAGCTTCAGTGGAAGAAGGAGCTTCAGTAGAAGGAGCTTCAGTTGAAGAAGGAGCTTCAGTGGATGACTCAGCAGGAGTTGACAGAGCTTTGGGCTTGGTAGGGAAACCGCAGAAAGCAAGAGGAGGTTCGAGGTACTTTCCGTAGTCGTTCCACAGTGTAGCTCCACAGTCGAGACAAGGGTCTCTGGCCTGTTCAAAGGGAGTTCCGTTGTCACAGAGACAGTCCTTTTTCCAGGAGTCGCCGTCAGCACATCGTCGGGCGTCCAGAATCATGTTTCCGCAGGTAGCATGGCACTGGTACTGAGGTCCAGCTCCCTGGGGAAGGGCAATCGAGAGACCAGTGGAAGCGAGAGAGAGAATGAGAGTAGCAGTAGACCACTTCATGTTAGAAACGAGTGTAGGTGGGTAAGATGTGGATGGGGGGCTGGATATAGGAGAATTTGCCTTGTTTATATATTACAGCGAGACTTGGCAGTAGTTCTCAGCTCTCTCTTGGTTTATCAATTACATCAGAGTTTCGGTCTGCATGCCAAGTCCTAGCCCATGTCAGACAAAGAAAAAACTCGATCAGATAATTCCACAGAGTTAGAAGTGGCCTCTTTCTTGGCGGAAAAAAGAAATGCGTGGCCGTGTTGTGTAGTGAGGAGGTGTGACTTTGGTATTATTTGCTGTAGTGACTCTCGCTTATTTCGCTTAATGCTGATGCCGTGTGAGAAGTTTTGAGCGGCTAATCTTCTTTAAATCTAACGATTCATTCTGGGAGGCTCATACACCACATTTTCAAAGCGCTTTTTTTTAAAAAAAATTCTGTTATCATAACTTCCTTTTATCTAGACACGAGTTAACGTGTTTACCGTGTATGCAACTAAGGTGAACGTCACAGATGATGAGAGAGAACTGAGGAGTGCTCATACTTGGATGAGCTCCTAATGATATAATTGCGATTTATTCAGTATTTGTCATACATGAGCTCGTGTTGCCTTCATTTCTCTCAATTGACTACTTTGCTGCCACTCCAATCTCTCTAGCACACGGCACTGTACAATGAATACGATGATCGACACACTTGATCAATATGATCTGCTTCCAAACTGGTTCGTAAAGTAAAGTGACGGTTTCGAGGTCAATACTTGATCTAGTTACAGTTCCCATACCGATACCTCTACCTGCTCTCTGGTATGTATGATATCACACGTCTCATGTGCTCATACCACACGCACGCCTACCCTCCTCCTTACTGCATTCCCACGCAACACCCTCGGACGTGTTCCAAACCACGCTCCTCGTAAATCTACACCAAGGTTAAAAGTTATCTGATCCGCTCCCGAGCTTTGTAGAGTTTGCGCGTGTTAAATTAGTGCGTAAAAGTTATCAGATGCGGTTGCAGCGGGATCTACAGATAGAGAAAGGGAGGAAGAAGTGGTAAAAAGGAAAGGATTTAATCTAAGAGCTGTCAAATTCAACTGATCATGGTACACAACCTCTTCGTACTAGTCACATGACAATCAGATCTATCAAATCTACCAGTCTCCTGCTCACGCATTCCAGGACGAAACCTACTCACTGTAGCTCCTAGTCTACCAGCATACTACACGCTATTTGTATAGTCTTGGCAGGAGCCGCATGGCACCATCCTGGGCAGCGTACCGGTCGTCTTTGTCCTAAAGAAGCTGTACCAACGGCTCTTTTTGGAAGAAACTGAGGTTGTCTTGATCAGAGTCTGGAGTGTCTTGGAATCAGCTTTAGGGTGTGACGGATAGATACGGCAAGTGTAGACGATCAAAGTAAATATTGATCTGATAACTTTTAGTGCTGCAGTCACATGATCTGGCTGCTTCAAAACAGTCTATAACTCCGTTTGTTTGGCAGCTACAGCTCTCCCTGAAACACCTACAGGTCCGGGCGGTCTAAGGGTGCTTGTAGAGAGAGGGTTGCAATATCAGGGGAGGGGATGAGTGCAGTTCAACTGGATTCAATTAACTCTGTCTATTCGATTGAGAAGACGAGAACATCTCAATTTCCAATCTTGAGACCTTCTTCGCTCTACTAAGAGTACGAAACTTCAGATCTCAAAGTCGTAAATGGAAGAAATAACCCACGATGAGGATTTTTAAATCTGCAGCTTAATATGTCTATAAAAGACCCCTATTCTCTTTCGTGGAATATCAGCTCAGCTCCTTCGCTAACGGCCTTGGCATAGTGCTCACTTCATGTATAACTGGGACTTATGGGGCTCAATTGAAGTTCCCTCACTACAAGTACACATGAAATTATGCGAGGTGTACCACTCAGATCTGAGTAAGAACTAGAGCATGCAGAGCTTGTAGCTCTCCAGCGTCTTTTCTCGAAATACCAATAGATACAATTCTACACGATTCCAAGGGATAGGGCTTGCTACAGCCGTCAAGTTTACTCCTTCTGTAAGCTCATTGAACTGCAAAACCACTCAGTGTTGGTCAATTGACTTCATCTCTGGAAAGGAATCATCAATAGCCAGGGTTAGTCAGGGATCTATCATTACCTTACAGCTACCTTGTCAGTTTGCTCTCTTGTATTTGATTCGCGACTTGGTTATTCCTATCTGCTTAATGGTGATACATACTTGTCTACACTCTACTCCTCCTCAGTACTTCGCCCCCCTCTCATCGTATAAAATCATTGATTATTCCTCTACCTATCCTATGGGTGCCTTCTATGATGCGGGACGCTCAGCGAGCAGATGCAGTAGATCTACTTCTAACAACGATGTAGACGTGATTCACCGCCCTTATAGTCTCAATTGCTATACCCACCAGTCACATTTCAGTATAGACAGTCTCAGTAACGCTTCGCGTGACCTCGACTGTCTTAGACTTGCGGTCGTGCTACGCACTCCCTCCAGTCTACGCACTAGTATCCATCTTATCATCATCCTTCTTATCCTTTCCCTTACCCTCCTCCTCGTCCTCCTTCTTCACGTCCTCCTCCTTGACCGAGTCCAGCTTCTCGGGCTGCTCCTTCTCCTTCTCCAGTCTCGCCTTTTCGTCTTCCAGCGACATTCGCAGGGCCAGGGCCAGCTCAGGGTCAACACTGGGATCAACGCCAAACTCGAAATCGGCGTCGTTGGAGCCGCCAGGAGCGCCGCCCATACCCGAAGTATCCATGCCATCATCATCTTCCTTGATGATGGGCGAGTTTCGCAGAATGTCAGACAGAAGATGGGGTCCAGGAGGAATGGTCACCAGATGAGAGTTGTCGCCCGAGTTGACGGCCTCAATGAACTTTTCCAGCTTCTCTGTGTTCTCGCCCTCCTCGCCAAAGTTGACAAAGTCCACCGCCACGCTGTTCTTCTTCATCTTCTTGGCGAGCTTGACCAGACTCTTGACGTCCTCCTCGACCGGCGAGCCCACAAACACAATCACCCGTTGCCGCTGCAGCTTGTTGAGTCTGTGTTTGAGCGCCAGCGCAGCCACCTGGATGCCTGTGGTCAGGTGAGGCGCTCCAGTGATATGAGTGTCGTGAATGCCGGCCAGAATCTTGCCGTGGTCCGTGGTCAGCGTGGCCAGCACCTCGGGACCTCGGCCTCCCATGCTCATCAGACCCACCGCGCTCTCGGGGTTGCGGGACGTCTTGATGGTGAACAGCTGGTTGACACAGTCCACCTGGGCGTCGAACCGGTTGGGGGTGTAGTCTCCGTTTCTCATGAACTCGGAGTTGTCCATTCTGTGTTAGTAGTGAAGAAAGTGGTAGCTGTAATGGAGTTGCGACATCAATCGCTTCCCTTTTGTCTCACTCACACTATCATTGTTGCTTCAAGAACCATGGTGATGCTGTTGTGTGTCGTGTGTCGTGGTTAAAGTGATCTGTGATGATGTGCGGTGTGGTGTTGGGAGCTGACGTCAGCAGGATAAGGTTTTTGCCACTGTGATGGCGATGAAAGTGACAATCCTGAGAGAGCAGTATTTTAGTGAGGATGTTGAGATATTTGCCCTAAGTACTCTGTCAAATTCTGAATCCGATCGGAGCATTATTGACGGAGATATAGACGATGTTGTGCTGTGTGTTGTTCAAGTGTTGGGTTAACCGTTGAGAGTTCCTACTTGGGAGTTAGTTGGGATGATGGGATACATGAGGGGCTGCCAAACTCGCCGAGGCAAAGAGCAATTGAAGATTTGAAAAAAACAATACGACTTCTCAAGACTCATAGTACTGTTCCATATGTTTTTTCGTAGTTCTTCTTCCATTCATAACCCATCTGAGGGCATAGCAACATACACCTCCATCATGTTGAGCTAATAACGTTATCGCGATAAAGGAATTTGGAGATGAAGACAAGATCTTTAATAAAACTGATCGTATGGGTCCATAATATACCAAAATGATGCTCTTTATGAGCTGGTTCCGATGGTTTTGTTTATTTTGCTTGCACTCAGTTAGTTAATGTGATATAGCCTAGATTGTTACTGGCTCACAGATAATAAATAAAAGCTAGCCATTGCTGCTCTAGAAGCGTCCTTGGACCTACTCATAACAACTCTTACTCGCCTTTCCTTCTCAGCTTTCCCCACAACATCATATTCTTAGGGCCCTCTCCCCATTCTTACTAATCAACAGTTGGAAACCTTATTTACCGACACTCCATCCGCTTATTAATCAAACCCTAAGTTAAAACCTTATTTCCAACTCCCTATGTTGGCTTACTAATCAATCCTCCCAACGTCAAACCTTAATCCCACTCTGCGTTACCTGGGCAACGCATGTAAACAAAGTGACGATCATTCAGCACACACCTCCATCACCACCATATACACCATCTCAAGTCTCAACAATACACATTTTGCAGCTCAAAATGCCCACGGAAATGGACCAGTTCCCCACCAACCCGCGCAAGCCGCTGACAGAGACGCAGAAAAATGATCTCATTGAAAATCTCCAGCTTGAACGTGAGTATACCACGATGAAACAACCGACATAACCTCACCACCATATGACCTGTCTAACCCAGTCACAAACCGATGTGAGCGGCTAAAGTCGCAATATATGTTTGCCGCGCAGGCGGTTCGTGCCAAAATCGAAATCAGAAAAACCAGAGTGCCCAAGCAGTACTGGAACATGACGTTGAGAGAGATTCGAGCCAAGAAGGAGGGAGCTCATCAAGAACGCAAGCCAAACGGGATGACTTTCGGCCAGGGATTTCACAACATTCCGAAATTTACAATTCCGCATGAGTGAGTAAGAGGAGAGGATGGATGATGGCTTTTTCGATTTTTTTCTGATTTTCTGGGGATTATTGGAATTTCTTCAAAGAAATCGAGGAAAATCTGGAAAAAAACCGAAAAAAACCCAGCGAGGATACCATATCATTTACAAACACACCAGAGTGCTATCATAATGTCTAGTAAGCTATTTAACACCTTCTTGACATTCAGACTGCCTCTACATACGACTTTCAGCTAGATGTTGTCCGCTCGTGACCTTCGGCCACTCGCTACCGTTCTAACACAGCATGAACACACCAATGGACTTGGACGCTCGTCTGAAGAACAAATCTCCCATCCGATCACCCGGAAAAACCCTCAGATCGCCCATGAGACCCGCTACTTCGTCTCCTGTCAAGGTCAGACCTACTACAAAGCCAGCAGTTGCTCGAACTGGTTCTACAGCCACGCAATCGACAGCTTCTGCTCGAGCAAAGGTCGATAAACCTGAGCCTCGAACCCGAGCTACCAGAAGCACGGCTCTCAAAGCAAGACAGGCCATCAAGAATACTAACTAGGGGAGAGGGCAGATGACAGATGGAGACTACTGAAAGGTGGTTTAGGGCTCTATAGGGTATCTGGGATCAGCACGTGACTGCTGGAACAAGTGGCACTTTCAGGGGCTGCTTTAGAGCCCTTAAAGTGTTCAGGAACTGTCTTGATGTTATAGAAGCATCAGGAGACTTCCTACCACTGGGACTTGAGATTGTCTCGTGAACACGAGCCTACGAGTAGAACACTCTAACGCTCAATCTAACAATATAAGATACCAACGAATGGACATGTACTATGACTAGACCGTAGATTGGGGGTTGTAATGGGAAAGGGGTGTTTCTCGCTATATCTTGAGTATACAATGTGAAGGAGATGCTCGTACGACAACCCGGCCTCTGGGTGTAATAAAACTAACTTCCAGTTTTCTTATAGATCACTTTCTCCGAGAACCAGCTATGATGGCCATGCTCTACCAATAGTCAAGTTTGTGAGAGAAGTGCTCATACAAAGACTGGTGTGGAGACAATGAGACATTTGAAGAATGATATGTAGTTGAGTCACTTTTGAGAGATCCCGGAACAGATATTATCACTTCTCTTCATTACTCACAATACAGAAGTCTCAAACACTGCTTGTTGTGTTGCCTCTAGACTTGACGACACTTCATAGAGTCGTGGTAAATACGAAAATAGAATAGCAACATATCCCAGGGCTTCATCAGATGCCAAAATATTATCACCCTACTTTTTCCATTTCTTTATCTCTCTTCATTCCCCTTTTCCACGCTCGATTGTCATTTTTCAGACTTTCTAAACAAATATCTCAACTATTATTTTAAGTTACTTGATATCACGTGACTTTGGTGGCTACAAGCGACTAGATCCAACGACCCTAGAATTTCAGCGCCGGCCTGGCTAGCTCAATCGGTAGAGCGTGAGACTCTTATTAGTAAGCAATCTCAAGGCTGTGGGTTCAAGCCCCACGTCGGGCTATTTAACGCTTCCATTTCCGATATAGTGTAGGGGCTATCACATCACGCTCTCATCTTGAGAACCGTGGAGACCGGGGTTCGATTCCCCGTATCGGAGTGTATGAAGCTTAGGCGTTTCTTTTTGCTTTTCGTCAGTGTGTATGGCCAGCCTTGGTTGTATCTTTGCATTCTCAGGGGGTTTCCTTTTTAGTTGAGGTCTCAACTAATTTGAAGCATACTTAAGAGAGTCAAGTAATTTGGGACATGTCGTCTGGAAGCTGCAAAACTACTCCGATCTTTTTGGAAATTGAACTGGAGCATTATCAAGCAATAAATATTTGATTCAAGATATCATATATGCTCTACCCCACTCTTGTCACGTGAAAAACACGTGTATCTCTTCCCCCTATGAAACATCATGCAAGCTAATTTACTCCATATGCAGCTTGATCTTACACGGTAACGACAAGATGGAGGGTCTAGCGGTGGCCATAAGTGAGTATGAGCGCTGAAATCACATCTGGCGACACTAACACAGCGCTGGTACAGTCGACAAAGCCCAAGGATCGAGATGACGGGCTTTTCAAGCTGGAAAATATCGTGAATCGGCATGACTTTGAGAAAGTCGTCACAGACAAAGATCTCGCTATGATCATACGAGGCATTTGTGACGGTATAATGCGAGAAATGGGACCCTCAGCAACCACTCAGAAACGTCAATTACAACAAATGTCCATCTTCAAAACGATAGCTAGTGGATATCGTCTCTTCAAGGTGAAAGCCAGCAGACAATTCGTTACATCTACGATTACAGGCTTGCTACTGGCTCGAAATGCAGACAGGGGTGCTCAGCTGATTGTGGCGAGCAATTTGAGACTAGTTTTGGGCCACAAACCTCACCTTGAACATCTTTTATGGGACCATTACCGCCGATCAGTGGGGTGTCTTTGTCGAGAATTGAGTGCTCTTTGTATCACTTCAATTGAAGAAGGAGGGTTGGAAATGTTGATCCAGGAGCTGTTATTGTGTCTGGATCTGTTCACTAAGCCAAAGTACGTTGGTATGACTGAATTGAAGCATGATCTATGGAACTGCATCGATTCAATGTTATACAAGTACAAGGAGGTATCTGAGATGCACGTTTTGATCTTGTCAATCACTGATTCGCTCTTCGAGGTCGTATTTGGAAGTGACTATGAGCTGTGTCATGAAATGGTTCCTTCTATTCTTGCCATAGGTACCAAACTCATGATGTCAAAGAGTAAGACGGTCAAGGAAAGTGCATTGAGATTCATGCTCAAATTGGAGGTCTATCTCACTTCTGTTTTTTCAAAGACATGTCCCGTACCTCTGAGTGACGAGATCTTCAATCAAACAGAAGAACATCTGGTGGAACTGCTGCAGGTACTTAAGAATGAGTACAATACAAGCTCGTTACAAGACAATGACGTGACGTTTGAGACTGAGATTGTGCTAGTCAACAGCAAGAAACAGATCCAATTTTTGGAATGTCACGTGATAGCCATGTTGGAGTATGTTTTGGGGTACACTGCGAAGGAGAGCAAAGTGAAGGAGGAGGAGAGTTTTGATTTGGGTGAGTAAATGAGGAGGAGAACAATGGCAGATGCTTGACAAGTCACGTGACACCACGTGATCTAGTCAGGATCATATGATCTTCAAGATTCGTACTAACTCAGGACCACGGAGGAGAAGCCAGAGGGAAAGCGATATGCTGGATTTCAACGGTGAGTATACGAAAGGGGGAGATACCATCACGTGAGCAGACTATCACGTGATTCAACATGACAACATCTACATCACATGATTCACTATCAAAGAAAAGTGCCGTGTTCACTCTTTTGCTAACTCAGGACCTAGAAAAAAGCCAAGAGTGTCTATTTCACCAGAGACACCTACTTTAGACGCTATCAGTGCTCAAATAGAAGCGTTCAAGGCCTCGAAACCAACTTCTGACCCTTCCAAGCAGCTTGATTCGCTTCTAACTTCCATTTCTGGATCTATGGACAAAACTACCAGATGGAAGTTCTTTTCAGCAGCTCAATGGCTCAATCAAAATGCTCCAATGAGTCCTACCAACTCACGTGACGTCTCGTTTCTCTCGAAACTATGGACTGAGGGAGTTTCCAAGCTCAGAACGAGATCAGAAGACTCTGCTTGCGTGCTTCTCACTGTCATCTTACATAAGCATAGTCAAGCTCTTGATCCTAAGCTTGTGGTTCAGTTTGCTGCCAATGCTGAAATGAAGGGTCCTCTACGGTACTCACGTGTTTCTCTGGAGCTGGTCACGTGTGCCTCACAGTTCCTGATCAGTCACGAGGCCTCTTCTCAGAGCAAATGGTCTGACTGGGTGTTTTCTGCTTTGTCTAGTGAGCAAGAAGGTGGGTCTTTGGACGAGGATATCATCATGAAGACCAGTCAGGTGTTATTGGAGTCAGTTGGGTGTCTCCTGAGTGTCACAGAGGAGAAAGTGGACACTCTGGAGACAACTACAAACACTATCATGTGGAAGACTGATTTCAAGAAGGACTCAAAGACTCTGAAAAACATCACCATGACCAACTGCATGCCTTCAAGTACAGTTAGGGACCTCAAAATCAGCTGTCAAAGCTACCTGAATGAACTTCATGAACTCTGTGACTCTGGAAATGCAGATATCGGTGTTGTTCTGTCCTCCACAGTGTGCACTTTAATAGTGTGTGCTGTTCTGGACAAACAGGGAACACCTGTGGGGTTAAATAGCCGCATTTCGGATTTTTTGGCTGTGGTGACTAAACTCGTGGAAAACGGGTCACGTGCAAGTCACGTGTTCTTCGACTGCATCTCTCTCATCAACAGACTCAGACACCACAACCTTCTGGGAGACTCTCTCTGCATTCTATGGGACTCTTTCATTACTGGGGTTGAACCGCTGTTGTGTCCTAAAAGTCACGTGACAGACACCACTTTTGACCCTGAGTCTCCTTCTGGAAAGAGTCTTTTACCTGACTTACGTCTGTCTCTACTTTTGAAGGGTCCACTTCAGTCAGATCCATTCCTTTTGGCACTATTTCCCTCAGATGTCAAACAGTATGCCTCTGTTGACCCTGAGAACCGTTTACCTGACTTGTTTCGATACATTGGAACGAATTTGCTGTCTTCTTACATCTGGAACTGTTCACCTCTTGCGAAACAGCTTGTAGTTGACCTTTTGGAGGTATATTTCAGCAGTGGCATGGCTGAATCTTCAGATGCAACCGATCTACAACGCTGGGTGACACGTGAGAAGATTTTGGTGTCTTCAGAGCTTCTGTATGGACTCCTAAAAGTGTCTTCTCCGTCAGAGTACTTGGAGCTGTACTCAAGTGTGGCTATCAGTGCAGCTGAAAGGGTTGAGTCACGTGACTCTCACACAGCCTTGGACGACACTCTTACTCGAATGATGTCTTCCAAGTCCAGGAGTCGTCTTATTGTTGAGGAGATTATCGTTGCCTTGTTGAGTGTTCACATGGAGTGTTTGAGTCTTCTCCCCGTGGTTGTTGAGAGAGTGAAGAACACTGAGATGCTTTGTCAGCGGTTGAAAACGGACCAAACAGCTTTGCAGGAGTTTTGCAGTCAAAACAAAACGGGTTCTGTGCTAGACAAGATTCTGACAGTCAAGGTGGATACCTGTTTTTTCGCCAAGGAAGGTCATTTTACGTCTCAAGAGTTGTTGACTTCTGAGGATACACTCAAATGGAACCTTGAGGGTCCTCCTATGGAAGTTTTATCTCACAATTGGCCTTCCTACGCTCCTAGCACTTTCTTGGTGTTAGTTAGAGGACTACTTGATCTCATGTTGAAACCCAGAGTGTCGTTTGAAGTTCCGTTACGTCTTGTTCAGCTCAAGTATGTTCTTTGTCTGTTTCCCAAAGACGACATTTGCAACCCTGACAACTATGTGCTTCATCAGCTGGTTTCTTGTCTCATCTCCTTTCTGTCAAACAAGACTGTGGGATCCAGTGTGAGTCATTTGCTGGGTGTTCTCTTTCAGTCTGTTCAGTTGCCTCATCTCGAACGGTACATTGCTGATCTTGGAGAGCAGTGTTTGTTTGGAGCAGATGTGTCTCATTTGTTGTCTCTATTGCATCCTCAAGAGACACACTTGGTCAAGTACATTGAGTGGGTGAACAGTGGTTTTTCCGATCCTGAGTCGTTCATGGAGGTGTTTATGGTGTTCGACATCAGTGACAAACTGAGAGCTACTCTTTTGAAGAGTCTGGACTTTGGAGTGTCTAACATGACTCTACTTGGTCTGATGGACAATATCTGCACGAGAAGCACTCTCCAGTTCATCAAGAAGGCTCAGAAGACGTATCCATACAACTGGAACGAGTCTAGAGTGCTTTCTTTGCTTCTAGGAAGAGGATACCTTCTGTTTGGAGACGACAACAACAGTGCTCCATCTGGTAGTAAAGAGAAGGACTTCTGGAAGGCCATCACTGAGGAGTTTCTACGAGTTCTCGACGGTTCAGATTTTGAAGCAAAGTACGCAGTCGAAGTCTGTTTATCCAAGATTGTGGCTTCAGTTGGAGCTGAAGTACCCCAAGAACTACAACAGGTCTTCCAATCTGGAGTCCTAGAGTATACCCCTACTCAACAAAAGACATCAGACTGGGTTCAAAAGACGACTCTTGAACTTCTTGAACTTCTCGGTCAGCCATACGACCTTCTGACACCCCTGGTTCACTCCATTCACCCCAACTCACCTCTCCTTCCCTTCATCTTCAAATGGACGTGTTTGGAGTACTGTCGAAACGGAGAACCCGGGTATCTGTCTCAGATTCTGTCTCAGAACTTTTCTCTCGTCGTCATCGAAACTTTCTTCTTTGTCAACTCGTTCACTGCTCACCGTACTCTCGATTGGCAGCCAGAAATCGTCAACTCAGCACTCAACCTGCATCTCTACACTGAAGCTCTGTACTTTCTGGAAGCTGACAAGTCATGCTGGGCTAGCCAGGAGGTCCAGCCGAGTTACTACGACATTTACCAGAACATTGACGACCCTGATTTGTTTTACGGACTGAAATTTGCGCCTTGTCTGGAATCAGCTCTCAAACAACTCAACCACGAGAACCAGAACCTCACATGCTTCGAGTACGAATCGGGACTCTACGATTGGAATGTGGCACGTGACAGGAGTGAAAATGATAGTACAAAGGTGCTGAGTCATTTGTCTACCAGTGGAATGAACGGCCTGGCATATACCATTGACTCAGGTGATGTGTATAGGTGGAAACTGGGACTGCTTGAGGATCCTATCTTGGAAACAGGTTCAGATGACCAGACTGTCCTGTCACAGCTGAGAAGTATCGTTGTTGACGAGAAACCTGTTCTTAAGAGTACTCTATCCGACAAGTACCTCAGTATGCAGTATTTGTTGTTTCAGATGCAGTTGGACTCGAATGCTGACTACCTGGACAAACTACAACCTCCTGAAGGTATTCTGGACATTCTACAGTACTGTTCTTCAGCCTGGAGAAGTCTAGAGTCTTCTACTGCTTCTTACAATGGAATTCTCACTCTTTCCAAACTCGAGAGTGTCAGTAGAACTCTCCACAATGCTCAGATCTCCAAGAACTGTGCTGTTTCCCTTCAAGAGCTCTCCAGATCTGCATCCAACGAAGCCTCAAACGTCTGCACCATCTCCATAGCCTCTTGTCTTTGGTCTGAAGCTGCTGTGGGTCGAACTACACCTGTTGAGATGCTCAAACGGATGCTGAACAGTATTGATGCCAGTCAATCACCCACTCTAGCGTCTCAGTTCTGTGAGGCTACCGTTCTTCTCACTGACTGGTCTTCTCAGGCTCGAATGATGTCTCCTGAAGAGATCCACAAGCTCTACATTGCTGGTGCCAATGAGTATATGGCTCTGATTCCCTCTGGAAGCCCCAAAACACGCATGTTCCACGTGTTTGCAAAGTTCTGCGAGACTCAGTTTCACTCTCAAAACTATGAGGAACAGATTGCTACTGCTGAGAAAGACATTGCGAGACTGGAGGAGGAACACGCGGCTTTGCAGAGATTGTCTTCCACCAAGGAAGTCAGGGTGGCCCAGAGACTCAACAAGAAGTCCTTGGATCGAGTTGTAGAGTCTAAAAGCAACATTGAGCGGCTCAAGGCTCTGTTTCTGGACTCTGCAGTGCACTTTTACCTGCTGTCATGTGCTGTTCAGGACTCAAACTACCATGAAGACGTCACTCGTCTGATTTCTCTGTGGTTTGGCAATTCTCATATCGACTCAGTAAATGAGAGAATGCAGGACTATACGCAGATTCCTTCGTTCAAACTGGCCCCTTTGATCAACCAGTTGTCGTCAAAGTTGTCCTACGAACCGAACAGTCGGTTTCAAACGCTGCTTCTTGATCTAGTGACTGTCACCGCCGTTGCTCACCCCTTCCATTGTCTGTATCAAATCTCTTCTTTGATGAGAGCTGACAATTCTCCTCAGACTCAGAAACGTATCCAGGCAGCTACTGCTGTATGGAACAGCGTCAAGAGCAGAGAAAAGACGATTTGCAGAGCAATGGAGATTCTCACAGACAAGTGTGTGGAGTTGGCCAACTCTGACTGGCCCGGAAAGTCGTCCAAGGTCTCAATCAGCCAGTTTCCAAACGGTTCTTGGTGGCAGAATGGACTCAAAAAGCTCAATTTGCCGCCTCCTACTGCCCAGATTCCGATTTCCATCGACTACAGTGAAGTGCCAACTATGCACAAGGTACTCACTCAGGTGGTTAAAGCAGGAGGTATTTCTCACCCTAAGATTATGGATTTCCAGCTTTCTGACGGTACAATCTCCAAGGCACTTCTCAAAGGAGGAAGAGACGATATGAGACAGGACGCTATTATGGAGCAGGTCTTTTGTCGAGTCAACCAGTACTTTTTGAGCGACTCTGAGACAAGAAAACGAGGTCTGTCCATCAGAACATACAATGTCGTTCCCATGGGTCCTAGAGCGGGAATGATTGAGTTTGTGGCCAACACCGAGTCTCTCCAGGGAGCTCTAGTGCCTCTGCATGCCAAAGACCCCTTTGATTACCTCACTGGAAGAAACAAAATGAGCACTGTGGCTAAAGAGAGTGTTGGAAGACGAATTGAGGTGTTGGAAGATATTTACAGGAATGTGACTCCTGTGATGAGTCAGTACTTTTTCCAAAACTTCCGTTCTTCCGCTCAAGCGTGGTTCAAAGCTCGAACCAACTATGTCCG
Source organism: Yarrowia keelungensis (assembly GCA_001600195.1). Lineage (NCBI taxonomy): Eukaryota > Fungi > Ascomycota > Dipodascomycetes > Dipodascales > Yarrowia > Yarrowia keelungensis. Next base: position 2,743,512 of record BCJD01000002.1, on the reverse strand, counting down.
CTCAGCTGCTGCTTCTTCCATGCTAGGGTATATTCTTGGAATCGGTGATCGACATTGTAACAACATTATGATTGATTACAAGACCGGTCAGCTGGTCCATATTGATCTGGGTATCTCTTTTGACCAGGGAAAGAACCTCACTGTGCCTGAAAAAGTCCCCTTTCGGCTCACTAGAGATATGGTGGACGCCATGGGCAGTGTTGGAGTTGATGGACCGTTCAGACGGTGCTGTGAGCTGTCTCTGGCGTTGTTTAGAGAGCAACATGACAACATTCTGTCGATTCTGAACGTTCTGCGGTACGATCCTTTGTACTCGTGGACAATGTCTCCTAAGAAGAAGCAGAGAAAAAGTTCTTCGGGATCGGAGTTGTCGGATGTGAAAATGGAGGAGGCGAACGTGACTGCGGATATGTGTCTGAACGGAGTGAAGGAGAAGTTGTCGGTGAGACTGAGTACCGAGGCGGTGGTGAGAGAGCTGATCAATGAGGCGACGAGTGTGGAGAATTTGGCGGTGATTTTTCACGGGTGGACGCCGTTCTACTAACTCGAGCGTAGCGAGAGTTGGTATAATGAGCGAACGGAGGCCTCCAGGGAGGACTGCATTGTATATATTAATGGCATTATGATTTATTTAGACAAACGTAGAATACAGGATAGGTGAGGATCATCTTCTTGGCTACACAGCAAACAGAACAAGGCGCTCTAATACCTCTGCCGAGTTCCTAAGTGCCACCAGGGTTTAGCTATATCAAGTCAATTGTTCTGGTTTGTATGTTCCCGTTTAGAGTGGTTCAGGTTTAGGTACATACACGTCCTTTCTTTTCATGCCTTCCATCCATTAAGGTGTTCCATACTATCCAGTCATTTTACCTACACCTCAACAGAAGAACAAAAGGGACTACATGACTGTTCCACGACAAAGTATTCAATGGATGACTGATTGCCATCACAAACACATTCCTAGATTGTCACCAAGGCTGCGATGTCTGCAAAAAGCACAGACCACATGGCTTCCTTCATTCTTTCAAGACAGCTCATACATTACAAGTATACACAAGTAAATGGTACAATACTGGTACTGAGCTCGTTAGTCCTCTCTTGTAGACTGATCGTACGCTATTATACCAATTACCGGGACATACCGTAGCTACAAGTACTGCCTACATCTCAACCCACTCGCTGCTCGCGGGGTTTTCGTTTCATAACTTGACTATATACACTTAGTTTTGGTGTTTGCGTGAAGCAGGGTGGATGTCTGGAATCATCAAAGAGCTCATGTCCAAGTTCATTAATGAGCTCATGATCATCCCCAAGCCCACTCGCTACGCTCATGGGCTCTACGGCAAGTAATTCTCACTTCGCTCGAATTACTTGGCACCCATATCCAACGTCATCTCCACCGCCTTCTCCTTCCACTCCTCGATCTGCTTCTGCTCCTTGGCCAGGTTTCGCTCCACCGACGAGGTGGAGAAACAAGCGCCAAACATATCGGCCTCCTCGGCAGCAGTCACGTTCTGCACGTCCTCGGCCATTCGCAGCTTGTAGAACTCGAATCGGGCCTTGTCGTAAGCCTCCAGAAGTGCCTGCTGGTCATGGGTCTCCTTACCGCCCAGAAGATAAATAGTTCTCTGAACCACAGACTCTCCATCGAGCTTCTTGTTGGTCTGGTACATCTTGGACCAGTCCTGGGTGTGGTGATCGTCTCCGCTGTTCTCAACCACCATCTTGGGCCGAGCAAGCTCCCACGGATGCTGCTTGTAGAAAATCTCTCGGATCTCGTCCTCCATGAACTTGAGGTGCACGGGCTCGTACAGGTGCCGGGTTCGCACGCGCACGGGCTTGGACCGCGTCTTGATGAAGTCGTTGAGCTTGGCAGACTCCCGCTCGGCAATTCGAGCCAGCTTCTCAAACCGGGGCTTGTGCTGGTAGGTGGTCGTGGGCATGTTGGCAGCCATGGCCCGGTACCACAGAGGCTCGTTGACAAGCATGCCGGCGGCGAGCCGACCGCTGGTGATCTCCACAATGTCCACGGCGGCAGTCTTGATTCGTTGCGACATGTTGTGCTGTGTGGTGGTTGAAGGGACAGATGGAGGTCGTGAGATCAGGCTTTTTTCACCTCCAAAGCTTATTTTGGGCAATGAGGAGGGAGACGAGTTTGAGGGTGAAGGGGAGGTTTTGGGGGAAAACGAATAATTGGAATCGATTTGGCGTATTGGAATTAGTATATTTGGAGTTTTTCTGACGATTTTGCTTCATTTTGACTCATTTTGAACGACCCATCTCCTCAGTATAGGTTATGACCACCCTACTTTAAACAGTGGTGATGATTGGGAGATGAGAGGGAGGTGAAAAGTTGGAAGAAAAAAGAAGAAAAATAGAAGAAAAAGAATTTGGTGCTGTAATTACATGAGAAACACCTTTTCATGCCACAGCTCAAGTTCATTGTCTTTCATTAATCGCATATTGTGTAACTCAACCCCATGCTGACTAATCAACCTGATGAATAGCCAACTTGCTGACTAATCTTACTGACTAATCACATAGCCGGAATGTGCTCGAGCTGGGTTAGAATTTGAAGAGTGTACATAAGCGTGAAAACTGGTGAATTTAGAAAAGGGGCTTATGCAATAGCAGGCTGCCACTGTTCAATATCGAACCAAGTAGCTACTTCTCAGCTTCCAACTTCATTGTCTTCTCTGTAAACTTCCATTCTCAGTTCCCGTTTACTTAATCTCCGTCAACTATAAAATAAGATTATTCAACTACACGAAATGAAAGTCAACTAAACAAGAGTCTTCCTACAGCGTCGAATTTCAAAGATGAGTGCTAGCAATTTATCCATCTCCACAATACAGCCTCAACAACCCCACATCCTCTTTCCCTCCCCTTTCCCACCTCTACTTTTTCCTCATCTCCATCCCCCACTTTTCCAATCAAAGTTCATGCAAGATCTTTCCACCATCTCCATCTCTTCTTTTCATCCACAGAACGATGCACAAAAGTGCACTTGGAGCGGTGTTGCGGGCGTCCTCCGGTCACGTGACCCATGTGCGCTCGATATCCACCCTTCTGGAGCCCCAAATCCGCCAACTTCGGCCGTTTGACCTGCCCACAGCTCAATCCGAGTTCCAGGTGAAACCACCTGTACCCTCTGATCCCGAGTCTGTCAACTACCGTGCGACTCGTCAGATGCGGTTTGCGGTGCCCCGGAAACGGCTCAACAAGACCACGTACGCTTCTCTCACAAAGTCGCTCTACTCGAAGAGGACGGACATTGACGACATCTACAACCAGTATGTGAAGTTGCCAAGTCCCAGGCCTTTGTTTCTGCAACCTGCTGAATTGGAACAGTTGTTGAATCTCGTCATGTCGCCTGCTCTGCGTGACAAGCACACGATTAAACGGTTGCTTACTATCTCTGAAGATATGCGGCGTATTGACATGCCCTTGTCTATCAAGGAAGTCAACACTCTGGTTTTCCTAGTTTTGCGAGATAAAAACTGGCAAGCTCAATATAACCCTGAAAGGCCTGCTAATCCGAAAGCCAAAGATATGGAGGTCATGCTTCAGCTGCTTTTAGGGGACGTGGAGTGGCCCGTTTCAACGTTCAACATTGCTTTGGAAGCTTGCAGACATGATCCCGAGGGATTTGACAGGATTCTGAACAAGATGAAGGACAAGGACGTCAAATGGGACACCATTACGCCCCAGGTGGTGTTCAGACAACGTCTCAGGGAGGGACACGACCCGTTTTCTGCTTTTTGCAACATTTATTCAGACAGAGACATTTTGCCTGCAGATATCAACATTCTGCTTTGGGGAATGCTGCGAAAGGGAGAAGAAGGGTTCGATCAGGCTTACCGTGTCGTCAAGCACCTCGCAAAGTTTTCTTCCAGTGATATGACTAACGTTGAGAGACTCAACAAGTACACTTACAGGGCAGCCAAGTTGGACCGAAAGAAGGCCAAGAAAAAGAAGCAAGCGATAGTCACACACGTTCTGTCGACGATAGAAGACATCCCACCGACCACGCTGACAGAAGGCACGTTTTCCATGCTGTTGAAGAAAACCAGCTCGTTTGAAGAGTGCATGCATATCCTTAAAATGGCCCAGTCTTACTTCAACGAAGCACCCACCAGATGTCTCGTTGACATGTATAGAGGGTTTGTGCAGCACAGCAAATGGTCTCAACCAGACTGTCTTTATCTCACAGAGTATATTCTCGATACCAATACCGACCACTCGTTGTTTTCGATGGAGTTGTTCAAGGCAGCTTTGGACGCCTTTAAAGTCACGGGACTGATTGATCCTCAGGGAAAAGCTGCCAAGGAGTCGGAAGCAAACTGTTTGGAAGCTTTTCGACTCGCCAGAACAGACAAGGAAAGGCAGGCCTACATTTATATTTATTTCCGCAGACTGTACACAAAGAAGAGCAGAAGACAGAGTGCTCATGAACCCAGAGCCACGGAAACAACGTCAAACATGTTCCAGGAGTGGACTGATCGATGGTTGGAGAGAGCTGACTCAAATATTGTACATAGTGGAGGAGTTGAACCATCTCAAGCAGGAGCAAGTGAGGATGTGTTCATAGATATGGAGGATCTCAAGGAGGAGAAGAAGGGAAAAGGAAAGAAGGGGAAGAAGTAAGAAGTATAGAATGCATTTTTTATTATACAGTAGAGTGGACATACTGAGTAGGATACTGTGAAGGGCTTTTCTGGAGAAGAAGACTATATAACTCTCGCCTTTTGATCTGAATTATCAACCGAGATATGGCCTCTCAGAGTGTCATTGAAGATTGTGCTAAAGGATGTCAATAACCAAAACAAAAGATACAAGAAAAAGTAGCACAAAAGCACTGAAGGTCATTTGTCTATAATAGTCTAACTCGCTCTATCACATGGAGTAGATTATGAACTGATAGTCTCTCTAGAAATCCCAGAAAATGACCCTCAATAAGTCTCTCAACAACCAATTAGATTAGAAGAACCACAAGACATAACAGCCACCCTTCATAGTTCTTTGTCTTATCGCACGCCCACCTTTTGATCACGTGACCACCCACCATCTTCCAAACCCTATCTCTATCACGGTGGAGTGCAGGAAGATGCTGCTGTGCAGCGAGATAAGACGGTGGTGCATTTCACGAGTCATTTTTGTGGCCCTAAAATATCCCCTTTTGAGCCCAAAACAAGTTACGTGACTCAGAATACCCCGTGTCACCCCATGTCACCCCAGTCACCCCACCTGACCCCTTAATACCGCCACAGCCCCTCTCTGAACCCTCTCCTTTTACACCCAAACCATATCTATAGCTACATTTGTGAACGTCTCCTGTTGAGAGTATATAGGTTGAGAAAGTGTGTTTTTCTTCCTCCACTCACAAAATGACCTCGAACGACGACTCGGACACGCAAAACCAGACAGAACGAGTGCTACTGCCAGCATTAACAGCCAACTGGCTGACTATGATTCTCAGGCAGGGTGTGACTCTCACTGGAGTCATGGTGGCTCTATTTGAGCTGAATAACCCTCGTTTGGGACGTGGAGAAAAGGGCAGAAAAGTCATGGAAGCTCTGGGGTGTCTGGCAGCGGGTATTCTACCTCTTTGGCGAAAACCTCTGATTTCAGCGGCTCAATTGCATCTTTTTCAAGTGTCTCCTTATAAGTTCACAGCGAGCGTTCTCCTGGCGTCTACAGTACTTCTAGGAGTGTGTTTGTGCTTCCTAATAGGCCATCCTATCGCATTTGTGCTTGTTCTTCTGTTGAACTCGTTTCTGGTCAACGAAATCAAGTACTCTGAAGCCTTCTTTGGCTCCAACTGGTTGCCAGAGTCACGATACTATGAGACGTGTGAGAAGAGCAAAAACCTGGCTGTTTTTATGACTCTTGTCTCATCGGGTCTGTCTTCGTTATTCAAGACTCCCTGGCTCTATCTCGTGCTTCTAGCTGCTGTGGCATACCTTTTCTACGATCTCTCCTTCAAAGTGGAACCCTTCCTGGAGAAACAGACCAAGTACAAACAGATGCTTGAAGAAAGCGAGGACTTTGCGCCATTGACAGAGTGGAACGATGACAGATCAAACGAGTTCTACCAGACGATAAAACAGAGCAGTTGGGCAGCCTGGGGAGTGTACATGTTCTTTCAGTACCTCTAGAAGGAGATGCCTGGTGTGTTACTTGAGGTGGTTTTTTGGGCTAAAAGTAGCTTGAATAGCTTTTGATTCTGCTATTCTAACACAAAAGTTACCCCACGAGAAGTCACTAGCTCACAGCTGGTTCTGTGGACTCTCTTACACCCTCCATTGGACACTGTCAAACATCACACTATTGATCAAAGAGTATATACAAAGATGAAGAGTTAATTTATATGATACAATAAGTGAACTGTGGGTATTCATGTGTCTTGATTGAATACAGTAAGGTCGTAATCACTTCTCTATACTCTTCCTTCTTTGAAAGTTGGTGTCACCATGAAGTGTCTATCACTGAGAGGACATGTTGTTGAGTCTCCTATCAGCACTCTCAACCCCCAAGTATATACTTAGCTCAATGCTGATTTCACTCAAGTAGAATACGCAATGTTCTTATAGTTGAACTAAATGGACTAACAAATATACACCACTCCCACTCCTTCAATAGTAGCGTAAAAGCCACAGAAAAGCTCTAGATCCATCAACTACATACCAATAAACACCCCCAACACCACCTGTACTCTCCACCACACTTCCCTACAACCTCAACAACACCCCTCCAATCCCTCCCCAAATTAACTTTATCACCACCTTACATCAATCTTGTACGAACATCACATCACGACAAACTGAACCCTCTCTCTACACAACACAACACACCACAACTCAGCCAAAATGGTAGGTACCGCACCTTTGACAACACCATTCGCTTCCCCTCGCTCCAACTAACACAGTCTGCGCTTTTCAACTTCCAGTCTTTGCTGCTGGTCATTCTGCTCTTCATCTGCACTTCGTCATATGTCCATGCCACCTTTCCCGCCATTATGGACAGAAATAAGTCGGGGTGAGTATCCGATCGGTCATATGATTGATCACGTGACAAAACCCACGTATCGTCTACACGTCATGTGACCTAATGAGAACCCCGTCCGATGTCTACGCGAACGATACCAGGAACGACATCATGAACAGCCCTAAACTTCTGCACGTGATCAGATCTTTTTATGATTGGATCACGTGACACTACTGCTATGCTTTCGATCAATCTGACTGTTAACCGTCTGAAATGAAGCTCATTGTTCATTGAAGTCATGTAGCAACCAGTTTGATCTGTCAGCCGTGCTTAGTAAGCGCGAAATGAGAGGGCTTAATGGTATTAGGGGATGTTCCTGGTCTGCTTGTACTTTTGATTCTTTCAAGGCACTTTGCTTACGTGGCTGTTCATGTTGCTGTTCACATGGCTTGCCGTTCACGTGGATCATGTTGCTACGCAACACTCTCCACATTCTCCTACTAACACAGACCCCTTGGCATTTTCTGGAAAGCGGCCCGAATTGGCGAGCGTCTCAGTCCGTACGTATCGCTATGCTGCATTGCCATGGCCGTCAGCAAACTGATTGAGTAAATCAGAACTAACATCCATCGAGAGATGGCTAAACAAGTAGAGGAACTAGTGGGGGATTATAGAATAATAGTTTGACAGTATACGAGGGGGTGTGTAGAGAGGTCAGAGAACGAGGTAGCTGTTGCTTGCTAGCTATAGTAATATGAGAAGTGAGTGTCCACCAATGTGTAGAGAATGACACTCGGAAGGATGTGCTTAAGACGCTTCCGAGTACCACTATAACAATGACTTGAAACAGATAAGTGCAATCCTACCAGTCTCGCCTTACGATGAAGTTTCGCTTCTTCTCTAAGCTCTAAGATACAATAAAGCTAAGGTGATGTCTCTATTAATTACTGTCACTAAGAGTACTTGTGATAAGGTCATGTATGAAGGCAGGCAACTATCAAGAAGAGATCAATCATGTGCACAGGTGACGTTATCCTGTGATATACTAGTATTGATTTTTGTTGTAATTTATTTTATTTTATTTCATTTCATTTTCACGCCATTTAGTTCTATGATCTTATTAGTGTCTATGTATCTTACAGTGTGGTGACGAGGTGTAACTATCGTCCTAATTAACCAACACGCTTGGCTTAGTTGGTTAATAGAACTCGTAGGAACTCTCCCCACTCTTCGCCATCGTCTTGACTCTCTTTGTTCCCACAATTCTCTCCAATGCCAGCAGATCATAAAGGGTGAACAACGCTCTGCACTTTGCCATGGACTGTTCGAGAGTTCCCTCGTCAACCGAATGGGTCAGGAACAGCAGCAGTTCTCGGTAGAAGGCAGGGTTCTCAGGCAGCTTATAAATAACCACCGACTTGACTCCCTTGACAAAGTATCGTCGGTAGTGATGCAGACGTCCGGTGTACAGCAGAATCTTTTCTCGTCCGTCTCTGAACAGCGTTCTGTGTCGCTTGACTTCGGAAATCGACGAGTATTCACTGATAGCTCCGAAAGAAATGTTCTTCTCATCGAGATAGTTTCGAAGACGAACCAGTTCCACGTAAGTGGGCACGTAGATGAGGGTGCCAGAGTAGTCACCCGATCGGATCATTCCCTCGAGAGTGATCTGAACAAAGGCCTTGAATCGAGCGTCAATTTCGTCAGACACAGAAAGAGCCTTGAACCGGGTGAAAATCTGTCTGATCTTCATTCCTGCTACTGCCAGTTCGCCGTGGTAAATGGGAGTAATCTTGGTCTTGCCTGCAAAGTTGACAGTATTGGAGAAGACTGAGTTGATGGTAGGAGTGACAAACTGACAGGCAACAATGGTCTGTCTGAAATGCTTGGCGAGTCCGTCGAGGTAGAAGCTCTTGACTCGACTGAAATCACAGCCGTGACTCTCGTTAGGCAGCAGGTTGGTCTGACCAAGAACAGTCAGCACGTTGTCCCAACTCTGCATCTCCATGTGGTTGGTTTCATGCAAATAGGCGATTTCAATGGAAGACAGGAAATCAAACTCACGCTTGGCATCGCCCTCACTTCCCACAAGCGTCTTGAGACCCAGAGGAGACGCAAACACAATATCTGCCTGGTAAAAGTACGAGTAGTATCGGATGCTCTTGTTTCGCAGCTTCACTCCAAGACAGAACATGTCGTCAGTGTTGCCCTTGAAGGCCTTCTGGAAGTCCTCGGGCTTGGTATCGAGAACAGCTCCAGCCTCATGGAACGCCTTGTTGAATCGAGCCTTGTTGTCTTCTCGATCAACTCCAGAAGCACCTACCAGCAGCTGCATAAACTCGAAACAGGCGTTCTTTGTAGGCACCAAAACCAGCACTCGGGGCTTGGTGTAGCCCTGATCTCGAAACTCCACGTCATGCACTCCCTCCTCGGCGTTTCGTTTCAGAATTCGAGTGTTGTAAGCCACCTCTTCCGCCGTTCGAACCACATGCTGAGCAATATGCATAGCTACAAGCCGCGAAAAGTCCTCAGTCTCGGAAAGAGAAGATGTGGCGTAACACAGGTCACGGTAGGCCATCATAGAAGGGAAAAGGGCCTTTTGAACGGTGTTGAGAGACCCGTTGATCTGCTTGAATCCGTCTCTGATTCGAGGTCGAACAGTATAGCTCTTGAACTCGGTCTTCTGAGCTTCCTCAAAGTCCACAAGCTCACCCACGTCCTCCAGATCGGTGTATGTGATTCTGACGGGCTTGTTGTCGATTTTTGTCTTCTCAGAAGTAGTTTTCCAGTCCTCACTCTTGATGACAGAAACGTACTTGCTCTCTTCAGCCTCAAAATGCAGTTTGTAGGGATCGTACTTGGCTGACTCATCCTCCTCCTCATCATCATCCTCTTCCTCCTCCTCTTCAATCTCCTCGTCAATCTCTTCCTCCTCTTCTCCAGCTCCTTCAATATCATCTTCTTCCAGTTCAGGTTCTTCGTCCATCACCTCCTCTTCCTGGACCTGTTTTTCCGATTTCTTGACGTTGTCGCCCATCAGCACCATCAGGGCATTGTAGGAGCCCGAGGTGTCGACCTGCTGGCGTTTTGGTTTCGTCACTTTATGAGATCTGGCCATGGTTGGTAGTATAGTGGTTGACTGTCTGATTCTCGAGATTTTTTTGATGCATACCTGAAAAGCTTAAATATTTTGAAATAGCCTTTGAAGCTGAAATAAGGTGCTTAATTCTGACACCACCAAGAGTCGAACACACAGTCACCCAAACTGCACTGGTGTCCTCAATCCAAAGGGGAGCTTCAGGTTGGGGTCATCAGAAAAGGGACGGATCTCGATCTATTTGATAAGAGGTGCTAAAAGATACCCCTCCTCTAGGCCGCCGTTGCTGGGCACGTCATCTGACAGATAATTAAAAACGGCTCGACTCGGCTCAAACAATCACAAGACTGCCGAGGAAGAGAAATGTGGATAATAATCCTGTTTCAGTTCCAAACCCGGCGATATTTTAGTTCACAGTGGATAGATTGAGTGTGGCCAATATTGGGCAATTTAACAAGCGGGGAAGAGGGGTGGGAGATTAAGGATTTGGTCACGTGGCTGAACACATGGGAGGGGGTATGCCTACCGGATAATGATTCTCAATTGTCTATCGTCTGCCACTGTCCACCATTTCAATCACGGTTCCACATTCTCCGCTTACTAATAACCTTATCTTTATACGGTGGGTGTGCAAATTTGGAATTTGACTTAGAGTGTCTAGGGCTTGCCATACGCGTCGGTTGCCTCTACCAACTAGTGTTAGACAGAAGACACACGGGATTGAGCAGCGGAGAAACGGACACGAGCGTTTCAAAGAGAGCTTTTCGAGAGCCACAGACGAACCCCGGCACAAACTCGGCGACCACAAAGACGAAATTCAACCTGTCACTTTTTCGTCATCTTCCCTTCTTATACATATCTGATACCTCGGCTGAGATACGATAGACAAAGCATTGACCGATAAAAGATACGATAGACGAACGAGTGGAAAACCAGAAGCCGCACAATTGTGAACTGCATAATTGACACGACACGCAAGCAATTCAACCTCTTCCCAAACACCACGTTCACTACGTGAATTGGTTATATCATACTACCCTCCACCATGATCACAATACTAACACTGTTTCGGGCAGCGTACTCGTTGATCCACCTGACGCTGGTGATGATCACAATCCCGCTGTCGTTCGATATTGGCGGTCGTTTCTGCGGCTTGGCCTTTTCGTTCACGCTGGTGGTGTCCTACTTCATCCTGTCCACCTTCCGCATACTCAGTGGACGCACCAAGTTGAGACATGTGGCGCAGATTCTGTACTATCTGCACACCATTCTCATTCCGGCCCTGCTCATCTTCTACCTGAGCTTGAACACGGCCAACAGCAACGAGCCTGTGGCTCTACAGCGTCTGGTGATGCCCTGGGACGCCCTCATGCAGTCATCTGCCCCGTTCTTCAACATTCTCGAGGGCTTCTGCACGCTGCTGTTCATCCAGACCATTGGCCAGGTCTCCAAGTGGCTGGTGCATCGAAAGAGCGACTCGTGGGAAATCGTGCTGCTCATTTCGGCCGGCTGTGTCATTTCGGCCACAGCATACAATCTGTACCTCATCTACATTGGCACGGACTCTGTGGATCTGAGCACTGGTACTCTTGCAGGCATGGTGCTCACCCTGGGCTTCTGTCTGAGCAGCTACGGCGTCATTAGCCGGAAGGGCTCGTCTCTGGAGTCCTCTCTCATTCTCGCATACACCGTCTACTGCCTGTACTTTATCTTCCGCAAGTCCAGCACCAGTGAGCCTCCCGTGACTATCGAATACAGCTCCAAGCAGCAGTACCCGCCCCTGCCGCCTCTCATTATGGACTCGTACTCTGCGCTCGCAAAGTCGTTTGCCGCTATTGTTCCGTCGTCATTTACAGCCGTGTTTGACTTCTTCTACGGAGCCATCAGCACCATCACCCCGCACGTGTTTGTGTCGCTGTCGTTCCGAATCGGCGTCTTCTACGCAGCCACACGAATCATCCCCGGCATCCACTACGCCGGAGGCTTCACCTTCAGATACAGACGGTCGTACCGACGGGTGTTCATCCTGTACGCCTACGCCCCGTGCGTCATCATTGCGGTGTACACACACCTGATCATGCAGAACTTTGACATTCTGCACGTGCCCCAGGGAAGCGGCCTGTGGGACTGGAGTGCCCAGGGCAGCCAGCTGTGGGCCTGGGTGGGAGTGTTGGCGTTTCTGGCCCTGTACGCGGTCGAGTTGAGTAGCGGGGGTAATATGCAAAATGAGTTTATCCGGGATCATTGGAGTGAGCAGCCGCAACAATGAGCGTAGCGAAATGTTGCGCAGCTAACTGTTGCTATGGTGAACATCTCACTGTTCATACTGCTTAAGCACACCTACACGATGCTCAGTCAAGTTCTTCAGCTTGATTCCATACCTCCATCTTCCCCCTTCTCCCCAAAACTGCATCCTTCAGCTTCTATGCTACTCTCTCTCTCTCCTTCTTGCATCTGACTCGGCTGCCCAAGCTGGTTGCTTCCACTCATTCTAGAGTATGTATTTATTGTATATGTCAGCCTAATAGAGGGGACTTCGGTCTCCTCGACTGAGTTGTTTTTTGTACTTCAAAGACATTCTGTAGTTCTACTTTGATCGTAGGCCATCAAGGTGGAGAGATACGCCTCTAACGTGATTTATACCATTCGATAGCCCTGCTCTTCGTGAGCATAATGGTGGTTCTGTTTTGGCTGTATCTCAAAAATGTCATGTTGGCTTATCCTTATTACAAGTACTTAGTTCGGTATTGAGGGAATGTTTTACTCACTCATTATCTCGTCTAATTACTCTCACTTTGTCAACAAATAATTACTATATAGATATCTGGATGGCCACAGTCACTCGATCCACAGATTTAATGTCAGAAAAACAATTCTCGTCGTTGGACGCAACCACGCCATCTTTCCAGACGTGTGAAGTTCCTCTGAGCTTGACTCTTGTTTGGAATATCATCATGTAAAAAATCTGTTTCTTTCGTGGCACCCGGCACGTGCGACGGTGCAACGAGTCTGGACCCTCAAAAGGGGCCAACTCCAGGCGCTGGTGGAAAAAAAAAGAGATCACAAGTCGAGAATAAGCTCCATTGGGTTACTACTAAGGTAGCAATTGCATGACTATCGTTTAGGAGAGATTCCCAGCGTCGAATAGAAGCTCCTCGTGAAGAGGACGGCACTGCTGACATGACCCAGAGTGACGTGGCCTATACCACGACCCGCAGAACACAGTCCAGATGAGCCTTACGGCTGGCTGGAGTCAATAGACGAAGGATAGGTCCTGTGTCTAACGAGAGGTGGCAACCCACGACATGGGCCATGAAACACAGCGCCAGAGGTGATTTGTGGTCACCCATCCCGGTGAGTCACCGGAAGTGTTGCCATAGTGGACCGGAGACTTTCCCCGAAGCAAAAAAAATGATTTCTTGCGAAATCCTTGTGTAGGCTTCGAACTGCAATTCTTCGACTCGGATGAAGGAGAAGAAGGTTGCAATTTTTGCTGGGACTTTTATATGCAGCTTGCACGTGACTGCACATAAAAGCCCTAGTTACCCGGGAGTGAGGTGGGAGGATTAGTAAGCGGGGAGGGAGTGAGTGTTGAGAAGGAGAAAAATAAGTGATACAAGCGGTACAGGTTAATAAATGGTTGGCTGCTTTTATTCTGTAGGTTAAGGTCTGAGGTTTTTCAGCTTTACCGTTAACTATTTTCTGATGTCTCTTCACCCTAATGAAGAGAAGCTTACAGTCGAGCTCACGTCTTAATCAAAGGGATAATCCCATGTATTAAATAAATAAATAGTCGTTATCATTACATGTGAGGCTGTGTGGAGAGTGTTTAAGGAAGACCTCTTTTGTCCATGAAGTTCTGGTGTCCTCATTATGAGATGTCCCATGGTGACCAGCTCTGATGATGAAGCCAAGATAGCTGCGATTGTTGTTCATGCTGCTGTTGTCTAGCTCTGGAAGCTGTGATATTGTCTTGCTGACCTGGCTAGTGTGTCTGACATATGTACTTTTGTCAGTCCTAGCCTGTTGTCATTGTGATGTCAGATGATAGTGTAGTGATGCTCACAGAGGTGATAGGTGAGAGTCTTGAGGTGCTCTTTGAGTCATTTAGAAACTCACTTGAGTCCTCCATGAGTCTCTAGGTCACCCTTTTCAATGTGACTCCATGACCATCACTAGAAGCCTCACTCCTCACTTGGCTTCGCCAAGTTCCAAGTTCATCGTTCCGTCGTCACGTAATCACCTTGGCAATCTCCACCCTGCACTGCTTTTCCGAATACGTGTCCCAGTTGACGTACAACGAAATCATCTCCTGCACGCAGTCAATCGTCTGTTCTAGGTCCACATTACTTTCTCCAAAGAAAGTCATGAACGCTTCAATCCTGCTTTTCACTGCCTCAGAAGGCATAGTCATCCTCATGATATGCGACCTCAGTACCACCGTCATGTAGATACACGCCATGGCAACGATGTGTGGTGGATTCAGCAAATGCAGATCTGTGATATAACTGTCATTAATCATCGACCAAGTCACCTGAATCTCTTCAGGAGCCATAGTGATCTGGGCGTTAGATCTTGCCATGGCGTCTGAAATCTGCATCAGCGACTTGTACGGATGAAAGATGACGAGATAGGTGCCCAGCTCCTCAATCAGATAAAACTCACACTCGGCAATCTTTGTAGGGTCATGCGAGATGTAATCAGGCCACAGAGATCGGGCTTCAGAAGTGATGGTTCTGATATGCTGAGGGTGTTCCTCCACCTTACAGGCCACGTAGACCGCCGTGGCAACCACCAAGTACGGATTAATCTCGCCAAACGGCACCTTTGTGTGGAATCGAGTGAGATACACCTCTGCCGTGGCCAAAATCCGCTGTCTGATCGACAGATTCTGGCCCAAAAGATGAATCAGGGTATGCAAATAGACGCGCACGTGCCAGGGATTCAGTGCCTTGATGGTCTGGAGCTTCCCGGGGTCGAAAATGTCCTCCAGACCCTTTCTCCGTTCCGCCAACGTCTCCTTGGTCAATAACCAATGTAGTCTCTGGGAACTTGTCCAGTAATTCGCCGACTGTGTTAGATGGGGTCACGTGAGTGGTGCGAGTGTATGCTTACCATTTTTTCCGTCGCTCAGCGTCGTGTTCGGATGTTGATTCGGTTCGTCGTTTTTCAGTCCGATGTAGCGTCTGTGATAACGTGCGGAGGTTAGAGTTGCAGCAGTGCGTTTCCGAGGTGTGCAAGTGACAGAAGAGGGAGTGGAGATGTGGCCCAAGAAAGTTGTCTAGAGGTACGTGAGACGGCTCATTTGATAGAGTCTTGTTTTCTCGTCAGATTTATGTTTTCAGCGAGTATTTCGGCCAACTCCTGCGTCCGTGGTAGTGCTCCAAACACCTAAACTAAAGTTAAGTAATCGTGAAAAGGTAAAATCTACTGAACTGTCACAAGCTCATAAAAATAGTACTGAGACCTCCTAATTTTGTTCTACTGTTTCAAATATTACCGGTTGCTCTACATAATCACACCTCCCTACCGCTTCTCCCATTTCTGTAACCCCGAATTTGCACCCCCAGCTGACTTTTCACTCCAACTAAGTTTCAACTAAACCCACTTCTTTCCACCCCTCTCCTCCAACTCCCCCAATACCTGCCCGAATCGGGATATTTTTCGATCTGTCCGCACGCCAGCCTTATTCTCGCCAAATAGACTCGTCACCTTAGCGCCCCCTCGTCTATTTACTTTTGGTGCAGATCCGCCATTTTCGAGCCAAACGCAGTGACGCACATTATTGGATGAGTAAGCGCTTTTTTCACCGAAAAGTGTTGAAAAACGGTTGGGTGAAAAATAGGGGCCGAGAGTGGAGACGAGATAGGGGTGGGGAAATTTCCTTTGTGCTATGAAATCCTTCGTCGTCTCGGTCTATGACCTCACGTGACTCTGTTGGGGCTCATGGGTCTAAAGTTTCCTTTTTTCGGGGTCTGGGCCTGAAAATGAGATGGCAGGGCATCATCGTTTGGGGACGTGAAATCCCCTTTGGGCGCTTTTTAGTGGTGTTTCAGAGGTTCTTGGAAACACGGTGAGGGGACGATAAGAGGAGGTATTTGGGCGGGAAAAGAAGGAATCTGATCGGAAAAAGCCGGGGTACGTGAATATAGCAGTCATTAACTATTTTATCTGCTTTTTGAACCTCCTACTGCCCGTCACTTATGCCACCATCTTCCTCCGTCTAGCTCGCGTCCAAACTTTGGGAGCTTCGCTTGGGGTGGGACAGGTTCGGGACATGAGTCCGGCTTTAAGCATGTGAGCTATAGGGGTAGGGATGGGAGATTGGGGAGTGACAAGAGGACCATTTGGAAGAGCGGACGACGGGGTTTATATATCCACTGCCCGTTTTTGTGTCCCCAACCCCCGAAATTACCTCAAACTGTATACAACCACCCAGTAGCTCGCACCCCAATGTGCCTTCACAAATTGTGTCACTTCACCCTAACCTTGCAGAACACGGACACGTTTATATTTTCAGTGCGCGCTGGCAGCAGGGAGGAGGTTAACGGCTAGAGAAAGGAGATTGATACGAGCGAGAGCGATCCGTTAGTACGAACCTGAGAGACGCAAACAACGCCCCGAGTGACACAAACAACACCTTTTTCCATTTCACACACACACGTCCATTTGACACAGCTCCGTCAAAATGGCTTCGAAGACCGTTGCAAAACCGGACTTGAAACCGGCCTCAAAACCACACATTGCCGTGTCGCAGGCGAAAAACACAACGCTATGGCGGGGGCTCATGGACTACCTGTCTGCCCGCCAAATCACCCTGCCTCTCAAGGTGCTCACGTACATTGTGGTGATGCACCGATTCGCAGCCCTCAGACCATACACCCGCAAGTTTTTCCACCTGCAGTACCCGAAACACGAGGTGGACGGCGTGGCGAGCTACTACTCACGAGGCATAGACGACATCTACTTTGTGCTCACCGGAATCCTGGCGCTCACGTTTCTGAGAGCTGCTTGTATGGATTTCGTGCTGGTGCCCATGGCTCGAGCTCTCAAAATCACCAAGCGTAAGCCACAGCTGCGGTTTGCCGAGCAGGGATGGGCGCTGATTTACTACACGTCGTCGACCTGGATCGGCTTCTATCTGTACTACAACTCGCCCTACTGGCTCAATGTGGAGGAGCTGTGGAGAGGATACCCCCATTTCGAGCTGGATCCCTTCTTCAAGGCCTACTACCTGATCCAGTTTTCCTTCTGGGTGCAGCAGATCTTTGTGCTCAACATGGAGGAGAAGCGAAAAGACCACTACCAAATGTTCACCCATCACATTGTCACCTGTGCCCTCATGTGCGGCTCGTACTATTACTACTACACCCGAGTGGGCCACCTGATTCTCGTGCTCATGGACGGCGTGGACACGCTGCTGGCCTCGGCCAAGATGCTCAAGTACCTGCGTTACGACACAATGTGCGACGCCATGTTTGGGCTGTTTGTCATTGCATGGGTGGTGCTGCGGCACGGGCTGTACAACTACGTCACGTGGTCGGCGTACTTCCAGGCGCCCGCGCTGGTGGCCGACAACTGTCTGCGGGACGAGGACGGCCAGGAAACGTGTTTCAACCCGCATATCCACCGCGTCTTTGTGGTGCTGCTCATTGCGCTGCAAATCATCACGCTCATCTGGCTGTACATGATTGTCCGCGTCATTGTCAAGATTCTCAAGGGCGGAGGAGCAGAGGATAGCCGATCGGATGACGAGGATAGCGACGAGGAGGAGGAAGAGATGGAAGATGAGGAAGAGGCGGAGGAAGAGGAGGAGGTCATGGAGGAAAAAGTGTCTGATGACAACTAGAGCTAATAGATTGAGATAGATCGCAAACAACGAGGCCAGACAAACGAGGACGTAGTCCGAGTTTGTCTGAGCCGAGCGTATCAAAACAACGAGGACTTAGTCCGAGTTGTTTGGTGTAGGTGTCGACTAAGGGCGAAGAGACCACGAAGGCATTCAGAGGCGTAGTTTGAGTGTCTGGGTGAGTAAGTGTAGCTGTAGGAGGAGACTTGTGCTTTTGAGAAAGGGGCAAGTCACAGTTGGATTTGTCCGAGTCTGTGTGATCAGTGTGCGATCTTCTGATCATGGTCATTTCCAGACTGAAGGCTTTCCCGTAGAACTCCGCTGTGTTAGTTGTAGACCTTTGGAATCCGTCAAGGCATGGTTTTGATGTGCTGTTGAAGGGGTATCTCTGGCTGTATCCAGGAGTCTTTAAAGTGCTTGAGGTGGTATCTCTGCTCCTTACCTTAACTCGCACCATTTAAGAATCGTAGCATATTCTTCTGTGGTGTGTTGTAGACTGCTCTGTGTAAGGTGCGATAACGATTCAGGTCCTTGAATGAAAACCTGGTTGAATCATCATAGCCTTGTGACCTCCTTTGTCGATTAATTTTCAGGAAGGTAACATCACCACTTCCTTAGTCAAATAATTTTCATCATCTCTCTACAATAGGCAAGTCCAGGAGGGTCAGTCGGATCAGGCAAGTGGAGCTTTTTGGGGTACAGTAGGGTGAGAGAAGTTTCCATATTGGTTGCTTCATTTCCGTAATCAACCAAAACAATCTGGCTTTTATTCAACCCACTCACTAGACTTGCTGGTGGTCTTCTTGTAAAGTGACATCGTACTGTATCTCAAATATCACCTTCACCAAAGCTCCTTTCCACTTTATCCTACAATGAAGTCTCTCTGAAGCAGCATACAGTACAAGTAGGCCCTTCACTAACACCTCCATCTCTCTACAATCTCCACTCTTCCTTTGTTCGAAAATATCATATAGAACATAAATATGGTAAATAGAATATAACAAGAGCGACTGGATCTACAGTGGCTCTGCTCATGCGTAGCATGAGCGGCGCAGTGAGTGCCAACAAGCCCGAAGAGCTTGCAGGTACTATGCTGGGGTTTATTGGTTTGTTGGAATAGGTATGGCCATACCTTTGTTTTGTTAGACACTCGCTCCGCTCGTGTCTAAGCCAACAACTCAACATAATTACTAGGACAAATACCAATCTCTCCGTTATCCCTTCTTGCCTGCCACCATCGTCCACTGATATCGCTCACGTCCAGGATCTCTCCCTTGTCGAAAGAAATCTCGTTAGCGTCCTCGGGATTAGCCTGGTAGGCGTACACAGCTCGGGCTCTATAAGGGTACTCAGTAGCGTTAAAGAGCGAGTCTGTGGCTTGTTGCGGGGTGCCCTGCTGCTGCTGCTGTGGAGTTTGCGAGAAGGCAGGGCTGGCCTGATGGGGTTCGACTCCTGACGAGTTCTCGAACCCTCCGAGCTGCAGGCCGTTGTAGTTAGGAGCGCCTCCCAAACCAGCTGAGTAGGCGGAAACAGGTCGGCCCGGAACGCCCAGGCTCTGACGCTGCTGGTCGTGCAGCGAGAAGGGGTTGGACCGTCGCATGGCAAACTGGTCGTTGTTGTACGAGTGGCCCTTGTCGGCGGCAAAGGAGTCGACCCACGCATGGATGCCTGCCTCGTGGGTGGTGCCAAAGTAGATCATCCACAGAAAGTTGATGATGGAGAGCAGAATGTGGCCTGCGCCGGAGGCTGACGACGCCGAGGTGCCGTTGTAGACCACGTTGTTGGTACTGTTGGTCACGTACATGGTAGCCACTGCCAGAAAGGCCAGCAGCATCTGACGGTAGGGCTCGACGGAGTCCGTGGCGACGACCAGGAAGACGCACAGAATGACGAAAAACTCGAACGCCAGACCCCACCAGCCAAAGTTTTTGAACTGGTCCGAGGCGCCAATGGAACCTCCGAGGGCGATAATCCAGCCGATGATGCCGAGAGAGATGGTGGACAGGGCAAACGGATCGCCCATCAGCAGACCGAGCTGGAACTGCGGGCGGTACGAGAAGGGCTGTCGCATGGTATCGTGTGGTGCGTGGTGGAGGTGCTCAACAGACAAGTGTCGACTTTCAAAACACTTTTGAACATTTAGGAACGTGACAGGGGCACCTTTTGCATAAACGAAAGGTTATTTCCAGAAGGGGAGGATTAGAGGAGAGGGTTGGAGGGGATTAGAAAGGGGCTATTGGAATTTTGAAAAGACCAATATGACTGTACAGAGTGCCTTAGTAAGTCTGTACTCTTCTTTTGCTCAAATTTCTCCTCTACTCCCCCTCTCGACCACCCCCTTATCCGTTCAGGGCCTCTCTAAAAAACCTTGCTGGCTGCTAGAGCTAAAAGTCCCAAGCGACTTCCCCCAACTGCTCTGAAAATGAACTCTATGTGAAACAGCCACGAAACAAGGGGCACCGTGTAGGCCG
Source organism: Yarrowia keelungensis (assembly GCA_001600195.1). Classification (NCBI taxonomy): domain Eukaryota; kingdom Fungi; phylum Ascomycota; class Dipodascomycetes; order Dipodascales; genus Yarrowia; species Yarrowia keelungensis. The sequence goes on along the minus strand of BCJD01000002.1, from coordinate 2,723,108 downwards.
TAGGTTCGAATCCGTGGAGGGCAGGGGTGGGCAAAGTGTGTGGGGGATTTTGTGTGTGCAGTTAGTCTGACTCTTTTCTTTCACTACTGTTCCAAGTAGGTGGTGCTCTCTTCAACTAAACACTTGACTACTTACGAGCCCACCTCCACCTGGAAATGAGTGTCAGGTGAAGTTTTGAAATGAGCGTTAATAGGCTAATGAAGCGGAAATACGCCTCTAGCAAGTCACCAGTCATCATTAGCCATCTTGTGTCACCTGTTGCCTTTGTTGTCTCGTCCTTCTTCTCATAATATCAACACTTCTATTATCAGCGAAATGCGGAGGCAAGGTTGTACCCCTGATCCCGACGTGCTAGTGATACGATCTAGCGCGTGTACCTAAAGACGTGCGGAATGTTTTTAGCGACTAAAACATTAGTCTCGGCTGATACCTTGCTGCGAGATGATTTGAATCACTGTACTGACTTGAAAAATCACTCACCAATACCTCCCCCACTGTCTCACTCCATGCCAGGTACCCGACCTCAACATCAACTTATTACCTGTACGGACCGTTGTTTGCCGTTGTTTGCCGTGGCCGTTGCCGTTGTTTACCTGTTTCACCTCGAGCTCTTGTGACCCGGCTTGGTGCTCTTTATTGTCATCTTGTTTGTTTATAGTCACCAGCTGAAACCATAGATCCTGAAACATATCTGCATGTGGATTGGAGAACGAAAGTGGATCTAAGAGAACGATAATGATCTATTTATGAGTGTAGCGCTTCTTTATATCAACAAGTTGCAGAAAGTAGCACGAGCGGACGTCGTTTATCTCTCAATGGTATGCTGCACCAGTCGTACAAGTATGTACTTGATTTTTCATGGAATCACGAGAGAAGTCATGACTCAAAATCAGATGCCAATTTTAGCAGACTCTTTTCTCTACAAACTCACTCAATAGACGGTGTTCTATGCTCATCAAGCGCACCTCTCACTTAACTGCATCAGGGTGCATGACCATCACCAGATTGACCTCCCTATCACACTCAAGAAATACAAGATCCCCAGTGTCATGATCTAGAGATATCAGAGGTCAGACTGGTATTCATGAAGAAGACCATTTAGTTACAAATCGATGGTAGCAACGCTCTCCCTGTACATGTTCTTTGCCTTGAGTCAGACTACGACGAGTTTGGCCTCGAGGTACAAGTACTTCACTGAGCAAGATCTCAGAAGTCGTACTTCTTCTTCTGTTCCCCCTAACTAGACTTCTTCAGTTCGTTTCTCGTTAAGTGCAAGCACTTATTCCTAATGAACCCTACACACTCGATAAGGTGAATAAATATAATGCCTATGTACATGTTACATTAATGGGGGAGACAAGACTGACAGTGGGCTTTGTGTGTGGTGAGATTCATAAGATAGGTCGGATGATCAGCAGTTCTGATCACCTGAATCACTGCAAATCTTAGTCATCAGCCGTGTGGACCTAAGCCCTTGGATAGCATGAATATGCTCCCTGCAAGATCATTTTGAAATAGTCGTAAGTCAAACAGCTACTTCGAGCATCGGCATAACTCTGTGAAGACGCCCACACGCCAGCACATCACGTCTGCTACCTGTCAACACCTCTTACAGACCCTTACTCATATCCTCGATCTCACCAACCTTTGCAATGAAATCAACGCCATCTTGCTCAATCTCGCTCTCCAGCTGCGCAATAAACTTGTCGTACTTGGACTGAGCCAGATTCATGATCCACTGACCCTTACCCTGCTCCAAACCCTCGGATTCCAGCTGTTCTAGGTACCACTTGTAGCACTGATCTCTCGAGATGGGATTCGTTTCAATTTCGGGGATCTGATCCAGCAACAGCGGATGCTCGTTGATGTCGTTTGTGATTCGCGAAAACGTCTCTTCCTTGTCTCCTAACTCGTATACCTTTTGAGCTAGCAGAAGCTGAAAGAGGGGCGATGTGAAAGGAAGAGAAGTGGTTGTGCGGTTTTCGTTTTGTGTGTCGTTGGTTTCGGTTTCCGTTGTCTCATTTTCCTCTTTAACCTGTGTCTCAGTTCCGTTCTCCATCTCCTTTGTCTCCAACTCGGTCGTGGCGTCTGTTTCCGTCATGTTTGTGTAACTTGAAGTGGTGTATCAACAACTGTTGGTGTTGTGCATGATCCAAAAGCTTATTCGGTGGTGAAAATAAGGTGAAGTAATTTAGTTGACACAAAAAATATTGACTTGGAAAGAATGGGAAACTGTTCGAAACATTGTGTGTAAAGAGGTTGAGGTTATTACGGCTCTTCCGGTAACAGCTGTCTGGCTCTCATCTGACACCAAATTCATCCTTCCACCTACTCTCTAACACCATGTTTGCACCCCTAGCCGAGTTTTCCCCTTAGCAATTCCCAACTAGTTCTTAACTAAGCACAGTCACTTCTGAGACACAAGAAAGAATACCCTCTGAGATTGTTCAAAACCCGACGGAATCCTCCCGGTCAACTCTCGGAACACCGATATTCTTCCTGCCTGGTCGCCTCCATCCCTGCATCCCTTTTCTGCACTCTATTACGTCATAGATTGGCGATCTTGCTGTTGCACTCAATTGTGAGACCTTGCGAAGTGAAAAAGAAAAACATGAAAACAGGGCGATTGATACAGCAAGCAAGTGACTGAGAGATCGAAGGAAGAATTGCACTTTAGAAATAGCAAGAAGTTACAAACCTGCTTTCTTCACCTTACTAAGCTACACTTTATCTCTCTCTCTCTCTCTATAGACGAACACTTGTGTCGTATTCAACGTATCCCCTCCCCCTCCTCTCTCTCTGTTAGTAAGCTGAAATATGGAGGCTGGAAATATGAGCAACCTAATTGAACACATTGTACACAAACAACGACCCTTATCTAACGCCGAAAGACCGAAGAAGTCTATGGAAAGTCTTTTCGGGCTCAGTTTGGGCGTCTTCTTGCTATGACGTCAGATGTTATCAGTTTTCGCCGTTGGGACAGAAATGTGCGTCATTTAGGACAAAAGTGTCCGCCACTTGTTGCCAAATACTAGGTTGAAATGGACATGAGAGCTGCACCAGCGTGCATATTCCAGGCACATTACGTCACCAAACCTCCAGCATGAAGATATTCAAAGAGGTTTGTGCGAAACCGTGAATGTGTTTAATTCGGGCGAAAATGTATATATAGGAGGGGGTGGCCCCGTAGTTTTCATCATTATTACACACATCTTACACACACACAAACAACATGACTTCTCTCGACTTTACTATGAACAACGGCAAGACCATTCCCGCCATCGGTCTGGGAACCTGGAAGTCCACCACCGAGGAGGTGGCTGGTGCCGTTGAGTGCGCTCTTACTGAGGGTGGCTACCGACACATTGATACCGCCTTCAACTACCGAAATGAGGACGCTGTTGGCCTTGGTATCAAGCGAGCCATGGAGAAGGGTGTCAAGCGAGAAGACATCTTTGTCACCACCAAGATCTGGGTCACCTACCACGATCGAGTCGAGGAGAACCTCAACATGTCCCTCGAGCGACTCGGACTTGACTACGTCGACATGCTTCTTATCCACTGGCCCGTTCCTCTGAACCCCAACGGTAACGACCCCGTCTACCCTCTGCGAGAGGATGGATCTCGAGACATTGACGAGACCGGATCTCAGCCCAAGACCTGGAAGCAGATGGAGGCCGTGCTGAAGACCGGCAAGACCAAGTCCATTGGTGTCTCCAACTTCTCCATCCCTTACCTTGAGGAGCTGCTCAAGGAGGCCGAGGTTGTCCCCGCTGTCAACCAGGTCGAGCTGCACCCCCTGCTGCCCCAGCTTGAGCTCATGGAGTTCTGCAAGAAGCACAACATTGTCATGACCGCCTTCTCTCCCTTCGGATCTGTCGGTGGCCCTCTGCTCAAGAACGAGCTGGTCCTCAAGCTTGCTGACAAGTACAAGACCACTCCCGGAGGCATTCTCACCTCCTACCACATTGGTAACGGCACTGTCGTCATCCCCAAGTCTGTGACCAACTCCCGAATCATCGAGAACGGAAAGTCTGCCGTCACTCTCAACCAGGAGGATCTCAAGTCCCTCAACGATCTGCACAAGACCGAGGGTATCCACCGAACCTCCAAGCCCAAGTGGGGTGTCGATCTCGGCTTCCCCGACTTTGACTTCTGCTAAACGATAGAAGCAGTTATTTATACATAGATAGAATTGATAGATTAGACAGAAAGTGGTGAATGTAGGAAGAGCAGTACTTGTAGAAGGGTAGTATGCACAGCCTACAAGGGAAGTTGAATAAAGATAAAAAGGCACCCATATGTTCAGTGAGCAGCAATGTCGAAATAAGACTTCTCTTCTATATTTCAGTCTTCGTTGCTGTCTCATGATATCCAGTTTACACACTCAAGACATCAGAGCCTACTCGCTTACCTCAACCTATAGATGATTCAAGGGGGGTTACCATAAACGATTGACAGCTTGTTTCAGAGTACATGTAGATATCGAGAGTGTTCAATAAAGGCATTCTCAATTTGATGTCTGAATCGAGCCAGACCTGTTCTCGGAATGCACTCTTTGTATTACGTAATACGACTTGAGGGACAATGGAATGATAGCTGAGACATTCTATACCAAAAAGAAACATTAGAGTCTGTTCTTCAAGCACAGTCAACGCCTCCCCTTCTTCATCACCTCGCAATTTCCACATTTTTCCATTCTTTCCTCATTTCCCATTTCGTTCCCTTCACCTCTTTCCTTGTCATCCTCCCTCCCTATGTTCCATGCATTCGGCTCGTATAACTGGCGATCCGATCGGCAAATGAAACGCGGTTGTGCGAGAATATCGAGAGGTGTTTTGACGGACGAGTCGTGTTTACTGATGCCAACAAATCAGACCATTTCGATCACTCTATTGAACGGCTCTTATTTATACTGTATCACCTCTAATACTTCAACCTATCAGGTAGGCATGTGCTTGACCACTTCAAGGGGCTGATTACAGTGGAGTGGGAAATTAGCCGGTCTAAAGCGGTCAAAAGGGGTCCAAAAGTTACGGGAGAAGTCGCAATCGGCTCAGACAAGCGAGAAAAATTGATTTATCTAGTCAAACAGCCTAAATATCCTCTCCTACACACCCATATCTTTATTACCCTCTCCACTGAGCTCGGAAGTCTATTATCAGGTTTAAACGGAGATGCGCCTCGTGTTTCGTACATTGACCTTAAGACCGAGGAAGAGAGTATCTACGCGTTCAAACGGCAACGAATGTGGTCTTGTAAGGTACCATTTCGTAGCACAGAGTCGTGGGAATCCAATGCAAGTCTCAGTTATCTCATCCGACCTTTAGTCACCGTTTAAATCCACATTCAAATCTGAAACACCTAAACAACTCACCCCTATACTTGCCTTGCAAAACTGCCTCACGAGACTCTACACACTGCTCTCACATCCCAGGCCAGCCCTACAACTGTAACCACACTGTATTATACCTCGTCGACCTCTCAAGCTCTCACTCAGGGGACATGTAAGTATGATCGCGGTACACGTTAAAGTTGGAGTGAGGCGCGAATCGTGGGAGCAAGGCCGTTGCCGGGGCAACGCGTTTTTGGGGTGAGAATGGCGTCACTTTTTAGGGGTGAAAAAACAACACTATGATACAGGGCAGTTTGTGAGAACAACAGCAAGCTATTTTTCACCGTAAAATAACTGTTTGAGGCCCCTTAACCGTACCCTCTTCTTGCACACCCCTAAACCAGATGCATGAGGTGCAGTTGTATGGAGGGATGGTAAAAGTCTATACACGGTGTTTTGAAATCTCGCTACATCCCCATTTGCGGTCGTCTGGGGCTCCTCAAGCAGAGTACACGACGGGATTGAGCGCAGAGCGAACGACGCGAGAAATTGCAGGGTTTGTGACACTTCACTTGCATACACAAACGACAGCAGACGACAGCAGACGACATAGCATACACTCTTGGGGCTGTTAGAGAGCAGAAGTTGAAAAAGCACAACTTTCAGCATTCGTTTCACGATAAAGAGCACACACACATTCGGCATTCGGCATCAGAGCACTGACACTCATTCAGTTGTTCACTGTTCTCTCTTGACTCATACTACATTGCTTCAATGAGCATGTCTATGGCCGAACTGTCCAACATGGACTTGACGGACGCCTCACTGTTCCAATGTGAGGATCCCGAGACTCCCAAGGGCTCGATACGCCGGCAACGCAGCCGCAAGTCGCTGATTCCACGCACGTCCTCCTTCCACTCGTTGATAGTCGACCAGGAGGAAGGCACCACTCAGCATACCACTACCACACAGCATTCTCAGCATAATACCTCGGTTTCGCATTCGCACTCGCCGTTGGGCATGAAAAAGAGCCCGAGTGGCATCATTGCCACGCCTCCGATTCCCACAAACAACTCGGATCACGCTACTCCGAGCTATATTCCCCAGAGCATTTCGTCGCGGAGTCTCAAGTCGATTTTGGCGCCTTCCAGCGGCAATAGTAACGCTAGTGCGACGAGTAATAGCACAGTTGCCGCTAGCAACAACCAAAATCACAATCCGCTGGCCGAGAAGACCGGGTTTAAGCCGAAACTGAGGTCTGTCTCGAGTGGAAGTGCTCTTAGAAGGGACTCCAGAGAACTACGGGAATCGCAGTTGGATCACGAGAGGAGAAAGACGGGGGGACTCGACCTCTCCGAGTCGACTTCATCATCATCTCTCTCTTCTAAACGCACACCTTTGGCTTCACTTACAGCCAAGAAGCCAAGAACTACTGTTCCTATGAGCGTAGACCCGCTTTCGGGACGTCTCAAACGGGTTTCTGACGTGGAAAGACACAGAAGGACGGTGTCGGTGGACAAGAAGGAGGACGAAAAGAGAAGCTCCACTACCTCATCTCACAGACTGTCTACTGCTGAAAGAGCAAACGTGAGATCTGAGAGAGAAAGAGAGAGGGAACAGGAGAGGGAGAGGGTGAGATTGGAAAGAGAACAGGAGAGGGAAAGGGTGAGAAAAGAAAGACAGGCTGAAACGACCGCGAGAGCAGAAAGACTGTCGACAGCATCTACGGCTTCTACAGCGTCTTCAGCTCCTTCAGAGAGAATCACATCTACTAGAAGGACTATGGGCGGCACAGGTACGACTCTGAAGCCTACTGTTCCGATCCAGGGACCTTCTCACACTCGTCAACGGTCTGTGGACAGAAGTGAACGAAGTGAGAGAGAAGGAAGACCCAGTGCTCTAGCTAGTGCCCTGGGACTGAGATCTGCACCTCGAGCTACGAGTTCTACTTCTACTGCATCTTCAGCCACTGTTCCTAGAGCGTCAGAAACGAGATCCAGTGATACTGTTGGTGCTACCACAGCTTCAGGAAACGCTCCTATTTCTTCGAGAACAGGTCATGTGACAAGTCACGGGAATACGTCTACAGCTCACGGTACTGGTCATGCGACTACCACCACCTCCACCACCGGACCGCCCACTCCTCGAAGAAGCACATCCCACACTCCTGTCACAGCTCCTCTCCAAACCCGGCCGAAACCAACCACGGAAAAACGGTTCATGAGCCACGGAAACGAAAAAACCAAACTGGCTCCCTTGCATATCAAGCCGTTGGCCAACCCTGGTCTGGTTTCGGGGCCATTCAAGTACACGAGGGGGGTTACTGGTACTAGTGCTTCAGGCAGTCCTGTGAGAGCGGAGCATGGACACGTTCAAGGACCTAGACCTGAACAGAGAAGTCACTCTGGATCTCCTGTGACGAACGTTCCGGGTTATCCTGGCCACGTGAGCGCTGGACCTCATCCTGGTCATCCTGGTGGTCCTTCTGTTCCCCACGTGGGACACTCTCACAGTGCCATGTCTCAGAACCATCCTGGCAGTGCGATGGGCTATGCAAGCAACGGTATGGGCCACTCCAACAGCGCTATGGGTCACGTGCCTAACCATGGACCACCTCATCCCAATTCTCTGGGTATGTCCATGACCATGGGTTCCAACACGTCTCTCAACTCCATGCATTCGGTCCATTCCATGCACTCGGTTCACTCCATGCACTCGATGCATCCCCCGAACATGCCTGGCAGTCACCATGGATCTCCCCGAGGCTCTCCCATTCATAGCATGTGTTCTTCTCCCACCATGAACCACAACCCCATGCCTCCTCCCTCCATGCCTCTTCCTCCGGCACGTGACTCGTCCCATTCGCCTCACCACTTCTTTCCTCCGCCCATTCCGCCGCCTCACAGAATCGGATACTCGCTGCCAGGCTCTCCTGTGCGTCCCTGTCCTCCTGGAGCAGCTGCTTCGCCGGATATGGACTGCTCACGAAGCCTCAATTCGGCCCAGAGTATGAACGGCAGAAACAGAAACGTGCCCTCTCCGTCTCTGGCGGCTAACATGGCGCCTAACCAGGGTGGCCAGGTCATTCCGCCTAATCTGAGAGGAAAGAGCTACAAGCCAATGGGAGACTCTTCTCAGTGCTCCTCTCCTCTGGCTACCTGCTTCCCTACTAGACACCAGGTTGCTTCTCCAGTTACTGGTGTCGACAAGGTGGCTGTGGCTCAGGAAATGAAGAAGTTGACCATTAGTAAGCATGAGAGCCCCCTGGAGTCACGTGAGAAGTTGCAGGCGTCCATGCGAACTCCCTCGACTGTGGCTCGTCTCAATGGCAAGTGCATGACTCCTTCAGAGGCCAAGACTCGGTTCCCTCTGGTTGGTTTTGAGAAGACAGAGATTCTCAACTACAAGCACGTCTATTACTACTACCCCTTTGGTAATAACCACGAGTCGAGTAACACTGACGACACTGAGGGCAACTTGAGACTCGCGCAGGGTGATCATATCGCCTACAGGTACCAGGTCATCAAGCTGCTGGGTAAGGGTTCGTTTGGAGTGGTTGCCCAGTGTTACGACCACAAGCATGGATGTCACGTGGCTGTCAAGATTGTCAAGAGCAAGAAACGGTTCCAGCAACAGGCTGCCGTGGAAGCCAACTTTGTCGAGTCTCTGACTTCCAAGGATCCTGATGATGTGCATCATATTGTTCGATACCGAGACAGAGTCGTGTTCCGAGGACATCTCTGTATTGTCACGGAGATGCTCTTTCTCAACTTGTACGAGCTCATTGGCTTCAACAAGTTCCGGGGCTTTTCTCTCGAGCTTGTCAGACACTTTGCTCAGCAGCTGCTCACTTCTCTGGCCTTTCTTGGCTCTCAGAACATTGTTCATTGTGATCTGAAGCCCGAGAACATTCTCATTAGTGACTACACCAAGGGCAGCATCAAGCTGATTGATTTCGGCTCCTCGTGTCTTGAGAACGAAAAGGTGTACACTTACATTCAGTCTCGGTTCTACAGATCTCCCGAGGTCATTCTGGGAGCCGATTACAACAAGGCGATTGACATGTGGTCTTTTGGCTGTATCATTGCCGAGTTGTACACTGGTATGCCGATTTTCAGCGGCGAAAACGAGCAGGATCAGCTAGTTTCGATCATGCAGGTCCAGGGTTTCCCTCAGCTGCGATTCTTGTCCAGATGTTCAAGAAGGCGGCTGTTTTTCGACACCATGGGTCGTCCTCGACCTTCCATTCTGGTGTCACCCAAGGGCAAGACTCGAGTTCCTAATTCTACATCTCTCGAGCATGTTCTTGGTAACGGAACGTGTCCTTCGTTCTTGTCTTTCCTACGAGCGTGTCTGCAGTGGGATCCGGAGGATAGAATGACCGCCAAAGATGCGCTGAAGCATGAGTTCATTGTCGGTGTTGGAGGAACACAAAAATAACGGTAATAATGCATTGTATATTGATGACTTAGAGAAGTGTAGATGGCTGATAGAAGTAGACGGAAGAGACAATAAACAGTAGAAAATTGAGTACACTTGTAGCCACTCATAAAGCTAACACTTAGCAACACTCCATTATGATTGACACACCCATCGCTACAGAGCTATAAATGACGATCTAGAACACCCCAGGTAATAGGCCCACATTTATGATTGATCAACAATGAATGATCGTGTGGCATGCCAGTCTAAAAAGGCAACAATAGGTAACAATAGTGCCTGCTAAATTCCGTGGAACGTAAGACACGTGCCAAGTCTTAGCCGTATGGAACGGAATATGGAAGGTGGAGTGTGAGTGGAGGAGTAGGAATAAGAGATCAGCGTGTAGCTGGTGTTTCATATATCCATCCTGTGACATGTTTTAGCAAAATCCTCTTTATACGACCTTCTCATTAAGTCTCAAAATAGACCGTTAGTTACTCCGGGATCCTCGAGACTATCAGACTGCCAAAGATAGCTTCAATGTAGAATGACATTTAAGCCACATCAACTTGGAAGATGCACCAACTATGAAAACACCTCAGAAAGGATTCAATAGAAAGGGTAAGTAGCTTCCTTACACTCAGTAGCACTCCAAATGGAACAGTGCTCTCCGATCTCCTCATCCAGGACTTATCCCTGAAGAGGCACCATATCTCTTGTAGACGACTCGCTCAGTCATAATAAACTCGAACACAGGCTCATCTCTCCTACACGCATATACACGCTCGTCGGGTCCTTCAGTCAAAGCAATCGCCGATCGCGACATACTACAAGTACTTCACATGCTGGTCTACTTCACACAGTTACACACTCGTGGGGTTCTTCAGTCGAAGCCATCACTCGACTCAATCGCTCAAGCTTCGCTCTCACTCTTGAGTCTCGCTCCTGCTTCTCCTGCAGTCCCTCCTCGCTAATCCTAAGTCATTATCATTACGGTATCTCTGAATCTAAACTAACGTCTTCAAGCAGCTCTATCTTTGCTTGTTTTATCCTCTAACAAGCTCGCTGCTTGAGGTTTCGGGTGCCGGCGTTGGCCTTTTCGTGCAGCACGGGGCACTGGGGTCGAGCGTGTCCGGGCTTGGCGCAGTACAGACACAGACCCTTCTCCTGTCGTCGGGTCTTCTCCTTGGACGTCAGCCGGCCGGTATGGGTAAACTTACCGTTGGGCCGCTTGGCCGACGAGGGCTTTCGCTCGCCCTGGTTGCCGCCGTTGCTGCTGACAATGGACGCCGCTCGGCTTCGGGGAGCAAAGTCCGTGGCGTTAGCGCCCGTGGCAGGCGAGAAGGACGGGATCTGGCCGACTCCCACGCCACCATAAGTGACGTTGCTGGAGGCGGGAGCGGGATTGGCGTTGGCCTTGACGCTGCTCTGCGATCGCTTGTGTCGCGACTCGATTCGTCGAGGACCGCCGCCGTTGTTGCCGTTCATACTGGTGGTGCCTAGTTCGGAAAGAGGGGTGGTGGAAATGACGGACTGCGAGGCCGATCGGCCGTGGGTCTGTCGGAACTTGGGCTGGTAGATTCCCTCGGACGAGGAAGAGTTGTTGGGCGACGTGGTGGCGGCGGCAGCAGCTGCAACGGCAGAGGAGGACGAACCGGAGGACACGTTTCGAGACGTGGCCTGGGGAATGTTCATGTTGGGGGTGGTGGGGGTCGTGGCGTTGCCCATGGGGATCTCCTGGGGGATCTCCGGGGTCTTGGACACGGTCTCCTTGGGCGTGGAGGGCACGGACGAGTTTGCGGTCTGCACGGGGGAAGACGCTCGCGTTGAAGCCACGTCTTCCACGTCCGAAGCAGCCACAGACTCGTCGTCGTCCTCCTCGACAGCGTCAGGGTGGATCTCCTTGAACCGCTGCCACTCTCGCTCCGTCTCCGAGGCCTGGAAGGCTTCCCAGATGAGATCGGTCATGTTGCCCAGCAGGGACATGTCCATTCGCTTCTGGACGGGCTCAGGAAGGTTGGAGACGAAGATGGCGCCCATGACCAGATCGCCCTTGGGCGACGTGTTGGCGGCATCCGACAGGCCGAGCGCCAGGTGGAGGTTTCGGTACTCCCAGATGTAGGTCTCAGGGTCGGAGTCGCATTTGAGCCGGGCAAACTTGAGCGCAAGATCCTGGTCCGTGTTTTTCGTGGGGCCTGTAGAGGTCATGTGTTGAGGGAGGTTAAAGAGGGATAGAAGTGATCTATTTCAGTGGTGTTTTTGTTTTTTGGTTCTTCGAAATGCCGTTCACAACAGAAGGGGTGTAACGACGGAGATTTCTCTCGGGGATTTAAAAGGGGGCGTAGGTGAGTCGCGCGATTGTGAGCATCCAGATAAGCGAATATCTAGACTGGCTGTGTCTGAGTCTTGTTGAAAGGAAAGGAGGGAGGGGGGTTTAGTACCGGTGTCGTTTGGTGACCTGGGTACTGAGTGGTAGGTAGGTGGACAAGAAGACTATTAAGAGAGAGTGTCTACATGGTGGGAGCACACGGATAATAAAGTTGCACTGGCTCCAAATAGTGCAAAATAGTGTTGGAGCTAATCCTTGTTTTGACAGACTGCGAAGAGCCTGAACAAAAGGGAAGAAAAGAGGGTGTATAGAAGGAAAATGTAACGGTGAGATGTCAGGAGACCAGTATTCAGTAGTGCGTGACCTAGCGCCTTCATGTGACTAGTCGTTATACGGAGTATTCCGAACCTGGTACAGTGTTGTTCTGTATGCCGTCTGCTGGCATAATATTATCATTCTTACATGGCTCAATCTCCCACCTTCCAGTTAGATGAAGATGCCGCGCATGACAGAGAACTAACAGAAACAGTGTTACGTGTACAAGAACGGAAGTAAACAGCTGGAACGGGCGTGACTCGACGCTGTACCCGGACTGTAGCCATATAACGTCCTTTGTGCGGTTTAAGACTTCAGGCACCGTGTTGGTCTTAAACGCTTTGCTTGGTTGACACTTTCACTCTCACTCTCTTCCTTTATAATATCTCCTTCGATAACTAAATCTCTCGTACCCAAACTTTGACATATTTACTTGGCATGATTGAAGGGTAGAAGAGGAATGTCGAGAGATATTACGGGTGAAACGATTGGAAAACCGTACGATTACAAGTCTCTACTCGTACCAGAGCCCTCAGCGTGTCGTAAATTTGCCCAGCTCTTCTGTCCACACTCGCTTCATTAATCCCCCTGTCATGTCTCACTTAGCCGACTAACTTTCAAGGCTCTACTTGTCCAGAAGAGCTGCTTGTCCAGACATGCCTCCGCCATAGCTGTAGAGATTCAGCTGGGAAGCACGGATATTATACCTCTCCACGTGGCGATCTGCGTTGTACAGAGGAACTAGAGCTGTATGACAAGGGCCAGGAACAGGAACTACCGCTCATCTGACAAGGGTCTAGGACTGTACAAGTCAGCTGTACGCTCATGTATTGTTTGGGCTTGCCACCGGAGAGGTCGTCTAGGGTGCCAGATACGTGCCTGAATGAGGTGTGGAGATGGAATGTGGAGAATACGAGGTGTACAAGTGAGGTGTGTTTTGCCGTTCTGGATTATGTAATCGGATTATTAGCTGCCCATTATATGGGCACCGTTAAGTAACGCCATTCCACCCATTTAATCACTAATTTACCCACTTTTCCTCTCAGCCTTCAAAGGCCGTTTCACTTACCCCTATTTCTGACGCTTGTCTTTGGAGCTCAAGGTTTCGGTTGCGGCGTTGCTATAGTAACCTAAAGCGTCACAAACAAAACATTCACGCTACACGCCCCCCAAACTTTTTCGCGATAGAGTTTTTCCGCGGGCTATGGTGAAAGTCATGTGGCTTGCGGTGAAGATCTGACTAATCATGTGGGCAATGTATTGGTGTCATGTGGTCACCGTATGGGTGTTTCAGAGTGCTGTTCCGTAACTCTGAGAGCCTCCATGTCTTGGAATCTGAGTGTAGGGGTACGACTGTGCAGCAGAGTTTATTTGGGTCTGTTAACGAGCTGACAGTGGAATTTCATGAACAAAAAGTTACAAAATTATTAAATAAAGACGAAAATGGTAATCAAATACAGCTGATAAGAGGTGACAAGTTTGAGAGTGTAGGGGATCACATTCAGGGGTAAAAGAGTTGTACAGTGTGAACGTGGGTGAGTGGTTGGATGAGATGGATTACGTAACATGCGGTGGAGTTACGTAATACCCAAGCACCGACTCATTGGTGTGAGACTTCCCTCTTCCATCAGCACGGGAGATGAGTGTGGAATAATATCGCTGATATTACTCTTTTGAAATATTCCACACGCTGATATTACGGAAATTGTTCCATGTGCAGTGGGTGCATGAATCGAATCATCCACACGATATTAGCACTGGCATGTGATTGTGGAAAATGAACGGGTTAAGAGCTGGTCAAATAAGTGGGTCCTAAATGTCAATCAAGATATTTTACTTAATTTTCATCATTTTTTTGTCGTTTTTCCTCTCCAAATTCCACATCAAACTTACCCACCTCACCCCCTCCCAAACGCGAAATTAATTATGCGCATGAAACTTCTCGACACCGCGCTTTTCACTTCAACACCACCATGAAGATCACAGACGCGTTTCAAAAGGCTCCAAAGGTGTCTACCACCGCCAAGGTCGCTTCCAACACAGCTTTCGACCAAACAACCTGGCTCAATGGACTCAAACCGGCAGACAAAGAGCTCCTTGAGACTGAGATCAACCATATCCACGAATCGTGGCTTCCTCATCTCCACAAAGAGATCAGCAAACCGCAGTTTCTCAATCTGAAGAAGTTCCTCCAGACCAGGGAAGCCTCTGGAGTCAACATTTTCCCTCCCAAGAAGGACATTTACTCCTGGACGAGTCTCACTCCCTTCGATAAGGTCAAGGTGATCATCATTGGACAAGATCCGTACCATGGCAAAAACCAAGCTCATGGTCTCGCTTTTTCCGTCAACCCCCCTACCCCTCCTCCGCCCTCGCTCAAGAATATGTACAAGTGTCTGAAAAACGACTATCCTGACTTTGAGGTGCCTCTCAAGTCGGGTCTACTCACTCCCTGGGCTGAACAGGGTGTTCTGATGCTCAATACAGTTCTCACGGTCGAGGAAAAGAAGGCCAACGCTCACAAAGACAAGGGCTGGGAGGCCGTGACATTCACTGCGCTAGCAGCTGCCGTCAAACACAATTCTGGGTGTGTCGTTCTGGCCTGGGGTTCTCCTGCTGCCAAAATCGCAGACAAGATGAACATTGACAAAAGCAAGCATCTGGTGCTGAAAGCCGTGCATCCGTCGCCCCTGTCGGCCCATAGAGGTTTCCTGACCTGCGGACACTTCAAGCAGGCCAACGAGTGGCTCGAAAAGAGATACGGAAAGGAGGGTGTGATTGAGTGGGCTTTGGAGGACCTGGGTGGTAGCA
Source organism: Yarrowia keelungensis (assembly GCA_001600195.1). Taxonomy (NCBI): domain Eukaryota; kingdom Fungi; phylum Ascomycota; class Dipodascomycetes; order Dipodascales; genus Yarrowia; species Yarrowia keelungensis. The sequence goes on along the minus strand of BCJD01000002.1, from coordinate 2,707,896 downwards.
GTGGCAACAAGAAGACTACAAAGAAGGAGGTCAAGAAGGAGGTCAAGGATAAGGAGAATGTCAAGCCTGTTGAAGCAAAGTCTGCTGAGATTAAGTCTACTGAATCCAAGCCTACTGAAACCAAGAAAGAGGTAGTCAAGCCAGAAGTCGAGAACAAACCAGTCGAGCACAAATCTACACCGACTAAGACTTCCTCAGCTCCCCCATCTTCACAGGAAAAACTCGACGAGCTCCTATCGTCTGTTCCTGACCTGGACGACGACGAACTCGACGATATTCTGCCTCCTCCTAAGAAACAAAAGGTGTAATGTATATAACGATGAACGGTAATGACGTAACAAGATGACTGGGTATAAATGACGAACCTTCCACTGCTGTGGTATTTAGCACGGATAAACTGCTAATTCCGTTCCGCACAGCCTTCCTCCAAAGTTTCCCCAGTCACAAGGCTGATCACTCCACTCTCTGAACGTTCTTTGAAGGTTCCATAAAAGTGAGACACAGTGATGCCAGTGCGGTTTTAACGAAATGTGTCACAGCTAAGGACAAAAAGGAGGCTACAATGAAGTCTGGGTGTAGATATCGGCTCCTCTGTGTCATATGGTCACCCAAAGCTGTAGAACTAGACACGTAGATATGTCTCGTTACCAATCACCCTCTCCAGCAAAAGCAAAACAGCCCTGCATGGAATACGACGGGACACATGATTAAAGTGGTCGAAGGGGTTCTTTCAACGGCTACGAGGGGTTTGTGGGGTTTTTGTGACTCAGGTCTGGAAGATGCGAATGGTGTTTAACTCGATAAGATGATGCAATCAAATGAAGCAACTACCTGAGTTACTCAATGATAACGTGACTAAGATAAGACTGTGGCTCTCAATCATTGTCTTTTGTTACTTGAAATACCTCATCAACCATCTCCAGAAGGTTCAACTACAACGTTTGATCTCATGATATGGGGTATGAGAGGTGGGGTTGAGAAGTGAGATTGAGGAGGTCCTGGGATGAGATTTCCGGTTAATTGAAAGTGGCCCAGATGCACTATCTTCGTCAAGGACGCCACCCTCTTCTTTGTCTGTTAATGGCTCAAGACTACCTTTCTTCCATGGTAAGGCTCAACCTAGATGATCTTACCTTGTAGATAACCTCCAACATGGTGGAACATCATCAGCTGATTCTGTGGAGGGTATATAAGGATGTTGAACGGTAGCCATGGTAGTTTCAATCAATTCAACAGAAACAACACAAACAACAACTACCGCTTTTACACACACACACACAATGGACCACTTTAAGAACTTTTGGGTCGCCAAACCCCAGTACAAGGAGGTGGACTACCCTGACCAGAGAGACAAGACGTTTGTCGTCACCGGAGGTCTTTCTGGAGTCGGAATGGAGTGCGCTCGTCTGCTGCTCAAGAAACGAGCTCGAGTCGTCATTGTTGGCCGAAACAAGGACTTTGCACGGGAAATGCTGTCTGATCTAGCACGAGATATCCCTGAAGGAGAAGCTGCCTTTGTGCAATTGGATCTCGCAGACTTGGAATCCGTCAAGAAGGGCGGTCAGGAAATTGCCAGACACTACCCTGTCATCCATGGAGTCGTTCTGAACGCCGGTACTATGGCTCCTCCTTATGCAAAGACCAAGCAGGGACACGAGATTCATTGGGGAACTAACGTCATGGGCCACCACTTGCTCATGAAATATCTCGAGCCATGCGTGTTGAAGGCTGCCAAGACTTCACCTCCCGGAACTGTTCGAATTGTCTGGGTCGCTGCCTCGTCCTCTACTCTCATTCCTGGTATCGAAGGTTCCATCAGATTCAACCATAACGACGATGACGACAAGAAGCCTCCTCATGTGCTCTACAACATGAGTAAGACCGGAAACGCGTACGAGGCGTACCTGTGGTCCAAATTCCACCCAGACTCTGGAGTCTACTCTCTCTCAATGGACCCAGGAAACCTGTCTACCAACATTTCTCGACACACAGGAGGACTCGTCCACAGATTCAAGGACTACGTGCTCTACCCCGCCAAATTTGGAGCATACACGGAACTGGCAGCTCTACTGAGCCCTACAATCAAGGACAATGATCACTTGGTGCCTTGGGGAGTCTCTGGCACTCTCAGACACGATGTTGACGAGGCACGAAGAGGACCCAAGGGAGAGGAGATGTGGATGGAACTTGAGAGAGACACCCAGGCTTTCTTCCAGCCTGAAGAGGTGGTCGCAGAGAAGTAAGATGTGAGCATTCTGAATAAATTATATGTATATGTGAATGGCCAAGTGTTTGTAGTTGTAGTGTCTTGTTGAAACTTGGTGGTGTTAGACTTATGACTGCTTCATGTCTGTAGTCAATACGACATCAAGTCTTGATCTCCTGCTCTATAGTTCCTACAAGTACAAACCATTTCGTTTAGTCTACAGTAAGTCTCATACCTCTGTCTCAACCTCTATTAGCAGATTAATGTTTTAGTATATACTGGTCAGCACTGGTCGCCCTTCCGGCTATAAATTATAAACAACTACGTCTCCCTCCCGTCTCCAGTCGTCGTGGAAATGCGAGTTGAAAAAGGTCTTTCCTCGCGTGTATCCCAGCTCCACCAGATGCTCAATCACCTCGGGCGACTTCTTTTCCAGACTCTCAAAGATGGCCAGATGAGAGGGGTGGAAAAGCGCGGTTCTGGCCTCTCGAGCAGACTCAGCCACCGACTCGGGGAACTGTGTCTGCACAAATTCCAGCGGGTTGTCGTAGAACTGGTCAGCCTGGTCTCTGTAGGTCTTTTGCTCCTCAACAGAGAAACCAATAGGTGGCTCACAGGTCAGAAACCACACAGGGATGTCTCGATGCAGGTGAGACTGGTAGGGAGTGGAGTGGCAGGGCATGAGGAAACCCACGGAAGTCACGTGAGGCTCAGTGCTCAGGTACTCAACCACATCTACGACTCCTCGCTGATGGACCTGGGAGAAGTATCCTGCCACCAGGATGTTAACGAGAGCCAGGGACCAAACAAGCCACTTTCGCACCTTCTTGGGTGTCTGGACAATCGCCTCAGCGGCAGCCATGTGCAGAATAGGCACTAGAGGGTAGATGAAGCGCACCTCCTTGTGTCTGATGAGAGAGAAGGCAATGACGACAGTCAGAGCTGCCTTGACAAGGATCTGCGATCTGTTCATCCACAGACCCCACAGGGTAAGGGGAAGCCATCCGACTGTGAGCAGAGGGAGAGCTTCGTAGAAGTAGTACAGGGCAGGAGAAGTACCGTAGAAATGGGCCAGAGACTGCAACAAGTTGAACTTGAGGAAGTTGAGCAGCGGGAAAACGGGTTCTCCGTAGTACAGGTAGTCAATGTAGTAGGTAGCAGCAAAGACAAGAGCCACATTTCTCACTGCAAGCCACAGGACGTGCATTTTGGCAGGGGTCGTGAACAGCAGATGCAGACCGAGAACAGTCCACAGAATGGCATTGGTTGGTCTCAGAACACAACTAATAGCTCCAATGAACAGCGCGGCAGACAGACGTCGGAAATTGACCTCCTTTCCGTTGAAACTCCAGTAATTGAGCGCCACGGCAGTCAGAACCATCTCGGCCGAGTTGGAGAACGTTCGGGTCAGAAAGAACCAGTTGAAGGCCGACAGAAGCGACACAAACAGTGCCCAGGGTGCCTCGGCAGGTCCCTGGAGCCGCGCAGACAGCTTCCAGGTGTACACGTCGCCTGCAGACGCAAACAGAGCCATGACAATCTTGGGAGCCATTCTCACGACTCTGGGATCGTCTCCAAGACCCACCAGCTGCAGAGCCTTGTAAATGCCTGCTCCGAGCAGCGGAGGCAGCGACGACCGCAGACCCTCATGCCACTCCCAGGTCAGGTAGCCGTAGCCATAGGCCAGTCTGTGGGCGGGTTCCAAAGACTGCCAGTACTCGTCTGGCTGGAAGAAGGTCTTTGTGGAGAGCGCATTTGCCAGTCGAAACGCGGCAATCACCACCAGCACCGTGTACTTGATCCCCTGGTACGGGTGTTTGATTTCCTTGTGTTGCATCATGGCCAGGAGGGCGTCAAAGGCGGTTCAAGGAGATTTGCAAGTGTGGTCAAGGTGCTGTACGATACAACATTTTATGCATGGCTGATAGTGAAAATGAAAAACTAAGAAAAAAGAAACTAAAAATGAAGAAAATGAGGAAAAATACGACAAAATTGGGGATATTATGTCAGTGGGTGTGACGTAGGCTGACACTGTTTACAAACGTCTTGCTTTCCGTTTCAGCTTACTAATACAACAATTGAGGCTGGTGGAAGGTGTCTATGGCAACATATCCTTCTACTGGATCCTGACCTCATTCCTACACCAACAGTCGCGTGACTAATACCTCAAACACCCATGTTCGAACCCCGGGAACGCAATTCCACGCCTACAGCTCGTTAGTATGTCTCATACACCCTGGTCCAAAATACGGACGGAATGAACGTCTTTGAAGGGTCCCCTGACCTCGGCTAAAACGCTCAACGCTAAGGGAAAAAAGCTCCCAACTGAAAGTAAAAGCCAAGAGGTTGGAGGCATCATAGAATCAGATGTGGTAGTAATGACAGCTTCTGATTGGTTGAAAACAAAACCGAATGGTCAATTTCGCACAAATTCTCACATTTGACCAGTTATTTCTCTTTATTCCGCCCCACATTGTCTCAAAGTCGCTTAATCTACAGTACATTCAAACTTGCTCGTATCACCTGCCCCTAAAGAAGGTTGTACTTGGAGTAAGGCAACCAGACTGACAGAAAACAGCCAGGCTCTTCGGAATTGGAAAATAGTGGTCCGTAGTACCATTTGATCACGTGACAACTCACATGACACTCCAGCACCACCCCACCATCCATCCACTCACATCTCCGACCTCCAACAGTCATACATGTCTGCTGTAGTCGGGCCACCTACCAGCAGCACCCTTCAACTCTATGTTTCGTCAACCAAGCAAAAGCCGGATGAGAACATGTGGATGACGGAGATCAAGGAAGGGGGGACTTTACATAATGAGGCATTTGGACACAGAAGTGATTACATAAGATGGCTGGAATTTGGTGGAATGTTCCAGAATGTTCCGTGAAATCGCCCCATTCTTATTCCCCCTACAACTCCCTGAAACACTGGTTTCTACTGACACACACCCCTTCTCACTTTCTCCCCACAGTAACCTTAGACATAGACTATTACGGACTAGTGTGTTTTTGAAGTGGATTTCACTAGCAAGTATTTGGTCTTTAAATTCTCCAGGAAGACGAAAAATGAACATTTTTTCAGCCCCATATCTCCATCCACATGTTCTCCTCACATAGCTCCCCTCACTTGCTCCTCTTTTCGCCCCTCTCGTCCAATAACTCCCTCTTTCTCCCAACCCACACCCTGACGCCACAATATCCAGAAAGCTTAAATTTTTACGCCAAATATATCAATGCACTCTGTTGTCCACCTCCTAAGTATAACTCGAGTCACAACACTCAACACTACACAAGCCCCAAAGCTCCCCAAACACCACCACAAACAACCACCGAAATGTCCAACTCCAACTCCCTCTATCTGCTCCCCAATCGAGAGGATTCCATATTAATGGAACCCCCTAATCCCAAGAATAATTTAGTCGAGGCCGAGTCGGCTACTACCCTGGCGTCCTGCCAGGTGGTGTCGGCTGTGGCGGCCACCAACTTCTCTTACTGCGCTCTGCCGGCTGGGGTACCAGAGTGGCACTCCTGAGGGAACTCAGAGTAAAAGTCCCGTAGACCTGTCTAGGGCATCACTGGAACTTTCCGAACTGTGTGAGAGACAGTTCAGAAAAGGAGCAGTGATCAGTTCCATCGCGGAACACCCCGTGGCTGTGGCGGAGGACAAGCGCGCCCGATCCCGAATCGGCTCCTCGTCCTCCTACGCCTCCACCTTCTCGCTGCCGTCGGTTTCGTCTGCAGGCACCTCCCCAGAGAGTCCCTGTAGTGTGGGCGGCAAGGGCGTGGGAGGCGTGCACGCGCCTCCTTCGTCCTCGGCGGCTATTTCGGCCGCTACTGCCGCCGCGGCAGCTTCCATCAAATACACCCGACTCACGGAGTTTGGCTCCAACCAGGAATGGATCGGATTCATTGAAAACAATGTCTTCCACCAGTTTGTGTCCATTCCTCGAGACGCCGACTGGAGCCAGCTCAAGGAAAGTGTGATTGCCCTGCTGGATTTGGCATCAGACTGTCTCGAATGCACTGGTATGGTGCTCTACGTTGACCGAGAATGCGCGCACTTCCAGTCGCTCCTCAGAGACTTCATGTGGGTCGGCTTCACCCCCAAGACCGCAGGCCTCATTTCAGAAAAGTGGGTCATGCTGGGCATGGACTTGTAAGATGGAGCATAATGAGTATATATGAGTATATAGTGTTAATAATGATAATGATAAAAGAGGTGTGGACCAGGATTGAAACCCTAGCGAGAGCCCTTCGGTGATATTGTGTGGCCTTGGAGATGGTACACACTGGTATGTACAGTATCTCCGCAAGTCTTCTGTTTGGAAGATCATGGACTTTCCAGGCATATGAGATCAGTCTTCTGTCTTCCGTTGTCCTCACTATGATCTTCCTGTCAAAACTATTACTACAGAGACAGACAGCCACTTCATGGTACACACCACCTTCGTAGCACCTCTAAGGTACAAGTACACACAAGTTCATTGTTTCACTCCACTTGATTTGCAAAATGATTGTATAAAATATATGCTGTGAACCTCCATCACTTCCCTCATCTCTTCTTCCCCCTTTACTGAGCAACAGACGCCTTGAGCATCGCCAGTCGCTCCTCCATATCAGGAACGCTTCGAATGTAGGCATCCAGCTGCCTGCTCTCCTCCTCAATCTTGAGACGCTCCTCAGGATCCAGGTCGCCAAACAGATAGCCGCCCTGGCCGTCAAACTGGAGAATCAGATCGTGGTACTTCCACAGCGACGTTCTGTGCGACACCGACAGCAACGAAATGCCCAGCTCCTGTGAATGCGTGTACATGACGTACTCCATGTCTGCGGTGACCGACGACGTACACTCGTCGAGAATGGCAAACTTGGGCTTGTGGTAGAAGAGACGGGCCATGGCGATTCGTTGTTGCACGCCCATGGACAGGTCTTCTCGCCATTCTCGCTCGGCATCCCAGCCTCCGACAGCCTCGACAATGTGATCAATCTTGACAATCTTGAGAATGTCTCTGAGCTCCTCGTCCGAGGTCTTGTTCTCGGCCTCGGTCGAGGGGTAGATGACCTGTTGTCGGAGAGTACCTCGTGAAAGGTAGGGTCTCTGGGGAATGTAGAAGATGTCTGAAGAAGGAGGCTTGGTGAGAGTTCCGGCGTAAACGGGCCACAGACCTCCAAGAATTCGGAACAGTGACGACTTTCCACATCCGTTGGGACCCACAATAAGCAGATGACGTCCGTACTTGACCTCGAACGACAGCTCAGGCACAAGAACGTCTCCAGAGGGAGAAACGACAGGAACCCGGTCGAAAATGATATCGGAGCCAATGATGGTCTTGCCAGAAGCCTCAGAGGGGTCCGAGTATCGAGTCTTGATCAGGGAAGACTCGGTCACAGACGCCAGAGTCTTCTCGTGTCGTGCGTCCACAGTCTTGCCGGAAATCTGGTTCTTGTCAAAGTTGCCATGCTTGATATCCTCCATCACGTCCATGAGAGCCACCACTCGGGCTGTGTATCCCGACAGCTGGGCAATCTCCTTGTACGAGAACATGATTCGGCCAAAGGCGTCTGAACACGACAGAAGCATTCGTCTGTTGGTGACAAACTTCTCCGTTCGCGAGCCAGAGGCAGCAGCAGCAGCCACATCGACTCCAGGGACCTTGAAGAAGATGGGAATCGAACAGAGGGCCAGACCCAGAGCTCCCCAGAAGTACTTGATGATGAAATCCTCCATGAACGAGTGGTAGAGTCGTCGCACGAGAATTCGGTTCTTGTGTTTGATGAGCGCAAAGTAGCCCTTGTCGAGAATCGTCTTCTCGTGCTCCTGGCCGTTGTACAGAGCCACTTCTTCAGCGTACTCGATCAGACGAGTGTGTTCGAACCGGAACTCTCCCTCGAGAGCTGCCTCGGTAGCTGCGTATCGTCCAAAGGGAGGGGTGAGGGCTCGCATGACGACAGCCGAGCCCTGGATCAGGAAACCGACCAGCAACATACCTTCTCCTCCGAGGTTTCGAGACAGAGACCACGAGTAGAGGAACATGTCCAGAGTGGGTTTAGCCAGGTTAGAATAGAGGTGGGAAACCGAATGGGAGAGTCTCTGGACATCAACGGCAATCAGCTGATCAGCGTTCTTGATTCGGTCGTCGAGATTGTGAATCGAGTAGTACACTGGGTTTCCGCTTTCAGGCAGGTACTCGCCAACGATATGTTGGGTCAGGTTGTTTCTGTATCTCAGCGCCAGAATGCACTGCAGGTAGGACAGAATGGAGTTTGTGAAGGTGGCCGGCACAGACACCACCATCCACCACACAATACCCCACAGAAACGCCCGTCCCTTGCCTCTAACCAGATCAGAAACGAGCTTTCCGTCGAGGTTGGCGACATACAACGAGATGACGGACCGCATGATCAGAAACATTGTGTGTAGACACAGCAACCAGAACTCCTTGCTCCTCAGACCATTGGGAAACATGACCTTGACCACCCGCTTGAACTTGAGAAAGAACTCTCTATTAATCTCGCTCTTGACCTTCTTCTCAGGAATAGCATTCGCAGAACCCAGCACCTCACGCTCGGCCTTGCGCTCCTCCTCCTTCTCCTCCTTCTTGACCTTTTTCTTGTTGCGCTTGGAGCCCACTCCCGCAAAGTTGGACAGAAAAAGCACCATGTATACCGACCACAGGATTTTCGATCTGTGGCGAAGATAGGCCGCGCCCCACACGGGCGACCGCTGGCTCACGTAGGACACCACCTTTTGGCCCACAGCCGACGTTTTGAGACGGTCCATGTGTGTGTTTTAGTGCAGTGGGGATTTTCACTCCAGCGTTATGGTGTCGTGTAGTTAGTCTACCTTGTGCTGCATTACATGTGGAGAGATGGAGTCAGCAAATGCAACCTAAAGCCGAACCGAGGTGCTGTGGGGTACAAGGGGGAGGAGTAGTGCTAGGGGGAATGAATAGGTAGGGAGTGAGAAAATAACAGGTTATGAGTAGTGGAGGGGTATGGAGTTACCCGGAAGTGGATAAATCGCTAGTTTGGCCTATTATCCGTTGGTTTTCTATTGATTCTGATACGCCTTACTGTAATCATTCTCGCTTATCTAAATTCCGGGGTGGAGAGTGGCAACGTCAGAAGAGTGTGGGGAGAGCTGTGAGAGCGAGAGTAGTTGTAGAAATCAAGTCACACTCCGATTCTGAGTAAATACCACCTTTCCCCACCTCAATCAGAGCTCTACAACACCGACAATAATCGTCATAACCACCTTTTCCCCATTTTTCATTATACGCTTAATAGCAATCTGCTTATAGGAGTTGGGAGATACGGTAATGAATACGACGTGAATGGACATGGTGGTAGATGTAACCAGAGTGGCAGGTGTGACATGAAACGGTCGGAAATTGCTCAATTGGATTAGTAGTCGTTGTGGTCGTTGTTAATAGACCATTTGCCACCCCTGCTTACTAATACTAATACGAGAGCAATGATAAGCCAGCCTAAGACACTATGGACACTAGAAGTAAGACATTTTGTCATCCCGTGTCTCATGATACGAGCAAGATCCAGACTTGTTCCCCTCATCCCTCCTTAATACAACCCCTACCTTCTAACAAGCTCACACGACTATAGAGATATGATTGACTTCAAATCAAGGATGCTCGTCACTTGCCCCATATTAATCTCGTAAGTTGCAAGTCAAAAGTCTATGGTTGAATGTGAATGTGGAGGCAGGAAAAGAAGGATTGCTGTTGATGTGGTGAAACTACGAATGCTGCAACATCGTCACATATCGCACCTACAGTACAGAAGCCACTAAAATGGGCTGCTACAAGTCCCCTGGCATACATTAGCTCCCAGCTCCTTGATAAGACATTTACTGCATTGCCTTACAGATGTTCTGGACTATTAACTGATCCAGTAAATTACAGTATGAAGCCACAGGAAGGTGGAAGAACTAGAGTTGTAAAAACGCGTACAACCTGATGAAGGTCGATATACAAGCACTCGCACTACTTGCTCCTACTTGTGGTCTACGTGCTCGCTGGTCTGTTTCAATGCATAAATAATACTTACAACCTACAGTCGAGGGTTAGGATCGTTGTTGTTTCGATCAATGAAGTTGGTCTTGGCCTTGCCGTCGGGTCCTCGTCGGACACCGAGCTCAATGAGCTTGGCAAACACCTTGGAGAAGTCCTCAAAGAACTTGTCCTTGTCGGCGGCGTAGATCTCGACCCACTTGTGGAACTCGGGGTCCTGCATCAGCGAGTAGTCGGCGGGCAGCATCATGAGCTCCTCGTCCTCGTTGAAGTACTGCTTGACGCCGTTCTTGAGGGTGGTCAGCTTCCACTCCTCGTTCATCAGCAGCTTGAAGTAGGTGTTGGCGAACCGGATGGGGTTGGGCACCCAGGCGCCCTCAAAGCCGGATCGGTCCATGTGGCATCGACCCATGTTGTGTGCACCACAGAGAGCCACAATCTCCTGGTCGTTGAAGCCCATTCGGTAGAAAATGTCTCGCAGATGGTCCTGGCCCTGAGCTCCGTCGGGGAGTCGTCCGTTGGGAGGAACGTTGGTCTCGTCGACGTAGTCCTGTCGACCGGGCTTCCAGGGGATCTTGGGGCCGTCCATCTCCTCGACAGCGACCACACCAGCCAGAGTCCACAGATCGGCGTAGGTGATCCAGGGGAACTTGGCCTTGATGGGCTCGAGGAACTTTCGGGCGTGCTCCAGACCGTTGTTGGCCTCGTCCTTGGCCTCCTTCATGTATCGCATGGTGGCACCGTTGGAACCTCCAGTTCCAGAGGCCTTGTCGTAGGTGCCGGAAGCGTGCCATGCCAGTCGCACCAGCACGGGTCCGATAGATCCGTCATCGTAGTCGTCGTTGTCGAGAATGTCGGCAATCGCCTTTCGCACAGCGTTGTAGTCTCCCTCAGCCATGTTGTTAGATTTGTAGGGGAAAGAGATGTTTTAAGGTCATGTTGGCTGGAAAGACCAAGGGTTATATACGCCCTGCAGCTCCAGAAACTAAGCTTTGGAAAATAGAGTCTCTTCATCGGTTGCGCCAAAGCCGAGGCTCAAGGTTTCGAATGTGAATGTGGTGGAGGAGGAAGGGGGTGTTATTTGGGCGTGTTCAAGAGATCACGTGACCAATCTGAGCATTGCAATCAATTCTCCATACTCAATTACCCCTATCTCCACGTTTTGCTTCTCCTCTCCTCCCCCCTTCCCTCCTCCACACTAGTGTCTCCAGCTTCCCCGGGTTTTCGTCCTACGCAGCAACCCCTACCCTGCTTCCAAATCCAGCCTCTCTTACTATATCTGTTTTATGAGTGGTCGGAGGATGTGAGTGGTGTGTGGAATTTGGAAGAACACGGTTTATGTGGGTATCTCTGTTCAGACTTAGTCAGCATCTCATATATCGCGCAGCAATTGCTCTCATACTCAGGACACATGACCCACAGCTCCACACTCCACTATTTGTCTCCCCCCACGTTCGGCACAAGTGTGCATATCCTCGGTTCTATCACGCCACGCAGGAACGGTGGCGAACTTTGCTTTGCACACCGTTGGAAATAAAGAAGAGACAGGAAATTATCGGAAAAAATGGCCCCATTTTGGCGACCCCCATGTGGGGAAAAGGATGATCTTTGAACGTGTAATTGTGGGGATTAAAGGGATAGCTAAACTATTAGATCTCGTGATGGTATTCGTTCGGGTAGCACTCTCTCTAGTCGTAAGGGCTCCCTCACTATACCCTCATTGCCTCCAATCTGTCGGAAGATCCCGGTAGAACTTTGTACAGAATGTGGACGAGTGGTTAAAGAGTGAGGGAGAGACGAGTGAGGACCAGTGAAGAGCGTTTTATATGGCTGCTAAAGTCTCACTTTAAATGGTTACAATTGGCTTAAGTAGAGCCCAAGTAAATAGTGAGCACTTGGTTAGAGGAACACAACAACAGAATGACTCCAAAACACGTCCAAATCTGATGTGACACACGCCATTTATAATTCTGCCACCCCTATTGCCTCGGATAAATACCTCGCATTCCCTCGACTTCCTAAATACCTGCTTTACCGCACATACCCGTGCAGGTCTGCTCCCCTCAAATATTACAAGAAAGAGCGTGGGGGTACAAGGAAAACGCTTAGTCAGAATAATTGAAGCTGCGGTATTGGTGGAAATGCAGAAGTGGGTCCATTCATAGATTCTACGGCTCGTGTAACGTCTAATGCTTTACTATATACATTTTTGTCCGGAAGGTGAGCTAGTTCTTCAAGGGGCTATTCCTCTTACAAGTAGTGAGGACAGGATCAACAATAGGAAGACTTTTTTAGTTCTTCAACGATCGACCCGTTCTCCCATCGGTGTACAGACTCTCGCTTGGCTCTAATCTGTGGAATCTGTTACTTCCACAAATCACCCCCACTCATCTCCTTCTTCTCCTCCCTCTGCTCCTTCTCATAAACCTCCAACTCCTCCAACAGATCCTCTCTGCTCTTCTTGAACCCCTCCACAAACTCCTCGTTACCCTTGTAGATCCTCTCCTTGTAACCCTCCGCCTTGCTATACTCCTTCTTCTTCATGGCCACATCAAACAGTCCTGCCAAACAGCTAGGCTCGTTCATCTCAGCGCCCAGACCAAACCAGTGGCCTGCCATTGTAGCATCGTCAAAGTAGTACAGCTCCAGGTTACCCAGAGGCGCAAAACTGTCGAAAAAGCCCTTGCTGGCAGCTTCTCTGTAGTGAAACCGAGCTCTGGGGTAATCACTCACTTCAGAAGCCATTTGACCCAGATAGAAATGCACGTCTGGATGATCTTTGCCTCCACCAAGAGAAATGCAGTTGTCAAATGCCAGTCTCGCTTCAGCAAGCTCGTAGTTCTGGAAAGCAACAATTCCAATACCTCTGAAACATTCAGCCTGTGTAGACGCTGCTACAGCTGAATTGTCACCAGATAGAAGCTCAGCACACTTGGAATACAGCTCGGAAGCCTTGTCAATCTTTCCCACGAGAAAAGCCACGTCTCCTGAGATTTTCAGAGCCAATGGGAACTCATTTTGACTCAACTCCATCAACAGCTTCTGAGCATGATTAATGTCTTCCATGGAGTACTCAAGGTCCACAGCCGACTCCAGATTGCCCGAGGCCTTGGCCTGCTCGTATTTGGCTGTGGCTGTGAGAATTTCACCGGCTAAAGTAGCAATAGCCATATGATTTCCCATCTCTGCAGCGTGTTCCAGCACACTGTGTTCCAGAGCTAGTCCATGGGGGCTAATTGTACGTGTCTGTTTTCTGTGAGAAGCCAAAATTTTCTGGAGACTCAGAAGATCCTGTCCAGTGACTTTTTTGGCCACAGGAGTGTCATCGTAACAACTCTGGTACGTCTTCAAAACATCAGAGTAACTCAATGGCACCTTGTGCTGGAAGAGATAGTTTCTGAGAGTAGATTTTTTCGGCAGCACTTCCTCCAGTGGGGGTCTAGAGTGAGCTTGGGACGACATTTGTCGGTATTGAAGGGCTACACGCCCTGGTAATCGGGTTGTCCGCAGACAGTTGTGTATTCTGAGCATTGGAGGTAGGTGTAAAATGCGTGATCCGGAGATTTTGAAGTGAGAGATGGACTTCTTTGTCGCTGTTTAGTCGGTTCAGACGTTGATCGCGTCTTTTTCTGGCGTCTGAAGGCTGAGATAAGTCGTCTTGTCAGGTCTTCAAAAGTATGAGAATTTCAGTCAACCATGCATGTTGAACTTTGACTTCCAAGACGAGATGATGGAGTGACAGAACATGGCGCTCAAAAGTGTCAAAAATGTTCGAATTTCGATTAAATAAAGACACAACAAAATCTCCGTCTGAAACAGCAACTTTCTGATTCGTCAAAATCGCGTCAAGTGTCACATCAATCAAGTATTACCCACCCTCCACTTACCTTCTCCTCTTGAGTCACCAACTCACCTGCAGCAACTTGCATCTCCTGCATATTACCCCGATCCAACAATATCTCCTCAACATCACACTAACCACACCCAGAAAAATGCTATCCAGACAAATTATACGCCACGTGACCTCAGGTGCCCGCCAATTCACTCCTATCTGTCAAAAATCCCCCTTCTCCACGTCCCAATGCCTCAATGCCGACTTTTCTCACACCGTCATTGGAGGAGGAGTGGTGGGTCTGGCCGTGGCTGCCAGTTTGGCCAAACAGAGTCCTAGCAACTCGGTTCTTCTTCTGGAACGTAATGAGGCCGTTGGCATGGAAACCTCGAGCAGAAACTCCGAGGTTATCCACGCTGGAATCTATTATCCCCCAGATTCACTCAGAACAGAGCTGTGCATTCGAGGCAAAGAACTCATCTATAGTGAAGCCCAGGCAGCTGGAGTTGACCTAAACAACTGTGGAAAGTGGATCGTTGCCCAGAACGAGGAGGAAATGCACTATCTCGGCAAAATGCACGAACGAGTAACGGCTCTAGGAGTCCCTATTGACTGGGTGTCTGAAAAGGCTCGAAAAGAACTCGAACCCGATGTCAAGGCGACCTTTGGAGCACTCAATTCGCCTACTACGGGTATCATTTCCGCCCATTCACTCATGCTCTACTTGGAGGGTGAATTTGAGAACAATGGAGGCACTATTGCTCTTCTGTCTGATGTCACTAACCTGGAACATAAGAATGGAGAGTACGTGGTGACTGTGGAAAGTGAAGGAGAAGCTTCGGAAATCACTTCTGCTGCTGTCATCAACTCTGCTGGTCTGTCAGCTCCCAGAATCTCAAACCTGCTGCTTCCCAAAGACAGACATGTCACTGCTTACTATGCAAAGGGCAACTACTTTTCGTACTCAGCTTCAAAGCCACACACCAAGAGACTCATCTACCCCTGCCCTAGCTCTCAGGCGTCTTTGGGAACGCATCTGACTCTCGATCTTGGTGGTAGAATCAAATTTGGACCTGATCTGGAATGGGTCGAGTCTCCTACTGACCTACAGGTGAACGGTTCTAGGCTCGATGAGGTGTATGAGGCAGTCACCACGTATCTTCCTACAGTGGAGAAGCAGCATCTGCAAGCCGATTATGCTGGCATTCGGCCCAAGATCACTGGTCCTGATCAGAAGGGTGTGTTCCAGGACTTTGTTATTCGAGAAGAGGAGGGTTTCCCTGGTTTCATTAACCTGTTGAACATTGAGTCTCCCGGTTTGACCTCTTCCATGGCTATTGGAGAGAAGGTGGCCAAGATGGTGTAACTGGAGAGAAGGATACAAGACTATTGATTCTAGACCTAGAGTCACAACACTGCATAGACACTCCAAACCTTTGACACTAGACACGATTACACTCTATAATTCCCTAGTATCACTGATCTAATGAATTCCTATGACATCCACCTCTTCGTTAGTTATATACAATATGCTATTATTACCTCCTACTCAGTTCTACCAGGCAGATCAGCCAGCTTGGTGGGCCGAGGATACTCTGTGAAGTAATCAGCAGTCAGAGCTTCCTCACACGTGACTCGATCAGCCGGATTCAGCTCAGTCATGGCTTGGAAAAGCTCCAAACCGTTCTCTGTAGCTGCTGAAAACCGCATCTTCAGCTCCTGCACTGAGGGATGAGGATACTTGTTCACAGTCTTTGGATAAGTAGGTAGAGACGTCAGACCGGGCCATTCCTCCTCCGTGGGCGTACCGAATGCTCTAAAAGTCTTATCGATCTGATCAATGTCGTCTTCTCCTGGACAGTAGGGTAATCTCAACATGAGTTCTGCAAAGATGAGTCCTAACGACCACACGTCAACCGCAGGAGTGTAATATCTGGCTCCAAAAAGCAGCTCTGGTGCTCGGTACCATCGTGTGACGACCGTGGGAGTCATTTTATCCTTGGGATTGGGCATTTGACGGGCCAAACCAAAATCGGCAATCTTCAGCTCTCCAGTGGGCGAGATCAGCAAGTTATTGGGCTTCAAATCTCGATGCAAAATCTGCAAACGGTGGCAGTGGTGCAGTCCACGGGTCGCCATGAGCATCCAGGCCTTGACGTCGCCCAAACGAAAGAGGATCTTTGTGTCTTTGATGAGTCCTTCCAGATCAGTAGGTAGGAACTCAAGTACCATAGAAAGACGAGGACCTGCTGTGAAGACGTCAATCAGCTCGATGACGTTGGCATGGCGGATTTCTTGCAGAAACTTGATTTCTCGAATAGCTGACATGTCCACTCCGTCTTTGAATTCTCCTTCTTTGATTTGCTTGATGGCGATCTTTCGGTCTGTTTTGATCTGTTTGCCGACATAAACCACGGCGAAAGTTCCCTCTCCGACCTTCTTGTCCTTGGTGTACTTCGCCATGACGGCGTCGTTCATTTTTTGTGCGAGATCCATGCTGAATGAGCGAGTTGTATGGTGATGTGATTTGGTTGAAATGTTGGTGTTGATGTTTATGAAGGTTCAAACTTGCATGAGGAGAAAGTATGTAACAAATAGTCTATCTAATATCTTTAAGTTAAAGTAGAGCTAAGTAAATGGATATTTGAAGGCGTCTACACGGAGACTGTTTTCTACACACAAGTGCTAATACCAAAGACACAATAAATTAAATACATAAATTAAACACCAGTGTGAGACTCAAAACTGGCAAGTTCATCACGTCCTACTCAGGCTTGTTGGAGACATCAACTCTGTCGGCCGAGTTGACGAAGGGCTTGGTGATGAAATGAGCAAAGGGGTAAGAAGGACTTGTTCTGATAGGATCATCTCGCTTGATGATTCCCATCTCAATCTGTCGTTCAATCAACTGATCAAGGTAAACCACCAAGTAATCTCTGATCAAAGGGTAGTTCTTGTACTTGATGATGTCCTCTGGAGCTTCGAACATGACCTTCTTGATGATCGAAGGCACAAACGGCTCGTCCTTCATATCGCAGATTTTGTAGTAGACGGGATGGTTGGTAAAAATGATAGCTCGAGACTTGGGGAGTCTTCTGAGAGTCTGACGTTCAACTCGAACGACGAAGTTCTCGTAGGGAACCTGTCTGACCATCTCCTCGGTGGTTGCCTCATTGTAGACATGAGAAACGTCGAGATTGTAGTCCCAGGAAACGTACCAGGAAGCTCTCTCAACCGGTTCATTGACCTTCATCCGTCCAAAGTACCGTTCCATTGAAGGCATAAGCTTCTCCTTGTAGTAAGGAACAGGTTCGTGAATGACGTTGAGATGTTTGCCAATTTTCGACTGAATGGAGAAAGAGCCTCCTGGGAACGGAACCTCAGCTGCTACCAAGTAGTGACGTCCATCGTCTCGTTTCTGAACAATGTAGTAGTCTTCTTTGGTGAGTTTAGACAGCATGTGAAGAGGATGGTCAGCCTTGAGATCAATGGTTTCTTTGGTAACATGGTTCACGACAGTAGTGGGACTCTCCATAGTAAACAACTTAGGGTATCGGTGAACCAGATGCTCAACCACGGTATCTAGCAACTCCTGGCACGCCATTTCGGACTCTGGAAGCCAGTCACAGGCAGCATTTCCGTTCTTTGCAGTCAACCGTTGCTTTTCGTTCAGGTATCGAACGTACCACTTGTCCATGTCGATCCAGTGGTTGATATCCAGCTTGAAAATCGACATTGTCTGATGGTAGGGCCATCGGAACGGTCTCCAGGGTCTATCATCATAAGTAGCAACCTGCTCAGGAGTGATATCCAGAGGAGTAGGCAACGGACAGGGTTCTTCGACTTCAGGAGTGGAGGTCTTCTCAGACAGGTTGGCAGACAGAGGATTCGTGCCTTTTTCGAGATTGTGAGATAATCTTCGAACGACTTTTTGACGTCTAGCAGGAGACCATGCTAGCAGAGATACAATGGCTAGAAAAGCAGCCAGAGCAATGTATGTGATCATGTTGGAGGGTTGTGATTGTGATTGAGCAGAGCAGATCAGCACTTGTGACACATTTATATATCTATCGCGCTAGTCTATCTGGTCTATCTAGTCTATCAAAGACACCACTATCAAACGGAAATGTTTGCCCTTTTGGGATGTGGGGATAAGGTGTGTGATAGTCTGGAGGGTGTAGATATACAAGATAAGATAAGCGTTAGAAGGGGTGAAAAGGAGTTCTGAAATGAGTATTTCGGATTCGAATGAATGGTCTGTTAGAAAAGAACCTCTCAAGGCCCCTTACCCATCCCACAATCCCTACACTCCATACTATCACTAGCTCCGTACTATCTCTAGCTTATCAAACTCGAGAGTCTAAGACATGGCAACTCCCGTTGGAAAGCCTGCTCTAGCGCTTCTAAAAGGGGCAAAAGTACGCCATGGGGTATTCCACACGGTGGTGGTGTGATCATGGAGAGAGATAGTGGTGTTTATATTACAGACGAGCACTTATCGGTGTACATGTACCTACATATTGTATGTATGATAGGAGAACTAATACAATGGATTGTTTGTAAGCATGAGTGGATGTTGAACACCACGAAACCAACCACGTATGTTGCACGCCTAAAACAATCAAACGGCACTATAATCTTCTTCCATACTAACATACTCCTGTCACAGTCCATCTCTTCTCTACAACCTGCCAAGATAAGATGCATGGTCCACACGATACCACACTTTATTTCGAGTCCTTGTTCAAGAGGTCAAGGCAACTTTACGCTGGAGGTGGTGAGATCCCTAGTGGAATAGATGATGGCAGTTGTCATACTTCCACCTATATCTGGTCACGTGAACTCAGCTCAGACAGCTATTGAGCACTTGTACTTCTCAGCTTGCAGTTCTATCGCATCTCCAGATCTTTTGAGCCAACCTTCATTCTCTCTCACGCCCTTCTTTCACTGCCTCATCGTTGAGCATGGCACGAGACATCAGGTCACAGGTTCGACTTTGACCTGTTACAGTGATATGACGAACAAGACCACACACAGTCATGTGAATAGAAGTCGAGTCGAGTTACAATGATGGACCTCCATATCTTCACAGGTGGCAAATTCAGCACTTGAGAAGGAAGAGTTATCAGATCAACTGTTAACGAGGATCATCACCATGACAGATGCTCTTGAACCTCATAAGGACCAACCACAGTGATTCCAGAAGCTATTCAGCCAAGTTTACGCACTCCCTGCTTCGCACTTTGTGCTCCGCAACTCGTGATGTTACATAATAGAATGTCCGACACTCGGTAAGGAATAATCTCGTAATTCCAATTTCCAGAGATAGCGTCTCCGAAAACCAGTCGAGAACTCCAGCTAGCGCAGGCTTTGCATTGCTCTAGTCACACTTGTAGAGAAACGGCTCCGTAGGATTAAAAAGCTGTTCCTACAATAATAATGTGACATGTACAATACAGAACCAGACTTGGATGGGACGTGCCGGGGCTTATATACAGGTGGAAAATTTAGAGTTGGCTGGGACTTTCGGTAGGGTGACTTCTAGACTGAGAAATGCGAGTGAAGGAGTGTCAGTCTGGAGGGTGTAGAAATGTAGCTGTCTATCAGCTGAAACCATTTCATGGCTCCTTGTACTCCATTAATGCTTCTATCTGAGTTTCATGTCTTCAGCTACTCTGTAGCGCCCCATATACCACTCCCCCATCCCCCTCTTCGGTACATTTCAGAACTCCCAACTACGCCCAACTAAACTTAACCACAATCCTCCACCCCAACTAACACTCTAATAATCGTTAACTATATACTCTTAGGGGTCGTACTCGAGAGTTCCGTCAATCTGGTTCCAGAACTCCTCGACAAAAGCCTTCTGCTCGGCCTCAGGGGCAGATCGCACAGCGAGGTACTTTCGCGAGTCCACAGGGGGGTTCCACACGCCCTTGTTGCCTCCAGCAACGAAGCCTCCAGCCTCCTTGAGGATCACCCAGCCGGCACAAACATCCCAGGCCCAGCAGCCTCCCTCCCAGTAGGCGTCGAGGTATCCTGCAGCGACGGCCGAGAAGTTCATGGCAGCAGATCCGAGAGATCGGAAACCGTGGCAGAAACCAGCACCATCGTGACCTCCAGACAGGTTTCGGAAGGTGGCACACTTGGTATCGAAGTTGTTGCCGACTCGGTCCGATCCCCACTCAATGCCGATGATGGACGACTGCAGAGTGAGTTTCTGGGCGGGCTTCTTCAGGGGAAGGGCAGCCTTGATGGGAGAATCAGTGGCAGCATTAGTAATCAGATACGAGCCCTTGTCCTTGACTCCAGTGTAGAGGTGGTCCAGGAAGGGGTTGTAAATGACTCCGACAACAGGCTCCTTGTTAATTGATAGACCCAGAGAGGTGCAGGCGTAAGGGAACCCGTGGATGAAGTTGGTGGTACCGTCAATGGGGTCCACAATGAAGGTAGGAGCGTCAGAAAGAGCGGCATTGTCTCCTCCAGAGAAAGACTCCTCGCCCATGAACTTGAAATCGGGGAAGGCGGAAGACAATTCTGCTCGAATCATGTCCTCAACGGCCTTGTCGGTCTCAGTAACGAGGTCGACAGCTGTGTTAGTATGAGAGGGTTGTAGGAGGCTCCATGTAGTTCCTTAGCTTACCATTCTTTTTGTCCTCGAAGACAGCAGTACCAGTCTTCTCCTTGATGATGGCTCCGGCCTTGAGAGCCACGTCGGTGAGCACAGATTCAATATGGGTCAGGTCGGTGTTGGACATTGTGGTGCAATTGAGTTGGAGATGAGAGACGAACCAAGATCGATGCCTATGCACGTGGATTAGGTTGAGTGTAAATAGACAGGTGAGGCTATAACGCTTGGAGAGATTAAAGGGGACTAAAGCAAGAGAGGAGGTGAAGAATTGGTCTTAGAAAGTTGCTATCTGAACGGGTTCTCTTCGGCTATGCACTCTCAATGGCAATTGACTATTCCATCTTCCACGTCAGATCAGGAGCATGCATGTACCCCGTATTTACCCGGTTGAGAGAAAGGGATGTTATTAATCTGACAAGTCAGTGAAAAATGTGCTGCAAGAGAAACAAAGAGAAGAAAGAAAAGAGAACGGCTCGAATCTGAAGAAGATTAAGAGTGGCATTCAACAAGGCTCTACTTCAACAACATATAGAGCTCTGGTTGGCAGCTAGCAACGCACGTCTACTCACTTACATAATCACATGAGAGCAATTCTTTCTCTGAATGGAAGGAACAATTCTGGCACATTTGAACATTTTCCCCCTCTTTTCATGCTGATTTTCACACTTTTGCCTACTTCCAACGTTTCCATCTGTCTCTCATCTTCCCCTTCCTTTATTCGTCCCTTATATCCACCTTACCGAAAGTCGAACTCCCAACAGACACGCATTTTCAATTAATCTCTACGCGAAACGCGAAACTTGACATTTGCATCGAAAAAAACATCACCACCACGTACGCCATGAGAAGACCTGGAGCCCCTCAGCAAAACAACGGCCGAGCCAAGCGACGGATCGCCGACTCGGACGACGACGAGGCGTATCCTCCTGTCAAAGGCGAGCAGTTCGACGATGCTCAGGATCAGGACTACGATTATGGAGAAGAAGAAGAGGAGGAAGAAGATAACAAGGCAAATGTTGTGCGTGCCAAGCAAGAACGAGGTGTTGATGGCAACGAACATGCCGCTCCAGCCGGTGTTGTCGATAGAGCTACCAAGGAACTTGTCAGGTACATGATTGGATTGCATTCCCAGGGCAAGATCATTACTCGAGACAGACTCGAGGCCCTCATGCTCAGTGTCAAGCTGTTTGAGGAGAAAGAAACCAGAAAAGGTCAGAAACTCTCCTTGGCTCTTGAAAAATGCGTCCCTTATCTCAGAGATAAGTTTGGGTACCGAATGGAACGGTTTGACAAGACTCTCTCTATTGACAAACCCATGGATTTCAAGGAAAAGGAGATTATTCTTGTCTCGTGTCTTCCCGAAGTATACAGAGAGGCCGTTGGCGGCGAACTTGCCCGAGGACCCGTTTCTGACGAGGTGTTTATGGCCTATGTTGTTGCCTGTCTGATTGGCCTGGTAATCAACCATGGAATCACTGATTTCGAGACTCTCAGAAAATACCTCATTGGCGCACGTCTAGGCCAGTGTCTTCACAAGGGCAAGCTGAAGAGCGCTGACGAGATGATTGGTTTGCTGTGTAAGAACGACTACCTCAATCTGTTTCCTAATGGAGGGGCTAATCTTCCCCAAGCTAAGAAGCAGGAGAAAGCAACCAAACTAACAGTGGTCAGTACCTGCATGAATCTGGGTAAGGAGGGAAGCGACAAGGATCGCGAGAAGGCTGAGGTTGCCCTGGGTCCCAAGATGTACTACGAGTTTGACTCCGAGGGTGTCACGAGGGTGTTTGAGTCCCTGCTGGAGCCTGACCAGAACACTGGAATAGGAAAGAAGATCGAGCGGTGCAAGTTTGTTGCTCAGTTGGTCGCGGCTGAGGGTGAGAACGAGGGTGAGGAGGTCGAGGAGGAGTAAAGAGGGGACCTGTGAGGGTAATGAGAGGCTACTAGATGTCTGGTACATTGGTGGTTCAGAACCACCTCAAGGACATGTACAATGTGTTAGCACTTGTTCCTGAGATCAGCTTAGTCACCACCTGACTAATCTTGACTTGGTTAATATGGACTAGTTTCTGAAACCCCTAATGGTCTGAACTCCGGTTATCGAAGGCCATGCACATTGTCCACCTTCGTCCCCTCGCATCAAACCTCAAAAGTAGATAGATGAATTATTTATTGAACCGTTGTATAGCTGTCTCAGAGCGTTAAACGAGCTTTCCGTCTCACAATATGATCTGTCTTGGAATGCCAGACGCGTCTCGTTTGTTGGGTCATAGAGTTACATGTCGATCTTTCTACAAGATGGTAGCTGCTGTAGTGGTGATTAGTGAGCTAGAAGTAGGAGGTGGTGCAAGTTGGCGGAATGGAGAACTGGGATGAGCAAGCTGACATAAGCCAAATGTGCCTATTTTGACGCCACCCTGTGACCATCTTCAAACCTCTCTTATACCCAACCCCACACGTCATAAGATTCACTTTTTCACAAGCTCAAGACAACTCTAAGTGCACCGTTTGCTTAAGCGGGGATGTGATAGATGGCTCGAGTTAGTTTGGCGTTGAGTGAGGGAATTGAGATGTGGGAGGCTGGTGGGGGGTGCGGAGACATTGGCGATGTGGTGGGTATTTTCCAAAAATGCAGTTTGTCGGTTTTTTTGCTTTTTCCCCAAAATCTCAACCCCCTATTGACAGTCGTAGGTCCAACACATGGCACACTCATCAACATATCTTGCACCACGGACATGCAGCAAGTTGGGTCGTACGAGGCAGAGTGATAGAAGACGATTTAGACATGTTTTTGGGCTGGTATTGATTCAAAAACCGGCAAGTATGGATAAAAACGCTCCACAAATTCATTCCCTCGATCACCTAAGCCCCATCGAGCCTCCGAATACCACTTTCTACCAGCTTGTCCACCCCACAATTCACGTTCACGAGCTTAAGCAACAAACCCAAAGTGTGAAACCTTGTGGTGGCACAAACCCCGTGTGCTTAAAACTAACACCTGGTCCCTACACAAGAGAGCTTTCCCTGCAACTCTCTCTTTTAGACGCTAGATCAGACGACCAACCAAAAGGACAGCACCACAGCAACAATTCAGCGAGTAGACATAAAGACGGATCTCCTACCCCAACGTTCGCCTTTGATACTCTTCTGTGTGCATTCTATCGACTAGCTGCTTACTCCCCCCATCCTCTCGTCTGTTACAACTATGGCTCTACTCGACTCTCTCGACTTCATTGTTCTGGTGCTGGTCGGCGTTGCCACCCTGGCCTTCTTCACCAAGGGCAAGCTGTGGGCCAAGGAGCCCGAAACCGATCCCTACGCCGGCGGCCTGGGCTCCCAGGGCTTCGGATCCACCACCTCGTTCGGATCGTTTGGCGGCAACTCCAACAAGACCCGAGACATTTCCAAGAAACTCGAGCAGACCGGCAAGAACGTGATCATCTTCTACGGCTCCCAGACCGGAACCGCCGAGGACTACGCCAACCGACTGTCCAAGGAGGCCACCCAGCGATACGGCCTTAAGTCCATGACCGCCGATCTCGAGGACTACGACTTTGAGAACCTCAACTCCCTGGGCGACGATATCGTCGTGGGCTTTGTCATGGCCACCTACGGTGAGGGAGAGCCCACCGATAACGCCGTCAACTTCTACGAGTTCATCAACGACGACTCCGCCGAGTGGGCTGAGTCCGACGAGCCCTCCGCCGACCCCGATTCCCCTCTGTCTTCCCTCAACTACGTCATCTTCGGTCTTGGAAACAACACCTACGAGCACTACAACGAGATTGGCCGAAACCTGGACAAGCGACTCAAGAAGCTGGGCGCCAAGCGAATCGGAGACTACGGTGAGGGTGACGACGGACAGGGCACCATGGAGGAGGACTACCTCGCCTGGAAGGACGACCTCTTCTCCGCCTGGAAGGAGGCCAAGGGTCTGGACGAGCACGAGGCCAAGTACGAGCCCTCCGTCAAGATCTCCGAGACCGGTGAGACCGCCTCTTCCGAGGATTCCTCTTCTGTTGCTGAGCCCGATGCCGAAGCCATGTCTGTTTACCTGGGAGAGCCCAACAAGAAGATTCTGCGAGGCGAGATCAAGGGACCCTACAATGCTGGTAACCCCTTCCTGGCCAACGTTTCTGAGACCCGAGAGCTGTTCAAGGACCCCAAGCGATCTTGTATCCATGTTGAGTTTGATGTTGGCACCAACGTCAAGTACACCACCGGAGACCATCTTGCCCTGCACATTCAGAACTCCGATGAGGAGGTCGAGCGGTTCCTCAAGGTGATTGGCCTTTGGAACAAGCGACACAACGTCATCAAGGCCAAGCCCATCGATCCTACCTACAAGCCCTCTTTCCCCGTCCCCACCACCTACGATACTGTTGTGCGATACTACCTGGAGATCAACGGCGCTGTTTCTCGACAGCTGCTGGCGTTCATTGCTCCCTTTGCCCCCACCGAGGCTGCCAAGAAGGAGGCCCTGCGACTTGGTTCCGACAAGACCGCCTTTGCCAACGAGGTGGCCAAGCACTACACCAACATTGCCCACGTTCTGTCCAAGCTGTCCGGCGGCGAGCCCTGGACCAATGTCCCCTTCTCGTTCCTGGTTGAGTCTCTGCCCCATCTGATCCCCCGATACTACTCCATCTCCTCCTCCTCTCTGGTCGACAAGTCCAAGATCTCCATCACCGCCGTGGTCGAGTCTCTTGAGGCCCCCGAGTACGCCATCAAGGGTGTTGCCACCAACCTGCTGCTGGACATGAAGGTCAAGAAGGACGGTGTCGATCCCTCCAAGGCCAAGGACCCCCAGGCTGTTCACTACGAGCTTTCCGGCCCCCGAGGCAAGTTTGAGGGTAAGAAGCTGCCCGTGCACATTCGACGATCCAACTTCAAGCTGCCCTCCGACCCCAAGAAGCCCATCATCATGATTGGTCCCGGAACCGGTCTTGCTCCCTTCCGAGCCTTTGTCATGGAGCGAGCCAAGCAGGCCGAGAACGGTACCGACGTCGGCCACCAGCTGCTCTTCTTTGGCTGCCGAAACCCCAACGAGGATTTCATCTACAAGGAGCAGTGGGCCGGCATTGAGAAGGAGCTGGGCGACAAGTTCACCATGGTGACTGCCTTCTCCCGAGTCGACCCCGTGCAAAAGGTCTACGTCCAGCACCGAATGCTGGAGCATGCCAAGCAGATCAACGAGCTCATGCAGCAGGGCGCCTACTTCTACGTGTGTGGTGACGCCTCGCGAATGGCCCGAGAGGTCCAGGCCACTCTGGCCAAGATTCTGTCCGAGCAGCGATCCATCCCTCTGTCTTCGGCCGAGCAGTTGGTCAAGTCTCTCAAGGTGCAGAACGTCTACCAGGAAGATGTGTGGTAGATACGATGTTATGATATATAAATAGACGAAGAAATGCGAAAGAACAACGCGCTGAGTGCGTGAGCGTAGAGTGAGAGTGTAGAGTGTAGACAGTGAGTCCGGGATGTAGAACTATGAGTCCAAATGAATCAACCCTCATATGGCTGGTACAAATACGAGCACGAGCTTATAATGGTACAAGTACGAGATGCCATTGCGCAGTTAGAGGTGTAGCTTACCAGTTATTCTATTTCTCCTTCTGCACTTCGATCAATATTCTCTACTCTACTTTTTCAATCTACAAATACAAATACTTCACATAACATCATTTCATTATCTTTTATTACTGGCTATTGATATCGTGCCATTGATTTTCTTTTATTCTTGGACCGTCTACTGGCCAAAGAGGTTGCCCAGGCCAGCCTCTTCCTCCGTTTCCATGAGCAGATCACCAGTATCCGCCTTCTTGGAAATGAGCTGCTTGCGCAGAGCGGCCTGCTGCTTCTTGGCCATCTTCTGCATCTGGGCCTGTCGGCTGTTTTGTCCTCCATCAGCCTCCGACGGTCGCATGGGGTGGTGGTACATGAGGAAGTCCAGCACCACGCCTCGCTGTTGTCGCAGAGATCGGTTGCTGTTGCTCAGTTGCTTCTCAAAGTTGACAATGTCGTCAATGGTGACCGAGCTGTGGCCTCCCTCCCGCTGCTGGTGCTCGTAGTACTCCAGGAACAACTTGGCAGGCGCGTCAGACTCGTTGGAAATGTATGTGTAGATGAGAGTGACGATGTAGCCTGCCTCGGAGTGGACCTCGACGTAGAAGGGGTCGTGGATGATTCGGATGCACGTCTTCATCACCTGCTGAACCAGGAAGTCGTCCAGCATGACCCACTTGTTGAGAATGAGAGGGAGAATGCCTCGCAGCAACAGACACACGTTGAAGGAGCATCGCGAGTCCCGGAATCCAATCACGTGGTTGCACAGCACCAGGAAGGGAGCCAGAATGTCTCTGTTGGTGAGAGTCACCTTCTTGAGCACCTCTGCGTTGGAAGGAGGGGCTCCAGGAGCAGGAGGCTGGGGAGTCTTGGGTGTAGACGCCTTTTCGTGGCCCACCAGGTCAATGAGGAACCGGCCAACCACGTTGGTCAGCTGTCTGAGAAGATGCTCGTCCATCATTTCGTCAGACAGCTGCTCATCATCAGCAGCCTCGGCAGTCACCATGGCGTCATAGTTGTCGTCACCAGCAGATGGAAGCTGGAGATTGGTCATGGCACCCCACTTTCTGGTAAGCACCTCATCGAGCTTGATGAGAACGTGAGGTAGGAACTGGGGCATGAACTCGGGCACCAGGTCGATAGGACAGTTCTTGATGACTGGCCGAACCACCATGGACACCATGTGACGCCAGGAATGCAGAGTGATGCCCACTCCGTCATCAGCACCGACCAGAGCCTTCCACAGGTTGGTGGCAATGTCGGGAATCTCGTAGAGAGTCTCGTTGAGAGCCGAGATGGACGACACCGCGAAAAACGAGTACTCTCGTGTGTATCTTACAATGTGGCCAATGGAGTCGGCGAAGTCCCGCAGTGACTGCATGGCCTTGACGTTTTCGTCCACAAACTCGTCCTTGGACTTGATGGAGACGCCCACCTGCCAGAACCGCTCCTGCACAGAGTACTTGACGAACGACTGCACCTCGGACGGTAACGACGTCCAGTTCTTGGGATTGTGGTACGCCTGGATCTGCGTGATGAGCTGGAGAATGTGGGGGAGAATGGGCTGGATTCTGGGCTTCCAGAGAGCCAGGAGAGCCAAAAACTCGGGAGAGTCTCGGTCTAGACGCTCAATCGAGTACTGGAGGAAAATTCGGGTCTGTCTAATGGGGAAGAGGACAGAACATTTCTCCTTGAGCTGGTTTCGAAGCTGGAAACCGGGTTCGTCCATCTGTTCCTCGAGGAGGTTGGTAGAAGATGTGACACCTCGGGATCGGAAGTACTCTGCGATTCGAACAATGCCAATATGCTCCATGAACCACTGGAGGTCGGTGAGACCCTTGACAGTTCCTGGATCGGTCCAGCACTCGAACACGGGGTCAACGATGGTTCCAAACCGATGAGCTCGTTCTTCAGGAGAGGTGAGAGCAGCGGAACATCGCTGAGACACAACCAGAAGGAACGACTTGAACGCCACTCCCTCGTGCTCCGTCAGCTTGTTGTTCTGGAACAGCTCAATGACCACACGCTCGAGATCAGAGTAGATGGGAGCCAAAGAGTCAGGCATCAGGTATGCCAGTCGGTTGAGCTCGGTTCCACAAGAAACATGCACTTCTCTGATCAGAGCCCGTTCGTCGTCGGTCAACGAATCCTGAGACTTGCCTCCAAGCTGGTAGGTGCATCCCGAGATGACTCGCTCAAGAATCTGGAAGACAAACTGCGTTCGGTCCTTGAGCATGGGAGCCACCTGGACCAGGGTCTGGGTCGACTTTCGCACCAGCTGGGGGTCTCTGAGGTTCATTCCAAGCAGAGTAGTGCCCCAGTTTTCGACCAGACGCAGGATTTCGGCCTCCTTGGCTCGCCACGAGTCGGTATCTTCCTTGGTGAGTGCCTGCCATCGCGAAACTCCTCGAAGAGAAGCCTCCACGAGGTTGAACTGACAGTAAGAGACAAAGAAGGCTGCGTTGCCCTTGTACTCCTCAAACTGGTCTCGCTCAAACACCTGCCAGGCCACGTTTTCTTGCGAGAAGAACTGCGCCATTCGGCCCTGCAGCCACGTGATGGAGTCCACGGGGTTCTGGTAGACGCAGAGACGCACAATGTCGTCCATGAACCGTCGGTAGTTGCACAGGAACATGTGACGTTCGGGGGGCGAGTCAAAGTCCATCTCCAGGTACTGCACGGAGACATGTGAGTCGTCCACGTCCTCGTACTTGATGCATCGGTCAGCGGCAATCTCCAAAAGCTGGGGAAGAAGTCGCTCAGCCTCTTGTTTGCCAGTGACTTCGTCCATTCGCAGGATAGAGCACCAGAACTGGAGAGTGAGAGAGGAGACTAGCAGAGAGTCGTGCTGAACGATAGCCAGAACGAGTCTCAGGTAGCCTCCCACATCTGATCCAGCGGGGAGATGGCATCCCTTGTACACATTGAGGTACTCTCCCAGTCCAACAACCATCTCGACAAACTTTTTCGTGAGCGCGTAAGCTCGCTCGTCCAGGTTGTTCACGTCCAGTCTAATTGAATCGTAGACGCCCTGCAGAGCAGCGATACCCTGAGGGAGGAAAACAGAGCCCACAATGGCCTGGAACTCCTCGTCCTGAGAGAAAGGTCGAGTGAAAAGTGTGTGGAGACACTCGGTGGCCTCTACCTGGACACTGAGATCAGACGAGGTGATTGCCTGAGATAGCAGACCGAGGAGATCGGCCTTTCTGATAGCCGCGGGAAGCACCCAGTACAGACACGTCTTGATGGTCTGCAGGAGCTGAACGACCCACTGGGGCTCGTCGCCCTTGGCCAGCAGCTCGCCCAGGAACGCCGCCCACCGGTTGATCCAGCCCTCGGAGCCCTGTCTCAGCTGCTTGAGTTCCGCCACCCGGTTCTCGTACATTTGCTCGAGCACCTCCTCGGACGTGACGACCTCGATGCACTGGGCAGTCAGGATCGACGACCGTTTGGCCGCAACCGTGTCCTCCAGGATCCAAATGTCCTCAAACAGCGTGCGGAACACGCCCAGGGAGATCTCTCGGGTCTGGAGATTGGCCTCC
The DNA here is from genome assembly GCA_001600195.1 of Yarrowia keelungensis. Lineage (NCBI taxonomy): Eukaryota > Fungi > Ascomycota > Dipodascomycetes > Dipodascales > Yarrowia > Yarrowia keelungensis. The sequence continues at coordinate 2,678,090 of BCJD01000002.1, read as the reverse complement.
CACATTTGGACCAGCAGCGCGTCCATGTTTTTCCACGAGGTGTCGGTGTTGCCGCTGCTGCTGCTGTTGCTATTGCTGTTGTTATCTGTGTTGTTATTTGTGTTGTTGCTGTTGTTACTGTCTCCTCCTTCGCTGGGCTTGTCGACTCCCCACACCCGCTTGGCAATGTTGACCCAGAGAACGCACAGCTTCTCCTTGATGTAGTGCGGGTCGTCGGCAGACACGTTGGTGGCTAGATCAATCACCCAGTCCCGTACCGCCGTCTTGCGGGGGGCGTCGTAGTACAGGAACATGTACTGGATGGCGTGCTGGATCAGACCCAGACCAAAGTGGCGCACCACGGGCGAGTATCCCTGCTTGGGCGACGCCAGCTGCCAGCCCCAGAACGGCGCGTCTTCATTTTGTTTGATGGTTTCGAGTAGCTGTGTTAGAGGGGTTGGAAGGGAGGGTGTAGAAGATGTCGATTGATTCAATGTGTGGCAAGCAACACGGATCTGTTTCATCACATACAGAGCGTAATGACCACATGTCACACTCTCTCCTATGCCTGAATCACTATCTCAATCACAGTCATCACACGTCTCGTACACCATGACATCATGTCCTTCACTAGCTCGTCTTCAAATAACTCACCGATTGAGCCTCCTGCCTCTGTCTGTTGCTGGTGCGCGGATCGTGCACCAGCTCCAGCGACGACACAATCTGCTGAATGGCCTGCTCTTCCATGTCCGATCGAGTAGAGCAAGCGGTCCTTTACAAGTGGTGGTGGTAGCTGTGAGCGTGAAGGTGGTGAACTAATAGCTAAACACCCAAACCAAGTCTTGTCAGCTGCGTTTAAAAGTTTACTGTACGGCTGGTCGATTAAAGGGGTTGGTGGGGGCAGAAGTAGACGAAATAGAGAGAAAAACAATAGCTAAAATGTAGGATAAACGTCCCAACTCCAATTCTGCCAACTCATATCTCCCATATCTCTTTTCTAACACCCTCTATTACTCTCCTCTACTGCCCACCACCATCGGCCGTTAGAAACCCTACATTACCATTTTTTACGAATTTGGGAATCAAAATGCAAACCTAATGCACACCACGGGTTATCAAAAATAGCGGTGGCTGTGATCAACAGGTGGAAGGTGAGTGTGAATGGGAGAGGTTGAGAGGTAGAGAAGCGAGAGAAAGGTATATGAGTAAGCGGAAAAGCTTTTCGCCTATTCGGTAGCCACAGCAACAAGGAACCACTAACCCCTAGATAACGCCTTGGTGCTCTTTTAGCCGGACTTTTCTTTCTCCCATCCCATGACGTCACGCTCGTGTGCCGTATATATGCGTCGAATTGGGCAATGGACAAATACCTCTCAGCGGCGGGTCACGTGATGCGCTGGTTGGGACATTCTGATCCGTTAGCCTCCTGCCACACATTCCAGGGTCCACTGTCGGTGTGCCATGTTTTGATACAGGTGCACTAGAGAATAATATTTCGCCGTAAACACGTGTCTCAGGATTGGACGGTTGGATGGGGGGATGAAGCAATGGCGATGAAACTGGTACGCGGCTAATTGAGTAGATGAAGGGGTTTACGGTGTTTCAAAGGTCTTCAATACTAGCTATGGTGCTTCTGGTTCTATTCTCTAACTCTTTAATGATGCACACCTGTCACAGGTTGAAACATGTTACAGGGTGATGGGTGAAGAGATGGAGATGGGGAGGGGTGTGAATGATATTGACGAGTCGTACAGACCGTATTCGTTCTGATCTGATTGGTTCTATTCGAAAATGCGGCCAATTGATTGGTCTGTTACTGGCGTCGAAGCAGTGCTGTATGAAGAAGCCGAGGTGAAGAAGCTATGAGGGGCAAGGTGGGATAGGTCGTGTGTACCATTGGGGCTGGTCGGTAATTAGCTCAATTGTGATTCACAAAGATTGGACTATGCTTGAACAGCTTATGTGTCTTTTTATTGTCCTGGTAGGCGTTACATCTATACACGACAAAACATTTCAAGATACTCCTTGGTTTCCCCTCACTTTGTCATGCTGTCTCAGGAACGCCTTTGGTTCAAAGCAAGGCTGCTGTGAAGAGCTGTGAAGAGACCTGCTAAGAGTAGTGGAGAAGCAGCTGTAATAAGGCCATTGCAAATAGCCCTGATTTACTTCTCTGTTGCCTAGACACAAATACAAAAACTCATACTCCCCTGACAGCCATAGTCTCCCTCTCACTGCACCTGCTCAGATAAGCTTATCTCAGATCCACTAACGCTGAGAAGATCGAACCTAATAGTGGCGATGTTTGAGAGAGAAGAGAGGAGAGCTTGATTTGGAGCCTGGTTGTAGGTGGAGAGATTCATATAACAGCTCACATTGGCTGGATGGCTCGATCACTAGGGCACAATCTGCGTGGTGTGCTCTCTGACGCTTTCGGGAGCCTTTTATATAACTTGGCGATAGTTACAGTGGTGAGATACAGTGAATTAGCCACCAAAAGCAATCATGTGATTAGCTAATCGGCTTGTTCTGGTATCGCATCTCTATCTCTCTCCCAAGCCAACAGCTGACCAGTATCTCTAACACTTTCACTCAATGTGGGCTATCGGTATCTCTGGTGAGATCAAACTAGTGGAGCTACCAGTATTAGCTGAAACAGTTGGACTAGAGAATGCTTGCTAACAGTAGCATTAGCAAGAGTCATTAGTTGGCATTTCTCTTGGCGTGATGAGTAAACGTCGACATTAGAGATAACGGATCTCTTCCCTTTTGTTAATATTGAACAAGTACAGTAACTGCGTTTCGAAGATACTGTCATCATCATGATCCATCTAAAACCAGTCTCAGTGAGGAGACAGCAGAGCTTTGAAGCAAACTGTTAACATCAGCTTTAAGTGGGCTCCATCCACCTCGTTTTCTTGACTGTACTCCTCGTCTACCCATCTCAGTTCAAGTATTCAGCTTAGTCATCAGGTAGTTGAAGACACAGTAAAGCATTCAGACTACACTGGAGCTCAATAGACTAACCGTACAAGTACGTCTGTCATTCTTTAGTGCCGGGAAGCCCTCCACCAAGATCTCTAACCTCTCAACACAACTTCCACCCCCCCAACTCGCCTACTTCGTCGGCCAAACCCGCCTCTCTCAACAGCTTTCACAGGCTCGACGAGAATACCCCTGGTTCTCGTGCGACCCGGGTCACATGCACATTGCCTGATGGCTGCATTTTTCATCTGTTTTTTTCTCGTCTGTCTCTTTTGGTGGCTTGCAGACCTCAATCTGTGGCGTGTGGCTTACCTAACATTTCGGGTCTATTACAGTCCTTGTAGCCAGCTTTAACCATAACTTCTTCGGTAGGAAAAGATTTTCGACCCTGGAGCTGGACAGAAGATGAGCTTCGGTATGTGCTCAACTGTTCAGCCCTGTTATGGGAGCACCTTTACAGCTCATGTGTGCTTACTCTTGGTGATGTTTACATGACGTAACGAGCTAAGTCATCATAGTCTCACCAGGTATAAATGCCGTACCCCACTGTTATCAGTGAGACCATAATACTGTCCCCTGCACCGGTAATTACCGACGAGAAATTAAATCTCCGGAATATTATGATACAGGGTCTTTTTGCACGAGAAGTCTCACGTCGTAGGCTCGTAAGCCACAGTTTGAGAACCTACCCACCAGCCTATTACGCGAAGACAAAGCGACGCGTAGAGTAGTTTGAAAAACCAGAAAGAAGCTGTTTTCCCCAGCTAAAACAGTCGACTTTGATCTGGCCAAATTTTTCATCGCACACTCATCTTCAGGCACATTCCAGGCACCGTACATGTTGATGCCTGTATCTTAGCACTATCGCTGCACCCCACATAATACAGAGCCATAACACATGGGTTGGTAATATCTACTAGCCCGGCCACGTGTGCCCTGACCTTGTTCACGTTGGCAACAGGCTTTGGCGATATTTTCGGCACACTATTTTTCCAGCCAGCTTCTTTCTTCTCTCCATATTTCGCGGATCTCCTAAAACGGAGTGGCTTGAAGTCTGCTGTGTTAGTGTGGTTCAGACAACAACCACTAAAGGGCAAGAATGAAATTAGCAGATAATCAAACGGCCGTACGGTAGGGCGATGTAGCAAGCGAAAGAGGAACTCTTGATGGCCAGGCTGTGTCTCCACTTGTTTATACACCTGTCTCTCCATGCACAATGTCGTAACATCGTATTCGCTCTGTAGATGAACTTTGACAGGGCGGTTAAGGGATTCAGGGAGTTAACACTCGTCGAAAGACGACCACCACCTGTTATCTGGATATCTCTTATCTTTGGTATCGACTTTTAATACGACACAGGCTAGCCGAGAGCGTAGTCCGCCACTAGAGATAGCACGTTTCTTCAGCCTTGCGAGGAAAACAGCAGGAACCGGACATCTAAGACTGTGTCACAACTCTTACTATACGACTCCCTGTGAGGGCGGGAAACGCCTATTGTCAGATGTAATTTTAACTGTTTTTCCGTGTTTCAGTGCTGTGTTAAAGTTGAGTGTTGAGACCTGGAGCAGAGATGAGACCGATGACAACGGCTTCCAGTAGGTCAATTGAGAATATTATGGGGTGTCAGAGTTGATGACAGCGATAATACGGCTCTTCGCTAGATTCCCATCGTCTTCATTCCTCTCCACCACCCCCTGGCTACCCCAACCACGGATATATGATCTTCATGGCCGAAACCAAAAAGCAGAATTTTTCTCAACTAAATTTCCTATACATCCAAGCCACACGACAGCCGGGCGATCAAGGGGAAATGAACCTGGAGATACGAGTCAGGAAAAAAAGGGAATAAACTGGGTAACAAAGCGGTCGAATGGGGTCACGGTATACGGTTTGGTAAGACCTGTGTACGTGCTGTATCAATGTAACTGCAACCCCGCCGGATATGCCGATGTCTTCGCTGTGAGTGGACAATGAGCGGGGAGTCATTGTAGTGTTTGCGTCAACTAGCTACTTAGCGTTGCGACGCTGTTTCCAACTAACCGGACATCATCCCAACTAAGCAAAGTTTCCCACCGAACCTCGGCCGAGTTTGGGATGCAGACTTTGGACAAACTATCGGGCGGAAAATCCGAAAAGAGCTGTAGAGCTCGCAGGCGATGATTTAGGACCCTTCTCACATGTTGCTCTTTGTCAGATCGAGAGTTGATCGTATAGTATTCATTTAGATTAGGTGGAGGAGGTGTGAGAAGTACATGCGAATGAGTGGATCAGTGTGAGTGAGAAGGACAAGCCATTGACTGGATGGAAACCAGACCAGGAGCTCCATATGACCATATCGCTCAGCTGGGGATATCCCTCAGACGCGGCTCATTCTTCCTCACAGGACACATGTACAGTTACAGGTCCACGTCTTCTCTCATGCGGTGTTATCCACCAATCGGAGAGGTGTGGGGAGGGTTTATGATTCTGAGGAGTGAGTGTAGGAGGCTGTATAATGGGGGCTGTAGACGGGCTGGAGAGCTAGGAAGTAGATCGTTCGAAAGCCACTGTTTCAGGCTCCACATTCATCTAATTTTCATGTGCTGTTACCTCACAAATATCCTCCTTCTCTTCCTCCTGACAGCAAGCAAGTGTGTCACTCCGCCTCTATTTTTGCCTTATTTTGTCGTGTCTCATTTCTTGCCCTCTTTACACAGGAACACACGTTGTCTCTCTGACTTGTGTGTGTCAATCACAAAAATAGCCTTTTGCTTGTTGGGAGAGAAGAAGACCTAAATCTTATTAGTCACAGTTCCCTGAGTGTGATTAATGGTTTGATGGGCAAAAAAAAGGGAAAAAAGTCTGCGAGCAGAGAAGGGCGGATACACGTGGCCCCAGGAGGGATTTCTGGCGCTCCAAAGCAGCTATCTGGGCTCAAAAAAGTCCATAAATTAGCCCCATACCTTTTTTCCCCTCCTCTTTTTACCCCATCCACCTCTTTCTCCATCTCCGTCCTTCTCCCTTCATCCTCCCTTCATCCTGAGGTCACGTGAAATGGCACAATCTGCACGATTGGTAAGGACTCAGGTTCGCAACTCTAAAATCCAGTTTAGGCAGCCCCCATGTCTCTCGACTCAAAACAAAGTTTGCACCTGTCCCAACCTCCCATTGTATATATTAGCTATGGAACCTCGAGAGTGAGTTTAGAAGAAATACCACACCAGACTCTCCCCACACACAACCATGACCGACCGACTCTTTTTGGCCAACCTCAACGCGATTGAGGACCCGCAGCACACGGAGCCCTCCCCCGACAACGATGACCTCTCCATCTTCACCAACACCCAGTTTTTCGACTTTGATATGGGCTGCTCTACCGACATTGCCGCCTCCGTGGATGACATGATTGTCGAGCAGGAGAAGTACCTCCAGAAGATCCAGCAGCAGCAGGCCCATCAGCAGCAGCAGCAGCAGCAGCAGAACAACAACCAGCAGCAGGCGTTCCAGCCCCAGCCTCCTTCGTCTTCCCGATCTCAGTACGACTCTCTCAAGAACCCTGGAGGAGAGGCCGCCAACCTGCACATGGACTTTGACTTCAACGAGTTCTCCATTCTCGACCAGCAGCAGCCCCAGCAGGCTCCCCAGCCCCAGCCTCGACCTCAGCAGCAGCAGCCTCAGCAACAGCGACCCATTCTGCAGCCCGTGTCTCAGAAGCCCGCTGGATACCAGACTGTGACTTCTCCTCAGTCGACCATGACCTCCACCGGTGTCGGAACCGCTTCCATGCCTCCTCCTACCGCTGGACCCACCCAGGAAGAGATCCAGGCCGCCATTCTGGCTAACTCACAGCAGGTCAAGAAGCGAAAGCAGTCGTCAGTTGACGTCTCTGTCGCTTCGACGCCCGCCAAGTCGCCCGCCGACTCGTATGAGGGAGGAGACTGCAGCATCAAGGCTGCCGAGGACGACAAGCGACGACGAAACACAGCAGCTTCTGCCCGATTCCGAATCAAGAAGAAGATGCGAGAGCAGGAGATGGAGAAGCAGGCCAAGGACCTTCAGGACAAGGTGGCTTCGCTGGAGGCTAAGATCCTGTCGCTGGAGATGGAGAACAAGTGGCTCAAGAACCTCGTGGTCGAGAAGAACGACGCCCGAGGAGCTGATGAGCTGCAGAACCTCAAGGACTCTGTTCTCAGAGAAACCACTCCCATCGCCAAGATTGAGCAGATCTAAGCAAGCTACACTAATTATTCACACACACACGCCACGCCTTTCGCTGGCACGCCATCCAACTGGCATTATTTATTCTGCCCTCAACGGCAGTCTCGTTCGGAGAAGAAACCCCCCAAAAAAGGAAAACGCAAAAACATCTGCAAAACCCCCAAAAAGAGCAAAAAAAACCAAACCGGTAGATCCAACCTGGTAGATACGCTAACCATATAGATCAATCAATGATACCTATTGAGCAAGACAAGTAGAACTTTATGAGTAGCATCAGTAGAGGTAGCAGTTGAGGAAGCAACAGTAGCAATACACTGTCCAGACGGTACCGTCACCTTCAACAGCACCCTGACCAGGCACTCGTCTCAGCCGTATACCGTTGGGCTCATCAGACCTGTCAGCGTTACATTGTCCTCGGTATAGATCTGAGTCGCCTAATGCAGACGTTGAACTAAGGGTAAGGTGTTACATTACGTCATGAGAGGAAAGTGGAGGGTAACGACGTCGTTGAGAGATGAAATGCAGAGCTATAACTGTTGAGAAAGCTATACTCGGGTCTGTGTATGTCTCCATGCTCGCTTCTATAGTCCTCCTCAAGCTCAACCTGTGGGTCAACGTCTGTCTTGCTATTCTAGCCCTCTCGAAGTACAGTACGAGTACAACACCAACATGGTATGTAGTTCATTCAGAATGACACATGACTGTTGGACATGTAACAGAAGGACCCACATGTCTCACATGTCACTGTTGCTGTCGTAGAGGGTAGGTGTTGTGATCTTCTTGTGCTCTCGTATCGTACTCTAGTCTATGTTGTAAGAGAGGTAAGTGAACATGTTACAGGTGGTAGTTGAATCGGGGGTGTGTCTCAAGTCAGCTGTTACAGACGCTTGTGGAGTGTGCAACGGTGATCTATGCTCTCAGGATGATTGCGACATGGCGAGGAGCGATCTTGTGATGTTGAACGAGATGACCTTGGAGCTCTGGCCCCAGTTTGGAGTTGAAGAAATGTGGTGTTGCTCTTGCCATCTGTAGCTGACTCAAAAACAGGTGGCGGTAAATTATGTGGAGACCTTGTTTACATCATCCGTTGCTAGAATGAAATAAGGCGATGTTCCTAACAGCCTCTGTTCACAACAAGGCAACGCTGACATAACTACAAGAAACAGAGAGGAGTGTGTGGTTAACAAACCAGAGTCACAAGCTATATTAGAGCGTTAGACACACGACACAGACTACAAGCATCTACATCTACTCGAAATAGCTCCGACGAGGAACTATTTGTTCGTCACATCTTCACAGCGATCCAGCCTTCCTAACGACATCGCAGCTCCCACATGAGCCTTTGTCGGCCCAGAAAGAGAGTCGGGCTATAGTTCTGGTCGTAAAGAGACCTAATACAAACTATTCGAAGGCTGCTATCCACTCTGTAACGCATCAACGACCCATCTCTCCATACCACAGGTAGTCTTTGTATGAGCATAGCCCATAGTAGAGCCAACAAGGCCACTACGGGTGGGTTAATTTCTCTGAATACTCTTTGAGTCACTGGCAATAACCTGAGATACTTTTTGTGTTCGTAGCCCTACTATTTCTCCTGTATCAGCTCATTGTCGGATTACCGGGGTTTGTGTCACTATTTTTGGAAACCTCGATTTCGGGATTTGGGAGTTGGAAATTTCTAAAAATGCCCAAATCAAGGGAAACTGGACCGATGAAAATTGACTGAAGAAAAAAAACGCATCAGAGTGGTTCTAGGAACGAAAGAAAACTTCCATAGTGATGAGTGAGCCTTGAATTAAAAAATAGTAGTACTCATAATACGCTTCAGTTATTGTTTATAATACTTCGGCTTAGTAAGCAAGTAAAAAGTGGTCAATAAGCCAGTGTGAGTGTGAGTGTGAGGGATGGATAATGGCAGAAAACTAGACTTGGCTGGCAAGCGAAAAACTAGCTCGTATGAAATATCTCACCCGTGGGAGCTCCTTGACAGGCTTCCTTCGTTTCTATGACGTCATTTGAAGTCCTGGCTAACTTCTAAACCACAGCAGATGGCTCTGACTCCAAGATGCTCCGTAAGTGATTACAGTAGCTCTATCAGAATAGATAAACTTCATAGAGGTCATGGAGCGCTTACTCAACTCATTATTCGGTTCGTTTTGTCCGCTGTTCACCTAAAATTCATCGTAAAGTCGCCTCTAACTCCTCACCTAATTTCTTCTCTAAATACGTGATTCTCCACAAAGCTTTCACTAATCCCACAAATAGTCCCAACTCACTAATATAGCTAATATCGACAACATACACAAACAGATCTAAAAGGCTGCCTGTGCACATCCGATTAGCACCACGCTTACTATCGTCTGCTACTCATTGTCAACTCTACTTCACTCTCTACTACACCAACATCAATGCTCTAATTTCAGGTCAATAAAAGTACTCCAATTACGTGTGTTTTTGTCTTAATGGGGAAGATGGGCATCCTCATGGGGGCCGGCGGCAGCCTCGGCAATCTTGGCGACCGTGGGGACTCCCTGGGTAACATGCGAATCAGGGAGGGGCTGGGACACTCCTCCGGTGGCCACCTGCTGGGGCAGCGAGTTGAGCTGTGCGAGCTGCTCATCGGTGAAAGAGTTGGCCTGGGGGGCAGCAGCACCGGCAGCAGCGCCAGCAGCGGCTCCAGCAGCGGCTCCACCCTTGGTCTTGGCCTCGGCCTCCTTCTCAGCCTTCTTTTCGTTCTTCTCCATCATGGCGAGCATCTCGGGAGGGAAAGAGTTGGTCTGGGGAGCAGCGGTCTTACCGGTGGGAGCAGGGGCAGTAGCAGTCTTAGCAGCGGGAGCGGGAGCCTTAGCAGCCTGAGCAGGGGCAGCCTGGGGGGCAGGAGCCTGCTTGGAAGAAGCACCGGCAGCAGCAGCTCCTCCAGCCACAGCAGCTCCTCCAGCAGCAGCAGCACCGGCAGCGGCACCGTTACCGTTGGCCTTGGCGTCTCCGGCCTTCTCCTCACCGACCTTGGTGGAGGCGGTGGACTTGGCGTAGGTGGAAGAGTTGGAGACGATGGAAGGAGCACCGGTGGGTCGCTCACCAGCAACGGGAGCCATACCCTCGGGTCCAACGTACTTGGGATCTCTCCAGGGACCGTCATCAGACAGCTCGACACCAACCTTGGAAGTGGACTGGCCGCCAAACTTGATGGGCAGGTTGTAAGCAGGGACCTGGGCCAGCAGCTTCTCCTTGTAGTTGGAGCCGTAGACGTGGATCTTGGACACAGTGACGGGGTCCAGGAACCGCTTGATGACGGAGAAGACGGTGGAGAAACCAAACGGCGCGTTGATCAGGTAGAACTTGCCCATTCGCTCGGGGTAGTAGTTCTGACCAATGTTGGAGGCGTCCTTCAGGAAGCCGTAGACCTGGGAAGCGGAAGACAGAGAGACTCCCTTGAGATCCAGAATGGTGCACGAGGTCTCAATGAGATGGCCGACAAGTCGAGAACAGGCGGGAAGTCGGTGTCGAACAAACGACTCGTACTCCCACACCAGGTTTCGCAGCATTCGCTCCTGGGTGGTGATCTTGTACATTTCGTGGATGTTCACCTTACCCACGTTCTCCACGTAGACGGGTCGGCCGTCCTTGTCGGTCTTGTGGTAGTACTGGGGGTACAGCTTGGCGACCTCCTTCTTCTCCTTGTACCAGAAGTCCTCCAGAATGGTGTTGGTGCCAAACTCCTTTCTCCACTTTTCACAGTTCTCCCACATCTCCTGGGCCAGGGGCACGTCGAACTTTCGAGCTCGCAGGAATCGAAGCAGCGTGGCGTCGTCGGTTCGGTCCTCGTAGCCCTTGGTCAGCAGGATCATCTTGAGCTCACCGAGCTTCTGCTCCTGCTCGGCCGTCAGGTTGCCGGGGTATCCAGTGGGTCCTCCAGGAGCAACCTTCTGGGGATACGATGCGCTGGGTTAGTATAAGAAAGGGGAGTGATCTTGATCATCAAGACATTTTTGAGAGGACATTTTCGAGCCAAATGACCGAACTTCGTAGTTTGAACGACAATTCATCAATTTCACTTCAAAGACCAATCAATCCAGCTCCCTCAATTTCGGTTTTCTGGAATTCTCAATGTCCTGTTTGACATCACCGAAAGCGGCTGAGTATGCAGGGAGTTTTTCAGAACAAAGAGAGAAAATAATGACACCGCGACACGCACGACAGCCAAGCATGAATAGGGGAGGGTTTCCGGGGAGACGAATTGACCCTGGGGGATGAAAATTGGTGTATTCCACACCCCCAGTTCGTCATTTCGCGTATCTCCGGTTCCTACTAAACCCGACATATCTCCGAAACGCAAATCCGACAGAAAGACGCCCACAGATGGCGTGTATTAAACAAACTTTTGGGAGCTGTGCTGTGTGCTGTGCTGCTGTGCTTGAGAATGGAGAATGTATGTCGTGTGGTGTCAATGTGTTGAATGTTGGGTATCCGTAGATATGGGGCCAGTCTCTCTGACCATATTTTTGTAACCCTCCTCACGCCGCACATTGGGTGAGGCGTTGTTTCGTCGTCAGTGTCGATTTTTTCTCTTAATGTCTTAAATGTCTCAGCGGTTGGGACTAATACTCACAGAAATTCCTGAGTTAGCGATGATTCAAAGATTGGGCTGAGAGCATAGCATAGCTCACGACATGGCGGTAGTCACTTGTGGGCCATTGAAGCTGGTCTTGCCCGTCTTCTCCACCCACTCCAGATACGGCTGAACTTCCACGTATGTCACAATGTGCATGACGCGTAAACACAGCCCCATAAAGCGCGTAGGGCGGGAGCTCTTAGAGATGGCAAGTGCAAGGGAAACTAAAGAGGGAAGCCGTATCTAAGACGATGCTCCGGCCTCGTCCCCCTCAGCCCCATTCTGCTGCTCGAAAATCGTTTGCAACACTCCACATGTCGTTTGCTGAAGTCCCCTGAAAAAGGGGTGTTTTTGGGCCTCGAAACCCGGTTGAGATCGCTGGAAAACCGGATTCTGGTCGCTGTTGCGCTGAATTCGGCCAGCCACGCCTCCGCACACTCACTTGCTCGGTAACAGTCATTTTGCGTCTCTATCAATTGTGTATCGTGGACCTTGAAGAAAGCAATGCAGACTTTTGGAGGGAAGAATCGTAAAAACGCAGACTGTGGTTTTATGCAATTCAAAACTCCCAACAACGTGTGATTGTGGAATTTTTTTTTAATCTGGCTCACAACAACGTTGACAATCTTGACAAGAGAAGCAGAAGTCTATATAAACAAGCACTGCCAAAACGCTTCCACCGAGAGAAGGCTCGAACAAGAAAAATAGTGCGGCTTTTAGCTCCCATACCACAGCCCTTTCCTTAAAAAGGGTTGCATTCTGCGGGGAGGACACGTATCCCGAATATACCGTCCCATAGAAAAGGGCATCGATAGCCATCGACATTTGTCCACCCAAACAATGACGTTTGTCCGAGAGCTCAGCTCCGATCTCCCGTGGGTGCTTACTAACTGCAGCCCGAAAGAAGACTGTCTTTCTTGTTTGTTTGGGCCGAGAAACCTTGACATCTGACGTGGACCCTTTTATGGGCTTCCTACAGCAATCCAGCAATCTAGGCTGGTATTGAAGTGCGGCTGGTTAGAGAGGCCAGAGAACGGTGTGATCGAGTAGTGGGTGTGTACTTGTAGGGTGGTATTGCTGTGTGTCTCAACTACTAGCACTCCCACTTGTCTTCGCTATCTCGCTCATTCTGTATCTCCCTCACTGCCATGCCTCCTGCTGTCACCTCTTCACCTGGAGCTCATCACATGGCTCTTATCCGAGACATGGTTAACGTTCTTTTTTGGGATATAAAGCCTCCGGTGAATTACATCACGAGCTCCGAAACGTGTCTTACACCAATCATAAACTCGACCGAGGTGACCGGGAGTTCCTGGCCAGCCCGATTGCATCTGAGACATGAGGTAACAATGTGATTCTAGAAGAGCTGACCGCAGCAATATACATGCAGAGCAGTGGGAACACAGCAAACACCGCCGCCGAGCTCTGAGACAAGACAAGCAACCCGGATTAAATACTGCTGCTGCCATTGAGCGCCCGAACTTAGCTACACGTGCCTGAGATGAGGTCATAGAGTTGGAGAAAGGCAGAACTTACAGCCACTACAGTAGCGCTCGGCGCACATTCTGTTCCTGATCCTTCTTTGGAATACAGCACTACCCTGCCACTGCCCAATTGGAGGTTGCATTGGCCAAAAACGAGCACTAATTGACCTATACCAATGGTGTGGATGGACTACTATCTACAAGCACAGTATTGCTCATCTCTTCCTCCTGTCCTGCACAGTCTACATAATCAGACAGCGATAAGCTTAATACTCCCTCGATCTCTTGGCTGAAATACCATTGATTAAATACATAAATCCTCCTCATCTACCCTTTAGTCACCGAAACTGAGGCCGCACTCGTCGCTCCTTGGCCCCGGTGGTCTTGAATCTAAGTCTAGTAATGACCGTGGGCTTCAGATCAGGCCGCAAGTGATGCACCATGTCCAAATACCCGTGCGCATGACTCTCGTAATGAGTCTTCCATACAGTGCCCATTCGCTCAGTGAGATGCTCAATAGCCTGATCAAATCCTGAAATCGTGTCGACTGGAGCAGGAGCTCCCATGTTTTTGATTCGCGCATGGGCATGCAAAAAGCTGCCCTTCACTCGTTTCAACAGGACCTTGCAGACCGAGTCAGAGCCGTTCTGACCCATCACTCTCGCCGTTGAAGCCTTGATTCGATCCACAAGCTGGCTGTACACTCTCATACGCTCGTCTTCCTCGAGAGAAGGCATGTCGACATGCTGAGCAATAGTGTGAGCCACAGACTCCACCTCCTCGTCTCCAAACTGAGGGTGATCAAAAACGAGCTCGAGAACAGCTTCAAACAAGGTAGGGGTCTTGGGCGCGCTGTTCTGAGGCATTCTACCTGTTCGTAGCACCATCACATCGCTCTGGCTGGGTTTCATTCGGTACCCAGACATGTGAACAGCATTCTGAGCATGGAGAAGAACAGATCCACAGAGGATGAGAGCCCGAGTTTCAATCTGACAGGCGATGATGAACCTGTAGATGGAAAACATGGACTCTGGAAGCCCGTAACCGTAGGGCTGGTCTAGCTGAGGACTTCCAAACACGAGATGAGCGAAACCAAGCAACAGAGGGTCGTGGAAACTGTTGGAGGACTCGTTTCGCACATCCCCGGGATGCAGTTTTGTGATAACGTTCTTGAATGTTTCCTTGATGAACTCCAGACTCTTTTTAAGATTGTCGTAGCCAGTTCGACACTGTTTGGTGAACATGTCCATCTCCTCCTGGAGGATAGAGGAGTAGCTGCCACGGATAGCCACATTGAGGTTCTCGCCAATTCGCATGTCGTACAACATCTGGGACACCAGAAGGTACAAATCCACATGGAGGTTGATGCTGACACACTCGTCGAACCACTGGTCTGAATCGGGACCTGTAGGTGCAGATGAAGTTGAACCTCCAGTCACCAATTGCAGTCGTCGGAACTTTTCAGTCACAGTTTTGATCTCAGTGGCTCGATGAATGCTTCCAAACTGCTCAACACAGCTCAGGAGTTTGTCGAGAATGACTCTGGAACAGAACGAGTCTCTAGATCCACCGTAATCACTGCCATTCTCCACATCTGAATGGTTATCAGCAAACACATGGTTGGTGATCTGAGATTCGAGCTCGACCATGAGATAGTCAAAGAGCTTGACGTGGTAGTTGTCCCGAGTAGGAACAATATCGCAGATAGCTCGAGTGAGAAAGACCAAATACCAGTACTTCCACTGAACAGAGGTGACAGTTTTCTTGCAGAGTCTGAAACGTTCAAACAGAGCACCTAGCTCATAGGCGAACCGAAGAGTGGCTTCTCCCATAGGTGAGTAGCCCTTGTAGTAGAGCTCTTCAGTGTCGTACTTGTGCATGCTCTCAACCACCCGATCAACCTTCATTCGAGTCATAATCAGCATCTCCAGATCAATACGGCCATGAGGAGTAAAGAAAGGAGCCTGCATACCCTGTTCCTTGATGAGGTCTCTGGGAAAACACTCCTCATCTTCGTCCACATTGTCGAGAACAGCATCTGTAGCCGAAACATACTGTCCAACCCACTGTAGCACATGGTCACAGTCTCCAGAAGAGAACTCAATGCCCTGGATCTCCAGGGCAGAAATTCCCAGACCTGTGGACGACTCGGAGGGGATGCAAAAGACTCTGAAGATCTCGTAGAACTGCGAATAGAAAGCTGCTGCTGCAAACTCGTCTGACATGCGTCGAGAACGCTTCATCTGAAGACTGAGGTTGATGGACAGATCGTCAGAGATTCTGTCCCACGACGGCTCGTCTACCCACATTTCCAGCTGTCTCATATGAGCAGTATAAGTGTCATGAGTCAGATTGTGAGGAGCTGATCTGCAGGCAACATACAGAGCTCTAGATGCAAATCTCCGGGCCTGACGCATGGTCTCTGGGCTGTGAATGACGTTCCTGGGACACACGCAGGTCGTGAGACGTAGAAACGCTTTGTTGAAACGGTCAACTCCAACTTCTCGCAGAATGCCTTGTCTTCCTCCATATTGAGCCACCTCTTGGGCTAGAAGAGGTACCAGACTGACCTGTTCAGCCAGCTGATTGAGCATGACTCGGTTAATGCGACTCTCCATTCTATCGCTGTGTTTGGATGAGAGTTCATAGTGACGGCAAAACGTGTGTGCAAACCAAGTAGGCACAATGTTCTCGCTTACCACTGAAGCTAGGGCTCTTCGGAAGCTCGAAACCAGTGAAACAGCGTCTTCCCATGGCTGCTGGAACTCTGAGGGTGCGATTTTCAGCATCTGTGTCAAAGCCATAAGCATGACATGACCAGAGGCTACACTCGAAGGGATTCCAAAGTGTACCAAAAGAGTTGAGAGCTTGGTAGCTGGTGATCTGATACTTCTCACCCCATCCCCTTTGAGTTCTCGAAGCAGCAGCATGGTGAAGGGCTTTTTATCCTGCTGAGTCTCATGGGGCTGAAGACTCTTGACGTATTCTACCACATGATCTGGAAAGTCTTTTGTATCTGGAGGACTTGAGGGAGCACTAGATGGAATAGGACTATCCAGGATCAAGTACTGAACCAGAGGGGAAAGTTCCCTGAGTCTCTCAATGTCTTTCTGGATCTGCATGACGTTTGCAAGGTACGAGTATCCATACTTTGCAACAGAAGCCATATCCGAAGCCGTCGAGGATGACGGATCGGACGAAGGTCCTCCTGAGCCATGAGCTCTTTCAGCTTCCTCCTCAGTAGCAGCAGTGACACTGGATCTTGTCGTCTCTGTCTGATTCTGCTGGTTGGTAGACAGTGTGGAGAACTCAGACTGAGCAGGAGGCTGCTGTTCGTCTCCGTTCTCGTCCTCCACTGTCTGTTCACTACTGATCTCCTGCTGAGACTCTCGAATCATGGCTACAAAACTCTGGGCGGAGTACCTTCGTTTCTGGATCACTGATTCTCGTCTAGCCTGGGCTTCTCTGAGTCTAGAGTTGCGATTTTCGAGCACCTGACGTCGTTTCTGAGCCTCGTTCTCACGTACCTTGGAGTGAACCAACCGCACTCTCTCACACTCCCTGGCAGCCTTCTGTCTCAAAGCTCTGTGGTTCTCCTCCTTTGCGGCTGTAGAAGCGCCTGTAGAAACCGTAGCAGTGTCCTCGCCGCCCTTGTGGACCCCCACGGGTGTGAGACGTCGTCTGATCTTGTCTGGTAGCTGGTTAGCCAGGTTGTCGTTAGCCATGAGTGCTAATCTGAGTAATGAGTATTGAAGGTCTGTATGGTAGTGTCTCTGGTAGGTTGAAGCAGCTTGAGCGAAGGAAAGATGTCTGTGCCATCCAAAGCACGCCTTAGCAAATGTAGCAACGTCTCAGCCTCTCTTCTCGAAAACAGTATGTAGCAAAGCTGGCTGGTCTGAAAGCTGCCTGTTAGGAGGCTTGGATACCCGCAAAAAGTCAAATTGCGCATATAGGAGTTTAGATAACGCAAGGTGTGTGGAGCAGTCACGTGGGGAAGCTGCACTAAGGCATGAGGCACTTGTAGCACTGTTACATTGGTTATAATGGAGCAGGTGAATAGTACATTTTTTGCATGGGCAAATGTAACGGTGGCTGGCCGGTGCTATGGCAACCATCCTGAGCAGGCTCACTTCTCTGGCCTGACAAAGAAAATAGCTATGACGCCATTAGCTCATTAGCCAGCCCAGTTGGGAAATAGAATTTCGCCAGATCGGGCAGCAAAAGAGCAACTGTGAGACGTAGAGAGGTGGTAGAGCTTAGATACATAGTGGAAAATGATCCAAAGGAGTCAGGAAAGGTCATGAACTTGTTTCCAAGACAAAAATAGTCGCTCATAACCTGTGTTGGATATAGGATTGTAGTGGCCACTTTTTCCAAAATTTTAACCGGGCATCCACAGGCACCAAGGGCGCTGTGGTTGGAAGAAGCTGGACAGGGAGGAGGTGGTCCAGTAGGAACAGAGTAAAGGCGTTTGTATTTGATTCCTAGTACCTTGTGATTCACGGTTTTTTGTTCATTTTGTTCATCACGGCATTATGTTTTTACCGTCACATGATTTTCTCGTTAACAAGTCTCAACAGGAAATGTTAGTATTACGTTGACATACATTCGATTATGGGAATTATTGCTTATTAATGTTATAATGAATTGAATTGTATGAGAAAAAAAAAAAGGGGTTTCTTGGTCTAGTTGGTCATGGCATCTGCTTAACACGCAGAACGTCGGCAGTTCGATCCTGCCAGAAATCACTTTTTTGCCAATCCTCAGCGGTGGGTGACTTTTTTTCTGCATTTCAGGTGCTTAGTAAGCGCGAAATGCCATCAGACTACCAAACCCGATAATGGGCAGCAGGAAAAGACTCAACATAAGTCATTTCTCGTTTTGTTCACTCTTAACTACCCCTTGATTCACTCAAATCACTTTTCACTCCTAGTTCAGCTACCATCTCCGATATATTCAACTCCTAGTTAGCTGGTTTGGGTTTCGAGGTATGGTCTGAGTATGATAGAGACAAGGAGGCAGCAAAGTGTCTCAAAAGTTGCGTATTTTTGCTTATGTAAGCGATCAATCTGATTGGATTCTCGCGTTAATCTTCCCTGTATATCCCTCTAATCTATATTTCATCCGCTTCCCCCAAATCTCAAATCTCCACCTCTCTCGGCTACCCTCCAATCATGTCATTTTGTCACCAGCAACAAAAGTTAGTTTGAAACCATCTTCAACATGAGTGAGGTGAGTGGCCTGAAAACGGCTGTGAGAGCGCCAATTGGGGTGGAAAGAGCGCGAATCCGAGCATACCGCTGCGTTTGCGCCTGCCAGTTACCCCCAGCACCATTTTTCACCGCCAAACATGACTAACCCAGCTTACTATTCTGCCCAACAGCAGCAAGCTTGATGAAGCTGTGAGTATCCCACTGAAGAGGTGGTAAAACAATGCCACGAGTATTGCAAGAGACTGATTTGTTACACAAACCGGTTGCACCACATTGATTTATTACACAAACCTCAATTCTCCTGCTAACCCAGATCGTTCTGAACGGAACCCGACCTGTGGAGGTTGAGGCCGTGGAGGTCACAGGCATCTCTCTTCGAGATCCCTTTCTCAAGCGACAGCTGCGAGCGCTTCTGCAGCCCGGACTCACCGTCAAGTCTCTGTTTGACGGTGTCGAGGTTGTTTCCGAGAAGCTGGCCGCTGTGCCTGTGCTTTCCGATGTCAACATTTCTCTGGACTCCAAGCCCAGCGAGAAGCTGGCCAAGCTCGGCGGAATCTCCGTCAAGGCCACCATTTCGGCCATTCAAAAGGACGCCTGCAACGTGACTCTGGCCTCGCAGCTGCGAGACGATGATGCCAACGCTATCATTCAGGTCACCCATCCCAACTTCTGGAACGGCAGTGAAACCGTCTTTGCCCGAGCCACTTTCGGTACCCTGACCACCCGGTCGTACTCTGGATCCGTCACCATCCCCGTGGGTCTCCCCGGCTCTCCTCTGTGGACCGTGGCTGGATACCTGTCTCGAGCTAACGTCCCTTCTGCCTCCCATCAGCAGATTCTCAAGGGCGTCAAGTGCGCTCTGACCAAGACCACCGGCTGCAACACCGTGCTGCAGGCTGGTGTCGAGCAGTCGTTCCGAACCGTCACCGAGGTCGGCGAGGCTGCCAGCGACGCCGTTCGAGCTGCTGCTGGAGACTCGGCCAAGACTTCTGCCTTCTTTGCCGCTGCTAACGATACTCGAGACGACCCCTTCTTCCCCACCTCGGGCCGTCTGCTGTCCGTGCTGGCCGAGAACGCCTTCAAGCCCAACGACAACGCCCGGGGTCTCGTCCACTCGGACGTGGCCTTCCAGCGAATCGTCGCTCGAGCCGAGGGCTCCATCGCCACCCCCGATAAGGACGTGGTGTTCAACTACGGTCTGTCTGCCGGCTCCACCCGAGGCGCCGTGCCCCTGCTGGACCGATTCTACATGGGAGGCGTGCCCGGCCTGTCCGAGGACCTGCACACTCTCAACACCGTGGCCCTGCCGGGCTTCTCGCGTCACGGTCTGGGCCCCAAGGACGGCCGGGACTCTGTCGGAGGCCAGTCGTTTGCCAAGGCCGGCGTCAGCGTCTTCACCGACGTGCCCCGACTGCTCTCCAACTCCCCCCTCAAATTGCACTTTTTCGCCAACGCCGGCCACCTCAGCAACGAGCAGCATCTGCTCAAGACCCTGCAGCAGGCGCCCGAGAACTTCTCTGCCTCTGCCGGTGTAGGGTTCGTCTACCGAAGCCCCCAGGCCCAGTTTGACCTCACGTGGGCTATCCCTGTTCAGCAGCGAACTGGAGACGTTGTCCGACCCGGAGGATCCGTCGGACTCTCTCTGGTGTGGTCAAAGTAAGTACAGCATGTAGCATGTAGCTAGTATAGATTGGATATGATAAGAGCGATCGCGCGAGCGGTCTTTTAAGTAGACATGTGAGCGAGAGCGAGCATGTGAGTACAACGAGTGGTTGCGCGGACTATTGAACGACAGAGTGAGTATCGGTAGTGAACATGCAGCGATTATCTTGTATTGAAAAAAATGATAATACTGTCCGTTCATTGAAGCAAGTCAATGTGGAGCGTCTGAACTGTTTGACTGCCCGATACTTGTACTGTGCTTGTACTGTCTATGGTTCTATCACCTGTTTTGTTTTCAGCTTTGACATGTACAGAGTGAGCCCCGACCTAATCAGAGCTGTCTAGAGACTATCTGGCTCTTACTGAGGTGAACATGGCAAGGAGTCATAATTCCATTCGGCTTAAAGACAACCTATATGGCAATCTGTCAGCTTTTGCTACTTCCGTAGTCAGTCAGTCAGTTGTAGTGTTCTTGGGCTGTACCAGGTGGAGATTCTCCAGCTTGTACTGGTGATGAAGGCTCGGGGTATATCAAGCACTATTCCCCGTGAGCCAGAAGCGGTATCTCATGATTACAAGTATGAGGCGCGCCACAAGCCATTAACGTAGTTGAATTCCACCATTATTCATTCGAGGTCCCGTTGTATGAGAAGCACCCCATCTCCATTCCTAAAAGAGTAGGTAATCGCTACCGGTAGGATTGAATACCAAAAGGGGTAAAAACTGGGAACCTGCATTTTGTCTGTTTTGACTTGTACGGAAGCTGGAACATGTCCGTTGTCTCCTATCAAATGTTCTATTATTGTAGCTCTTACATCACCTCTCCACTACAAGTACGATGAGAATACGTCCATTCTTCATGTCTACACACATCCGCTATTCTAGAATCGGCTACTAGTCATTAAATACATTAGTCTATAAATACCAATTACTCCTGGACCTTGTCGAGGTTGCCGGAGAAGGAGCCGAAGAGAGACTGGAGCTCGCCAAAGTTCTCATCGCCCTTCTGGCCGTCAGCAAGAGGGGTGGCAGAGGGGACAACCAGAGGAACGTTGCCCTGGCCGGTGACGTCAACCTCGGAAGGAGAGTCGGGGATCTTGGGCAGCAGGGAAGAGAAGTTGGGGGGCAGCTGGTAGCCGGCAGCCTTGGTGGGCTCAGCCTCCTGCTTCATGGTCAGAAGAGAAGAGAAGTTGGGGGGCAGCTGGTATCCTCCGGCCTTGGTGGGCTCGGCACCCTGGGTCAGCAGGGAGGAGAAGTTGGGGGGGAGCTGGTAGCCTCCGTTGTTACCACCCTTGGCAGGAGCGGGAGCAGGCTGAGTGGGGGCAGGAGCGGGGGCAGGAGCGGGAGCCTGGGTGGGCTGCTGCTGAGAAGGAGCAGGGGGAGCAGGAGCAGGGGGAGCAGGGGCCTGAGAGGGCTGCTGGGGAGCAGGGGCAGGCTGCTGGGGCTGCTGGGGAGCGGCGGTCTGGTACTGGGAAGGAACAGACAGAGAGGTGACGCCGGAGAAGTACTGGGGGTACTGGGACTTGAGGGCATCGAGTCCTCCGTCGTCCTGGGCGACGGCAACAGCGGCGAAAGCGGCAATGGCAAGAGCGGTGAACTTCATTTTGGTATAGAGCGAGTGACTTGGTGAGATTAGACGGGAGTTTAAGCTGGCCGTCGCCAGCGGGCCCGAAAGCATTTAAATACGGTGGCGCCAGGGTCCTCTCTCTGGAGCACGCATTGCACACGTAGTGTTGAGATCGTCTGTCGATCTTTCTAGGGGTCGATCGAAAAATGCAGATCTTTGGGTGTCGTGGTGGGGAGTGTAAGGTGGGTATTTGGGCTGTCTGGGGGGTATCTAGAGGTGTTTTGGTATAATTGCGGGTATCCGAGAGTGCTCAGTTGACTGTATGTTTTTTTCTTCACTGTCCTGCATTGGTGATGATGACAAGAACACACCAAACCAGGGTGCAACACAATGCAACAACGCTGCTTTCACGCTGCCTCTTTTGTTGAACCACGCTTAATTTACACTCAATTGGCCCTCAAAATACCCTTTCGAGTGTCGCCAATCTGCTCATCCGATTTGCGGGGGCTGGCGTATAGACGCTGTATAGGTGGAAGAGAACGGTAGCGTTGCAGTGGTCAGAAGACACAAGGCTGAGTGAGGTATTTCCCCATACTCCAGTGACCTCTCTCTCACGCCTCTACCTCATCACGCTTCCATTCACCTGGACCCATGTTCCAACCCTGCAAAGATCGACGTCTCAATGGGGAAAGGGGCTGTCTGAGTATTCGCGTTGGTGCGAGGCTGTGTGGATGCTACGAGATGTGGCTATAGCTGGGGCAGGAATTCATAAATGGCAGAATTGTCCCACTGGTTTGTTTTGGTAACCGGGGTTCTGTATTGTGTTGCAACGGTGTGGAAGTGTTCGATGTCCGACGAGAAGCTGAGACGCGTCGTAAACTTAGCCTCATGGAAGGAGAGAAAAAGTGGGGTATAAATACAGGGGGGTGAGCAACAGGTGAAGAAGAGATGGAGCAAACTGCTGCGAAATGGTCCTGCTCGTGTGGCAATATTCACCGTCAGGTCTCTTCTCTCCACTGTCTTCAGCACCGTCCCTTGTTCCGTAATTTTTCCCCCTCATCGATACATTCTAGCGAGCTTGGCACTGCAGGTACTCGTGTTAGGTTTGGTAAACGGCGTGACAGGCCCTGAGCAGCCAGGTTGAGTTGTTTTGGAGCCTCGAAATAGCAACAATGAGGTTTGTTTGGGCCTCGATCGGAGCTGGTGACATTTCCGGGGCATTTCCAGCATTTCTTCAACCTCGTAATCGCCGATACGACACTACACAGCTGGTGTAGATCGTCCGAAATCGTTAGTTAGATCGATACAGTGTAATCGTGTAATTAGTGGTGGGCAATACTTGACACAAAACGTCCGGTCGCCCTCATTTTTCACGACTGAATGATTGTTGCATGTCTCTCCACGGTCCACGGCGTAGAATGCAGGCCGTCACATTTCTTTGGCGTCTTTTCCAGGTCTCAGTCGCTTTCACAATGTGCCTTGTCTCAGAGAGGGTCCGAACTTTAACCGAGAAGGGCAGAGTTTGGGAATAGCGTTCGGGAAGATGGACTGGTTATTGCACCACCTTATTGGGAGGTGTATATGGAGAGAGGCTGAGGCTGGTGGGAGTGGGGAAAAATGGTGACCGCGAAAAATGCGACGACGCCACGAAACAACGGTCAACAGTCACGTGACTCCGCACTTACTCTCACATGATCACTATTGCTCACATATACAAGTACCTCCCTCCATTCACAATCACATTGTTGGCGCACATAGCAATCCCTGCATATTCAATAATCTTATTCCGCATATGAGATGAGCTAAGCGAGAAGAATGGGGATTCGAGAATCGACGATGTTGAGGGTTGAAGAAATGGATTATTGGGCAGACCAAACCATAGATATATATTAACAGCTCTGCCTAGCTCAAAATCTTCAAAAGTTCGGCATGATATCTGGAATTTGTGCACTCAAACACCTTAGAGAAGCCATATAACGATCCCCTTCTGTGTTGTGGTTAAATAACCACAACACAGAAGGGGATCGTTTAAAGAAGGCCACGATTCCACTCCACTCGTTTACTTGCACAACGACAAAGAGTAAGAGACAAGACCAGCCTCCCCTTTTGTGCAACATATTCAATACAGCGAGATACTACCGATACTCATACTCTACCATATATCTATTACGGAATTAATTAAGAGGCCACAAGGGCTGTAAGAAACTAAAGAAGAGCGAGGATGGCAGCTCCGGCAAGCACACCGCTGGCAGCAATGCCTCGAGCGGCACCGTTGGCAATAGCAGGAGCACTGGCGCTGGGCTTGGCAGCAGCAGAACCAGAAGCAGCGGCAGCGCCAGAAGCAGCGGCAGAACCAGAGGCAGCAGCAGAAGCAGGGGCCTTGGAAGAAGCGGCAGCAGAGCCGGCAGCGGTAGCAGATCCAGCAGCGGAAGAGGCAGCCTTGGACTCAGCCTTGGACTCGGCAGCAGAGGAGGCAGCAGAGGCGGGAGCAGAAGAAGCCTCCTTAGCAGCGGCAGAGGAAGAAGCAGGAGCAGCGGAAGAGGCAGCAGCGGAAGAGGCAGGGGCGGCAGAAGACTCAACGGCAGAACCGGAAGCCTCAGCGGAAGCCTCAGCAGAAGCAGCAGAGGTGGCCAGGGTAGTGACAGGAGCAGAGGCATCAGTGGCTCCGGCACCAGCGGCAGCGGCGGAGGAAGCAGGCTTAGAAGCCTCCTCAGTGGCAGCACCAGAGCCACCAGTCAGGGCATCATGGATATCCGATCGGATGCTCTCGTGGAGATCAACGCCATCGGTGAAGACGGATCGGTGGAAAGAAGACTCAGCAGCGTAGATGGACGAAGCAAGAGCTCGAGCCTGTTCAGGGTCCTGGGGGACCTGTCCAGCAAAGCCAGCAGCCAGACTCTCAGCTTGACCATGGACAGAGTGAGCAAAGTCAATGGCGTCAGAAGCAGCCTGGTAAGCAGCAGACTCGGCCTCAGGGTCCCAAGTTCGAGTAATGTGAGGTCTATCGTGGTGACCTCGCTCGGGCTGGCTCTGCTGGTCCTGCTGATCGTCCTGAGGGGCAGCAACAACAGCAGCAGCAAGGAGGTAAAGGGCAATGGGGTTCATTGTAATATTAAGAGTGAAGTCTTTTCGGTTGTTAGAGGCTTGAGATGTTTTCTGGGGTCTCTATATCTGGATATTCTGCTCTCTTTTATATCTCGTCTTTTTCTCCCCGACCACCTCTCATGCCCGGAATTAAAATGGACCCTCTCTCCACCTTAGCGCCGTTAGTGATATCGTGGGCGGGGAAAGAAAGCCCAGGGCGAGAACTATATTTTTAGAGCGATGTGGTCATTGATAGCCGAGAAGCAACGACAAAGAAAAAAAATGACGAACTCGCGGTTTTCTAGAGATCATTTTCTCGCCTGTTGTGTTTGGTTCATGTCGTACGACTCAACCTCAGTATGCCAAGCATCACCGACTCTAAACATGCTGTAGTGTATCCACATACATGATTCTGCAAATCTCCCGACGCTAAAAATATATTCCGGCCTTGCTCAGCCCGGGTTAATCAGGCTTAGCTCTCGCTCACGGGACTTGACCTATTCTCGGACTGGCAGTGCAGCAGATCCGGATCTGGGTTTTGTGTCACCCAGAGTAACACAGTAATAGCAAGAAAATTTACAGGGGAAAGATAGACACTGAGGTTAAGTCGTTGTATAACGTTGAAAGGCTGATACACCCTGTCTTCTCTTCAACTCAGGTAATGTCTCAAAGTCCAGAGCATCAGCGGATAATGCTGCTACTGGCACACTAACTGGAGCGTTTCACACTAGTGACTGCACTGTGCCTTGTTTACGGGCGCCAAGTCGGCTATTGTCTGTAGGGAAAGCTCTCCTATGATAACCCCCGATGATAAATGATAACTGCGGCTGTATGGTAAGAGAGAGACCTGGGGAAGAGAACTAGTCAAGTGAGACGGCTAGCTGGGAAAAAGGGAGAAGCACTGTATTTATCAGCGTGGCTTTGCGACCAGTGCCTCGACTCTGCAAAAATACCTCAGCAGACACTGTATGTACAGTCAGCTTTAGCACATCGATAGTGCATGCGAGCACATCTCATCTTCGAGAAACGACTTATGCATGGTCATCGGAGATATAGTCAAGTGATATTGTCCCTTGCGTGCGATACAACTGACCATTGGCAACCAGACGGCTAAACTTGCCCTATTGGACTAGATCATAGTCGAGTGTTTAGTGTGGGCTATGCCGTAACATCACGAGGAAATAGCAGCCACACAGCCTCGAGGAGGGGAAGAGAGGTTACAAAAATAACTCATTATAGGTTATTAAAGGTCGATAAGTCTGTTGGTGTCACTTTCCGGTCCATTTGAGCTGAATTCGCAAAATTTTTTTTTATTCTAAAGATGCATTATAAAAAAAATGGCAAAATTAGGATAGTAGTAGCCACATTTTCCAAAATTTCAACATCCGAAATGAGGACGTGGCGTAATGGTAGCGCATTGGATTTCGGTTCTTCTGAACGACGTCCTCCAAAGGCTGCGGGTTCGAGTCCTGTCGTCCTCTTTTTTGCCTTTTGAGCTCTCATTTCTGACTGATCTTCTGTGCCTCATTTTTTTCCTTCCCAAGAAGCCAAACTTTATAACTTTGGATTACGTAATACTAACCTGAAGTGAAACAGGACAAGAGCTGTACCCCTTGAACGAAGCAAGGCAGCTACCTGCAACCCCTTATGCGCTCTTGGCAACACGTGCAGTTTCATAATCGCTCATTCCTGTCCATTTTTCGATTCTCAGCATCGTACGATATGCAATGGACTCAACTCACATTTTGGAGATGAGGCAGTATTATACACTTTGGAGCGGTACCCGGATTCGGACGTGCCAAGAGATGAGGTGGACAACGGTAATGAGTCGTTCGCCGTGCTTTTCGTTGCAGCGCATCCGGTACGAGTAGTTTATGGCGACGCAACTGCTCATCTGTGCAGAGAGCATGGTGCAGGCTAAAGTTCAACAATATATACTTGAGTTTCGCCGAGTTTCGCCTGAGCTAGTTAACAGTGCAGAGAGTTTGGAACAAAGTGCACTCTAATGTGCCGTGAGTTTAGTTGACGCGATAATAGGGCCGAAACCCAGACAGAACAACGGCTTATTACGCCGAATATAGACCCGGAGCTGCAAGGGTGAGAACAGTATCTCCGGGAGCAATCTTACCTCGAGTTAAATCAGACTCAAGCAGCTGTACTATTAGCAACATTGAAGCTTTTTGGACCCCCACCGTATAACTCAACTTTCAGGCTGTCTCTCTTCAAGCTCATGTGCATATCTGTGCTTTGACCTTTGTACATGACTCAGAATGCCCAGGGGGTGTCGTAGCGGTCGTTTAGGGTGTAAAACATTGATTTTTTTCGCCGAATATTTCGCTTTTTTACGGTATAAGTTGGTTCTACGCGTTTCTGAGTATCCAATCAGAAAGCGGCATGGCGCAGCGGAAGCGCGCAGGGCTCATAACCCTGATGTCCCTGGATCGAAACCAGGTGCCGCTAGATTTATTTTTTTGCCATTTTTCCTGAATCTCCTTATCTTTGGCTTGTATTCTTTTTGCCACCTTGGTAATACTCCTGCAAATACACGTGAGCACGTTATTGTCTTAGACAGGGGGAAGACATCTAGAAGCACATCCCTGAGACATGCTGGTGAGACATGGCGATGTTGAGACATACTGATGAGACAGGCAGATGAGACATTTGCCACTGATACGCGGGACTAATGAGCAGCCGAAGCACCGACTAGAATTCACATGCCCCTAGCAGCGCGGTAGCTTAAGTGGGGGTGCACAACTGTAGGTCTTGAACGTTTGTCTGAGACGCAAGGGAGATGGGGAGTTGACTAAGAGTTAATAAGACTTAATGAAAGCGTTCCTGACATCTTATTTAGACCTCAATTGTTCATGAGTCTCACTTGAGATACAGTGTAGATACAGTTGGTACAGTTGGAGGTTATCAAGTCGCCCTTGAGCCCTCGTCTCTAACAGCAATAATTAATATATACAAGATCATCCCTCGAGGATGGTGTGTTTTCCGTAAACACCGGCCACCTTGGCCATTTCGTGGACCACGGGCTGCACGTTCTCAGCGTTCATGGCCGAACAGGGCACAATAGTCCAGTTCTTGGCGGTAGTGAAGTCGTTGAGGTCCATGAATCGTCGCTCAGAGTCCTCGACATCGGCCTTGGTAGCCACGACCAGCACGTTCTTTCCAGCCATTCGCTCAGGACCGAGTTCGCCCATCAGCACCTTGAGGTCAGCCACAGGGTCGGGTCGATCGAGAGCAATGACAAAGACCAGACCGTTGGATCGCTCAACGTGACGCAAGAAGTCCAGACCCATGCCCTTGTTGATTCGAGCGCCCTTGATGATACCAGGGATATCAGCCACTGTGAACGAGGGCTTATCAATGCCCACAGAGATGGTACCAATGGTGGGATGCAGCGTGGTGAACTCCCAGTGGCCAACTCGAGGCTGAGCACGCGAAATGGCGCCCAGAAGAGTACTCTTGCCTGCGTTGGGCAGACCGACGAGTCCCAGATCAGCCAGCAGCTTCAGCTCCAGCATAAAGGTGGCTGTGATTCCAGATCGGCCGAGCTTGGCAAACTTGGGGTTTCGAATATCGTCTCGATGGTATCGCATGTTACCAGCTCCTCCAGCTCCTCCCTTAAGCAGCAACTGAGGCGGCTTTCCAGGCTCACAGAGATCGAGTCCGTCCACGGGGAACACGTCCTGAGCCTCCTCTGTGGATCTGAGCACGGCATCGTCAAATTTGGTGGCCTCCTTGGTTCGAATGAAGAACTCAGGAGGGTTCTTTTCGTCGTTACACCAGTTGGCAACCTGGGGGTTCTCGTAGGTCCATCCCTCTCCATCGGCCATGGTAGCTCGATGCAGTCTCATGTGTCCTCTGTTCATATGGAACATTCCTTCAGCCACCTCCACTCCAACAATCTCCTTATGTTCAGGCACAGGTTCTCCGTTTTCGAGGTACTGAGGGGGGAATTTTCGAGCAGCTTCCTCGGGATCGATCTTCACGAGATCCTGCTCCACGTCTCTCTTGGGATCAGGACACCACTTGACCACAGTACCCACAGGAACCTGTAGAAGCACGTCAGTTCCTCGATGTCCATACATATGAGACGATCCTCCCGGTTTTCCAGCGCCAGCCATGTACTTGAAACTCAGATTCTTCAACGTTCGAATCGAGTCCACTGCCTGAATGTATACAGATCCTCCTTCTCCTCCATCTCCTCCGTCAGCAGGTCCATATGGCATCATGGCTTCTCTGGCAAACGAAACCCGTCCATTTCCTCCTCGTCCTGCCGAGCATTTCACGAGACGCACATCCAGGAAATGCGAGCCTTCTTTGACGGCCTGTTGGGCCTCATGGTACTTGACAGAGTCGTAGGGAGACTTGTAGGGCATGACGGCAAACCGTTTCTGATCCTTGTCAAAGAACCGCTGCACAGCTTGCTGACGCGATTCTTTCTCGAGATCTTTTTGCTTAACCTGTCGTCGTTTCTTGTGATAGCCACGGGACGCCACCTGCGGAAGCCGTAGACGGCCCACACATGGGGTTCTCGAGGTCAGCATGGTGATGGTGATGAAAAGTAATTTATCAAGATTATCAAGGTTGCATATGCACGAGACCGTGAGAAGAGGTGTGTGTGGAACAAGATGTTGGAGGGGTGTTGGCCTGGACAACTATGATAAAAAATAACGCACTATGACTACTACAAGTAGAAGCTGATTTCATTCTTTTGTGGAGTTTTCGCCCCCATATTGGAACTACTTCTACCACACTCTCCACTTCCTTATACTTACTTAATCTCCCAACCATAGCTTAACAAGAAGTATCATCACCTAATTTTCTCTCGGAACCTTACAAGCACAGGAACCTGTAGATGTTCGAACCAATCAGCCGAGGCATCCATCTAGATCCTCTCTGTGGTAATCATCACATCAAGTACTCGCCACTATCCCTCCATCCTCCACCCTCCCCTAACCCCCGAGTGGCATAACATATGCAGTCTGTCAGTGCACCACTAATTGTCCCATTTAGCTTCATCACCACTCTTCACCACTCTGCAACTCCATCATCATCACCATGGACGACATTGACAGTGACGATATCCCCTCATCGACGTTGGGCGCCACTCCCAGCGAGCTGGGCGACTACGAGCCGGCTGAATTGCCAGACGATCTCAAGAGAGGCACCGAAACACCGACTGGAACCCCTTCAGCAACACCCACAGGCACTCCTGCTCCTGGAGCTTCCAAGAAGAGCTCTTCCAAGTCTGCTGTCAACTCCCTGACTAAATCCGGCGCTCTGAAACAGAAACCCGGCCCTAAACCTGGAGGAGGAGTAAAGGTGAAGAGCACATCTGGAAGTGCTGCTAAGAATGCCGTCAACCCTGGTCTTAAACAGACCACCTTCTCTATGGTGACCCCCATCAACCAGAAGAACTACTACACCGAGTATTTGAAGCGAGACGACCAGATCTACGTGTACCGACAGGTCCAAGAGGAGACGAAAAAGGTCAAGGCTGGATCGGTGGCTATCAAAGGCACTCCTTCTGCTGCTGCTACCCCAGATCCCGATGCAACCGAGGGAAAAGAGGAAAATCAGACGATTGTGATTCACCCGGGATCGAGGAACCTGCGGGTCGGATTTGGAGTCGATCCGTACCCTAAGACGGTCAAAATGGTGATTGCAAGAAGACAGCATGAGGGAGTGAAGAAGGAGGTAGCTGAGATCGAGCAGGAAGACGTGGAGATGACAGATGATGCCGAAAACGACCCTGTTGCGGCTGCCATCAAGACTGTCAAAAAGGATCTCAAGGAACGAATGAAGTTCTACAAGTGTCGAATCCAGCCCGGATCGACAGATCTAACTACTAATTATAACACGAAAAACACCCAACCGGAGGAGATTCCCGAACACAACGATCCCTCAAAGGTGGACTGGACAGATACCACGGACAAGAAGGAATACTACGTGGGAGAGTCTGCCCTCAGAATCAAGGATCCTAACTACACATTGAGATGGCCCATTATCCATGGCTGTTTCAACGAGACGCCAATGTACTCTTCGCCCCAGGAGGTGCTTGGAGATATGGCGATTATCCTGGTGGAGGCTCTGGAGGCTGAGCTGGGTGTCAAGTTTAGCGATTACAAGAACTACAACGTGGTTCTTCTGATTCCTGATCTTTACGATAAGACCTACGTCTCTGCTCTGGTTGATCTTCTTCTTCAGAAGATGGATTTCCCTCGAGTTGCCCTTCTTCAGGAAGGAATGGGAGCTACTTTTGGAGCAGGAATCTCCACTTCCTGTGTGATTGATGTGGGTGCTCAGAAGACGTCAATCTGCTGTGTTGAAGACGGAATGGTTATTCCTGACTCGCGAGTGAATCTGAAATATGGAGGCGATGACGTGACTAACGCCTTTCTCAAACTACTCCAGAACATTGCCTTCCCCTACAATGTTGATCCTAAGGACACCAACGATATGCTGCTTGTCGAGGAGCTCAAAACACAGTACGCCACTGCCGATGAGGCTTCCATTGGCGTGTCTACCGGTCAATTGATCCATCCTCGACAAAACAAGCTGACTCAAAAGTACACTTTCAAGTTCTACGACGAGGGAATGCTTGCCCCCCTGGGTCTGTTTTACCCCGAGCTGTTCGAGCCGTTGAACACCAGTTACAAGGAGTTCTTAAGAGATAGACACAGACTTTTCCCTCGTAACATGGACGTCTATGAATCCAACAAGGAGGACAACCCTACTTCTGCAGCTCAAACTGCCCTTCTCATCAAACAGGGTTTAATTGAGCCACCAGAGGAGCCTGTTGAGGGAGCTGAAGCCGTTGAGAAGGAGATTGTGGACGACGTGGAGCAGCCATACTTGTTCCTCACAGGTCTGGACCATGCTGTCATTCAGTCTATCAAGAGTGCAGCTGTGTCTGATCCCTCGAGACCAGGCAAAATGTACGAGAACATCATCATTATTGGAGGAGGAGCTCAATTGGCAGGCTTTGAGACTCTGCTGGTGGATCGGCTTGGAATCTGGCGTTCCATGGCTCGAAACGAGGGAGAAGATGACGGTGTCTCTGATGAAGCTATTGCCGTCATGCCTCCTCCTCGAGACATGGATCCTCAGATTTTGACCTGGAAGGGAGGAGCCGTATTCTCGCGGCTCAAGGTTGTTGAGGAAATGTACATTACCCAGAAGGAGTGGGATTTGTTGGGTCCTCGAAGCATTCATTACAGAACCATGTTTGCTTACTAGACCAGGATATGTATTGTAATGTTAATTGTATAACAAGATGGAGTGGAGACAACGGTCTTTGGATACATGTGTATTGGATACAATACCATGCAGACCCCCAACTTGATGCATAGGGGAGTCATATAACCATAGATGGACGTACAGGTATAGTTGCGCATCATCTGAATCTGATCGCCAGTCCAAGTGCTAGTCACGCATGGCATTGCGGTAGCTCTGGAAGCGGAACTACGGCACGGACTACGTAAGGACTACTGGCACACTAGTCAGGCGCTCACTTATGCCGCTTAGAGAGGCTGACGTCATGAGCTAGCGGAGCAGAGCTACCAGTGGGGCTAGGGTCACTAGCATAGGGTCTTTGGCGGATGTTTTGGGGTAGAGGGATAGACACAGACTTTGGAATGCGACAGTGAAAGCTGCTACCTGATACTTTGCTGGCTCCTATGTTTCACCTTGTGACAAAGAGACAGGAGCTCTAATCTAATGGCAATGGAGGCTTTCTCTAGATTGCGGGTGGACTCATTGTCTTCTAGCTCCTTGTTACCGGTCTCTCTATTCTGCATCTGTAACCCTTCCATGGTTTTGCATTATCCATCTCAACCCCATGCCAAGGTGTTGCATTGTGTAGAGAGATTGGGTTAAGTGTGTGCGAGATCCTAACGATTGCGGCGCTTGTTGGTCTATGGTCTAGCGCGAGAAAAAGAAGCAAGGGAAATTGCTTTTGGACTCCTATAGGTGATACTGAAACATATTGTACCACCCTTAGATTGTCCAGGTGTTCCAAACGCCTTGCATAGTCAGCCCATAGAACAGAGATCCTCAGCATATAGCTCACACGGCTATAGCTAACTACCGACCCCGAGCCGTTATATGTCAGTCTAGAAGGCCTGTCATGGCGATTGTGCAGTCTCCACCCACGTGTGTACTAAACCGGCAGTAGCGCGCTGGTAATGAGCGCTTCCAGCCTACTGTGCCAGTAGCGGTCACCAGGGTGTACGAGAAGCCTGTAATGCGATGTCACCAAGCGCGCCCTTTGGCGCCGACGCTAGCCACCACTAAGGCCTACTAGTGTCGCTAGCGTCGGACTTTTTGGGCCCACACTCATGTACGGTGGGTCCTTCTCCAGTCTAGACGTAAACAGAAGAGCAGATCCGCAGGCCGGCCCGTGTGGAATGGGCGTACTTGGAGGTACGTGCCGATATGGACCTTGAGCCAGGGACATGTAACGTTGCCTATACGGGTTTGACAGGTGAGCTAGTGGGTAAAATGGAGAACAAGGGCGATAGGTACGTGACAGGCATAATCGCAATTTGCCGTTATTATGATCTCAATCTTGGGCATCACGGATATGGTAACAGCACATACTCGTAATCGTACATAATCCACTTCACTCATACCAAAGCCAGGGTCACTGGCATATTAGTTTGGAATGGAAGAGCGCCAATGGCTGAAAGTGTCCGTCAAACCAATAGGAAAGATCAGATAGAGATAACGAAGCAATGCACGACCATACTTACTTGTTTAGTATGTACGGATAGCTGCTATAGTACCCCTAACTCGTAACCTCGTAAACGCAAACCCCCGCGTAGAACTCGTATACAGCTCTCATCCGTACCTGCACTCGTACCCCCACGCTTTTACAAACGGCACGCTTTACAATGCGTCTTGCTGGTTTCACATTGCATGTTTGGAGAAGATAAGGTGGATCACCAGATGTGGAAGTGGTGAGTTAGACGAAATGCGTGAGACCAAAAATGTATAAGGTAACCAGCCAATACAAGTAAAAGACATGTCTGAGCCTACGATGCAATAGACGGCTCTTTAAACGAGCAAATATCACGACATACTAATGGTCATATTCCATATGAATGAGTTCCCCAAGGTTAATGACTGGAAGTGTGAAAGTTGGATCTCAGTCCCCGTATTCTCTGAAGTCTACAAATTGACCGTTTTGGTAGGTCCAAGTGAAGCACTATCTTACGAAGTACTGCCAACTCTTCATAGAAGTATGAGTTGCAAGTGAAGTATCCTCTCACACCTCAAGTCTAGCATCAGGACATACAACATAGTTGAGCCCTTCATTCTAAGCTCGATCTGAACAACGGTCAGTACCTACCATCAAGCTATCACATCAAATCTACTTGTACGAAGTACGAACGTACTTGTACTTCTGACCAGAACTCCTACAACGTCGGGTCCGTGCGTGACCTACGGCCACTCACTGCCGTATTCGTATCTATAACATATCTATTACTACTCATAAGTCTCTACTGCATTTAAAGAGGCAGCTCGAAGGAGACGTTAACGTCAATCTCTCGGGCCATCTCCACCACCTTGGAGAGCTGGCAGACCTTCTGGGCAGCCTCGTCGAGGTCGCCAAAGGAGAAAATCTTGAGGCCAGAGTCGGAAATGAGCTTCTGGGCCTCGGCGAGGTTGGTACCCTGGAGTCGGGCAACAATGGGGATGTTGAGGTTCATGTTCTGGGCAACGGCAATCAGACCCTTGGCAATGTTGTCACATCGCACAATACCTCCGAAAATGTTGACGAAGATGGCGGTGACACCGGGCTCGGAGGTGATGAGCTCGAAAGCCTTCTTGATGGCATCAGCAGTGGCTCCTCCACCACAGTCGAGGAAGTTGGCGGGCTCTCCACCGTACAGCTTGATGATGTCCATGGTGGCCATGGCGAGACCGGCTCCGTTGACGAGACAGCCGATGTTTCCGTCGAGCTTGATGAAGTTAAGACCGTGCTTGGCAGCCTCAATCTCCTCGGGGTCCTCCTGGGTCAGATCTCTCCAGGACCACACCTCCTCCTGTCGGAAAGAAGCGTTGTCGTCGAAGCCGAGCTTGGCGTCCATGGCAACCACTCGGTGGTCGGTGGTCTCGGACAGAGGGTTGATCTCGATCTGGGTGGCGTCCTTGTCGGTGAACACCTTGTACAGCTTCTTGATGTCGTCGGCAGCCTCCTGGGTGGCCTTGGAAGAGAAGCCGAGAGCCTTGGCAACCTCAATGGCCTGGGCGTCGGTGACTCCGGTGTGGATGTCAACGGGGAAGGTGTGGATGGCCTCGGGGTTCTCGGCAGCAACACCCTCAATGTCCATACCTCCCTGAGAGGAAGCGACAATGATGGGCTTCTGGGTGGCTCGGTCCATGAGGATGGCAACGTAGGCCTCTCGTCGGACGAACTCTCGCTCGACCACGTAGACAGCGGTCACGGGCTTACCCTGGGGACCGGTCTGCTTGGTGAAGATCTTGTGGTTGAGCATCTGCTCGGCGTACATCTTGGCCTCGGTGGGGGAGGAGATGAGCTTGACACCACCCTTGAGGCCGTTGTCAAAGTGACCCTTTCCTCGGCCTCCGGTCAGAGCCTGGGCCTTGATGACCATATCCTCGACACCGAGCTTCTTGGCAATGTCCTCGGCCTGCTGGGGGGTGGTGGCGGCGCCTCCCTTGGGCACGTCAATGCCGTAGTCCTGGAGGATCTGGGCAGATCGGAACTCGTGCAGAGACAGGTTTCGAGTCTGAACCTTGGCGACCTGGGTTAGTTTGGGGAAGGGGTAATAGGGTATGGGATTGGGGAATGGATAATTTGGGGCAATTTCAAATTGGTCAATTCGTGGGGTAGGCCACAAATTGCTCAAACTGCCAATTTTGCAATTACATCGCAATTGCTCGGTTCACCGTTGAAGCCATGCTCACGCACGGATTTCATATTATGTGCATGCATGTGCATTTAGCCGAGGCGTTTTTCCGGACAACGTCGAGGTGGTGGTGACGGAGTTCATGTCACCACTCGTTGTGGGCTCAATTGAGTGGCCTTGGTGCTCATATGCCACGGTGGCACTGTTACGTCGTCTGAGAGCCATCTCCGAACCCCTTCTCACGTACCACCGACGGGAAAAACGCGCACCGGAAAAACAGAAATTGTAGGCACACAAACAGGTAGGAGCCATTGTACCCTCTGTGGAGGTGCTCAATGGAGCCGTGTACTCACCTGATTAAGTCGAACAGCTCGAGATCGAGCAGCAATTCGCGAAAACATGTTGTGGGATAGTGTGTGGTTTGCTGGTGAGAGGAAAATTGAAATCCACGAGCCTTTTACTTTTTGGTTGACAGCACCGACATGTACACAGTGTTGACTGCCGGGTAACTTGGGTCTCTCTCTTCTTTGACACTCAACTCTGAAGTTTAGTGTGTGTTGGGGTCCAGTTTAGAGGCTCTTTTGGGGCCCTTTGGGTGGGCTAAAAACGCGGAACGGGGTCAGAAATCGCGAGCTACGGGTCATAACATGTTTGTCCGAGTCCCAGGGCCAAATCCATCCACTCCATCGCCCTCAATTGATGCCCCCTCAGCTCTACAACCATTCTCTTTCATGCTTACCCCTCTTCCAAATGCACCCGCTCAGCTTAAGGTTACTCTTTTTTTACATGTGTGCCGAGTAAAGACCTTGTGAGGCCGAGAGCCAAGGGGACATGGTTTCCTGGGAGATAGCGGTCGTCGCCGACAGTTTCCGAAATAGTGCCAGTCTAAGTCCGAGGTAGGAGGGGAAGGTTCTGAATGCGGTTTGTTTTTCCGCATTTTCCCGAATTCTGCTTATGTAATGGCTTAAAAGCGGCTGTATTTTTGCCCCATTGTACCTCACCCACATATAACCCCTCACTATAGACTGGTCAGTTACCGTGAGTCGTGCGGGTGATGAGCCGTGGACATTTTTCGCTTATAGACTTTTGCATAGAGTTGGACAGTAAGGAGGATTGAAGAGGAGGAAATTGGAGGTGTGTATAGGGTGAGCTGTAGGATAGCTGTAAAGCTGAAAATATGTCAGTATACTCATTGAGCGACGGAAGTTATGGATATGTACTTGTTTTGTCTCTATCTCTTATACTCCCCCCTCCTCGCTGTATATTACCCCCCGAAGAAGCTCCAGATTTGGGTCTCAATTTAAAGCCTCTGTTAACGGCGTGAAGCTGAAGGGGTGTACCTGATAACCGGTAGTATACGGCCTATTTGTTAGGGAAACACGTGAAAATTCGTCTACGTGTTCAATTGCCTGTCTTGACTATACCTACTAAGCCGTTTTTCCACAGCTACTCTCCTCTTCACACCACCTTCACGTTCTCTTCAAATAGCTCATTCAAACTTCAACGTGTGCGTGGCAGTCCTTCCACTGGACAGCAGGTTGCATCGAAGCACGGCTGGATGAGGAAAGAACCGGAGCAGTGCTTGCATATTCTAGTGGAAATTATAGTCCAAACGAGAGAGGCAGGCACAGCGTAGTGTGGAAAATTGGGGGTTGGTGAAAAGAAATTTTAGGTGGAAATTTTGGGTGAAATTTTTCACTGACAGAATAACCGTGGAGTGTGGATATTATAGAGGCTGAGAATGAGATCGGCTTTTGACGTCCCCATTTGGGTAAGCGGCGTATACTACCTGGTCACAGTGCTACGCGAATTGCAACACTCGTGCCTGTCACAGGACCTATTTTTCCGCAATTTCCTTTGGGTCTAGTGAACGTAATCAAATGAACGTGCTAACTTTGGAGGAGAGACAAGTGGAGTGAATAGAACACGTATCCAATAGACGTCTAAGCAATTGCTATTGCAGAACACCCGCAAACTACACCATACTCTCACCACCTTCTACACCTCCGCGGTTAGTCCGATATCCCCACTTTCTGCACATCCATCTTTTGACCGGTGACAGATGTCAAGGAAAATACACTAAAACCTGTTGGCGCCCCGAAAAGCTCCGAACTCAACCGGAGGGTCAAGAATGAGCACAGGGAGGCAGACCAGACCGACAGGGCTATGAATCTGACACGGGCTACCTCCGCACACACTATGAGCACTCGTACTCGTGCTGTAGACACGGATTAACTGAAAACTCTAAGTACTCAACAGATGAGACAGTGGGGGTCGTCTGTAGGAGGCTTGTCGGTGTTGGTGTTGGGTCATAGGCTGTGAGTTGGGGGTATTTCCATGATCTAAGATTATGATGTTGAGTGTTGGAGGTGGACATGGGTCTTAAGATGGTGCCAAGGTGTGCTTGAAGTCACCGAGTCTGGAAGCTCTACTCGTAGCTCACATCTGTAATACCCTAGCTCAGGTTATGAGCTAATGGAGTAATATAATACATGCTAAGAGCTATAATATCGCTCTGGGTATCTCTATAACCCCTATGACGATTTTTGTAGAATTTCCCCAATTTCAGTTAAGCTATTCGTTTCTCAATCCGGTTATGTAAGCACTTCTCACCTCCATCACCAAGCTCATGCACAAGAACCTAATCAGAAAAATATCACAGGTGAAATATCCAACTTGAGGTACGGGACATCAAAACGCAACGAAAGCGACAACTAAAACGATACCAGGGCAAAACAACGAACCGCATCTCACTCATTAATACTGCATCATGTCTACACTGAACGTCAACGACGCCAAGGTGCTGAATGCGAAGTTCGCAGTGTCCATTGACTCTGCTCAGAAACTCGTCAGTGGATGGATGAGCGACAGTGACAGTGACGATGACACAAACAACAGCGCCGACGAAGCGGCCCAGAAACTTCTGACTAAACAACTGCAGCCCGTTGCATCTTGGGCTGGAGTAGGATCGAAAGCTGGTCAGACCTCTGCATCCCAAGGACGGGTGACTAAGCCAGACACTTCGAAAATGTCTGCCTCGATGAAGGCGCTAAGTAAGATGCATAGCAAGGGAAAGGAGGGCAGTGCGGTGGCTGCGGTCACTCCGGTGATGCGACAGGCGTACGTGGTCAAGAAACCCGAGCCGAAAAAGGAAGAGTCTGATTCAGACGAGGAGGATATCAAGAGCCGGTCGAAGAAGTCGACAAAAACCACGGGAAACTTCTTGGACGAGTACAAAAAGACCAAGAAGAAGCGGCGATAGGTGAAGTTTGAGCACGTCCGATTATTTAATTATTGCATTTCCAAGATCTAGAGACTATTGTCGTACAACGTACAAGTATCGAATTGGAACAAAATTGTTCGACTCAGCCATCTTGTAATGTAACAACCATTTAACCAATACAATAACCAACTAGTGGGCTTCTCGTAGCGGCCATAGACTAATCAAACTTACAGTCTACTTGTATTATTCCACTGCTGGTCTCTTTCTATAGTCCGGTATTTCCACCACCTTACAAGTGCTAGAACTCGGACTCCTTCATGGACTAAAAAATCATAGCTGACCCGCCCTAATGATTCCAGGCACGCATTTCTGTGAGCAGCCACAGTAATGCTGACAAATGGGTCTGGACCTGTGGAGAGCGGATCGTTTGGGTTCACAAGTTCCGGGTTGGAACGGCTTAACTGCAGTAGCCTGCAGCCCGTTGGCAAAGTGGTCTGATTATTAAGTAAAATGTGAGATTTAGTTAGAAACTCGCAGTGCATCGATCAAGTACGGTTAAGCAAGAACGCTCTGTGAGCGGTGGGGTGTAGCCAAAAATGAAAAAGCTAGCCGTAAGCGCGATGGTGAAGATGTAGTACCGATTAAAGCACGAAAAATGACGCAATCACTATCGTCTAGCGCTCTACTAATGTTTCCACTACAGCTAACCGCCAATCTAGCAACAGAAGCACCCATCTGAGAGATCTACCTTCAGCACAGGTTAGGATAGCTCTCTTGTGATAGCAGCGTTGTAGATGGATGCTTGGCGCTCTAGTCTCTGGAGTTGGTCCGTTTAGATCTAAATATGGACGAGCTGGCCAGCGGGTTATTATTTGTACAAGCCACAGATACATCTGACAGTGGGGTAGATCCAGTCCATTCTATAGATCCAAGATCTGATCCAGAAGGAGGGTTAGGCAGTTGGTAGAGTTGATGGCTACACAAATTAGGGGTCAAAGGTGACAGATTTGAAGTCTCCACACTGTCAGAATGACTTTTGACACATTAATCAAACATCTCACGTAACATCCCCCTCCCATTCTCATTTCTCACGTCTATAACAGCTTAGAAACACAAGGAACCCGCCCACTAGACCAAACGCTAGACTAGACTTGCTCCGCGCTAGTGCTAGTCTACGTGAGACGTAGACAAAATTCAAAAAACTAGTCTAGACCTCGCGTTAACGGGTTCCATGGTTTAGCCGAAAGCTACACAGCCTAGGGGTTAGGTGTCGGGGCTTCGTTTTTGGGCGGAAACGAAAAAGAAGGACACGGTCATGTGATTGCGCTCTCTCTGGAGCTCGTATAAGTCACGTGGAACCATCTCAGAGAGGAGATAAGGGTCCAGAAGCGGCCGAGGGGTGCATTCCAGTGTGAGCCTTGCCAAGCCGTATAGGTTCCTCAGCGTATACGTTTGGGGGAAGAAGGGATGTATAACATGTTTTTTAAAGCTCTTCGGCGTTTCCGTCGGCGTTTGAGCTCCTTTTTCAAGTTCCGGTTTCCGTGCAAAACACTCGTATTCGTATCGAGTCTCAACAAAAGCCCATGGGTGATACTGAGATCGGTGCTACAGTGGGTAAAAGTGGGCGAACTGGGAAGAAGTTTTCAAAGGGCTCCCACGAGGCTCTGAGACACTTCTCCTCTCCATAGACACGGCTATTGAACGGAAGCGGTGTTCTGGAACGCCTAGACATAAATATCCGTCAGCATAAGTGACAGACACCTTCTTTGATGACCAACCGAAGCCCCCCATGTCACGATGCGCATACCCATAGCCGCCGAGTTATAGATGTTCGGAAACACTCCTGCGTCTCTGAATAGCACGGTTTAGACCGCACTAAGACGCTAGCCTTATTTTTAAAGGGTCTACCACCCGAAGAAGAAGACTCCATCAACAGACAGAAGCTATGACTTTGCATTTGGTCTCAAAGAAGGGCAAAAAAAAAAAAAAAAATAGAGCCAAAGGCACGGATTCGAGAGAGTACATACATACGAGCGAGCGTGGCACTGGGCAGTACAGTAGCGGCCTGTAACCTGAGTGTATCTGCCCTTGTGGGCCCCCAGAGTAGTGTGCTTTTTCCTGCAATCAAACGTTTCAGAGTGGGGCCTTCTATGCGGTTTCGGTTCGGAATCAAAACACTGGTTCTATCATCTTTGACGCGACACAAGGGCGGTCTCTGAGCTCGGTGGCCATAAATCATAACTTATTTGCCCTTACGAGCGCGCCAATTGAGATGGCGCTTTAGTGGCCTTCAAAAGACCTTAAAACATGAGGCTGCAATTCTCGAAAAGGACGCCATTATCCACTTTTTCGCGCTTCGTATTCGGTAAAGGACATGGATCATGTCTGACCCTGCGAGATTTCCGCCCTGGTGAAAACGGCCCTGTAGAGATTCACGGATTGGAACATGAAATATTCGTAGAGGGCACTAGACACTCGGTGCCGGTAAACCATCATGGTACAGAGCACTTCAGTAGTTCACGTTGTAAAGCCCTCGATCGCACTACTTTATAGACCCACAGTGAAACAGCTAATTCAGTTCGTCCCTCGATGGAAGCGAGTGTAGAACGTATATCGTACGATTACTTAGCGGAAAGATATGTCTTGAACAGTCGTACCGTACCTTGTCTACACCTTATCCAACGTAAACACCCACGGATACGACGATACACATGCTCACTACACTCTCGCTACACTTGTTAGGTACAAAATAAATAATTTTACAAAGCCGGTGGGTTATTTTCTCCTGTTTTTTTGTCATTTTGTCGTTTGTTGCTTGTGTTTTGTTCCTGCGCCGTCATTCGAGCCGGCCCAAGCGCCTGCGATCCGGGTACTGGAAGATCGCAAGCCGGGTGTGGGCCAGCGCGGTCGTTGTGTAAATGAGAGCTTCCTAACCATCTATCCGTACCATAGGCTGAGGGGTGCGGGCATGAAATCCAACGTATTAGTCTCTGTGTTGTCCACCATTATTTTCCGTCCACCGGGCTACCATTACTGTCCTCCGTATTACTGTCCTCTGTCCTTCACTCAATCTTGCGCTTCTTGTCACTGCTGCCCCCTTCAGGGTTCAGCAGTGCAGCCACAGACGCTCCTCGCGTACTACTGCTGCTGTTAGAGCGCGTGCTACCGCCCGACGGGTGTGGCGATCGGTACGGAGTGTGTGGAGACGAGTGGGGAGGCGGCGTAGAGGGCTCGTGAGGATGGGGGGTCGACGTGGGGGCGGCGTACTGCGGCAGAGGCATGGTTTCTGCGCCGGACGCCGTGTGTCGCCGAGCAGGGGCGTCCGTTCTGTACTTGAGCGCCTCTGCGAACCCTCCGCCCACAAACTCCGTCTTGTCCTGGCGGTGGAGCAAGGGGAAGGAGCCTGGCCGCTGGGATCGAGGCACGGCGCCTGGAGGACCGGCTGGGCCGGGGGAAGAGCCGAACGGAGGAGGAGGAGCTCCCCCGGGCTGCTGCTGGCCATGTGGAGGCTGCTGCTGTGGTGGTGGTGGGGGAGCAGAGGTGTGTGAGGAGGAGGAGGGAGGCGGAGCCTGTCCATCGGGACCGGTGGCGGGCTCCTTGGCCAACGGGTCAAAGTAGACACTCACTGCGCGGCCTCGCGAGCCTCTGTGGAACGGGTCTGCTTGGGGCACGGGGTACTGGGGCTCCGGTTGACGCCACTGAGACCCTCCAGGGGCTGTAGCGGACGCGGCGGCGCCTCCTGATTGCTGGTAAAAGTAGGGCTGGGCTGCGGGCTGGGTTTGGGCCTGCTGGGGCTGGGGCTGCGACTCGCGCCGGCCGTCCAGCGACGCCAGAAACGCGTTGCGGTGGCCCATGGCGTGCGCCACCCGCTGGCACTCGGTGTGTGCCGTCTCCACCGCCGCTCGGCCCTCGGTAATCCGCGGCAACACCTCCAGCAGGGAGATGACGTCCGACTGCAGCGACCGCACCGCGTCAATGAGCGCCGCCTGGGTGGCTGCCATGCGCGACACCGAGTCGTGGAGGTGCCAGGTTGCCGCCGTGGCTGCCGCTGCGGCAGCGTCGTCCGCCGGGTGCGGGTGGTGAGGATGCTGCGAGGGGTGCAGCATCATGTGGCCGTGCTGGGCTGCTGCTGCCGCTGCCGCCGCGGCTCCTACGTCCACCGAGCCGTTCATGCCCGGTGGTGCTCCTGCTGCCGGCGCCACTCCGTAGTCTGCCACCAGTCCTACGGGTCTGAGGGGCACCGAGTCTCTCTGGGAGGCCGACTGCCGCGAGGCCCGTCGCTTGATGCCTCTCAGAGACTCGACGTCGCCCCGCTTGAACGAACCGCCGCCATGCTTGAACTCCCACTGCGACGAGTCGCCCGTGTGGAAGGTGAAGGTGTCGTTGACCTTGTGGAAGCCGTACATGTTGAGCTGGCGCACAAACGACGACACGTTGGTGTGCTTGAAGTACTGGCGCAGCACCTTGGAGAACTCCTCACCGGGCGACACGATGAACGAGTCGTTGGAGGCTGACCACGAAATCAGGTGCTCGATGGACGAGTCTTCCAGCATCGAGTACAGCTTGTGGATGAACGCGGCCTGCGATACCTTTGGCGTGGTGCCGGGCTTCTTGTCTCCCGAGCCCTGGGACTGTGTCGGTTGTGTCGGTTGTGTCGGTTGTGACGTCTGTTGTGTCGCGGGTGGTTGTGAGGGCGCAGCCTGTGTCGAGGGGGGCTGCGAGGGCTGTGAGGGCTGTGGCGGCGCCTGGGTCGTGGGCTGAGAGGCCGGCTGGGTCGAGGGTGCAAGAGGTGCCGGCTCCTCCTTCAACACCACCGGCTGGGTCATGAGGGAATACATTGGTTTGGGCGGCATGTGCTCGGCCCGTTCAACGTCCATCATCGGTGTGGGTCCACTGGTGTCGTGTGTGAGAGAGGTGTGAGAAGACAAGATGTGTTGTGAGAGAGGTGGGTAGTGTGTGTGAGTAAGTTGTGTCTAAGTGTGAGCGTTTCCTGGCTTGGGTTGTGGGGATTCGAGTGTCAACTGGGGTATTTGGCTGCTCTACACTGTCATGGCAAAAACCCGGGTGTCGTGGCAAAGGGGGGAGTAGAGACGAGAGTGTATAAGTGGTTTCTGCAATCCGTCTCTCTCTTGGGTGAGTGTGAGTGTGTCTTGTATGTTGTGTGTGGTGCTGTGCTGTGCGCTGTGCTTTTTGAGTCTGTCCTGTTGTGCAAAAACACAAAGTGCAACGCCATGGTAGAAAGCTTGGCCCACACTGAGTTGCAAAACCCTATGGCGTAGACTCAAACTTAGAAATCTCGATTCACGCTAATACCAGAGTCCACTAATAGGTTTAGGGTCCCCAACGAGGTGAGAGTTGGATGTGGAGTGTGAGCATAGATGGGAGGGCGTGGGTTGAAGATGAGCATTTTTGAAAGCTCTTACAGTGCTGTGTTCTATAATTCTGTTCAAAGTGCCCCATTTCCACCTCACCTTAAATCTCCACCTTATTTGATTGTCCACAAGTCTCCAATTCACCACCTTAAATACTTGCACCAACAAGCCGTTTCGAACGTGTTTCGGATGGAATCTGTGACATGGACCAAGGGCGATCCCATCTCTGGGTCCTGCCAGGTCCCATCCGCACGCACACCCTCGGCAGAAAGAGTTACAAGACTTATGACAGTGTCTCAGAGAATAAGGAGCACAAGGCTTTGTTTGAAAGGGTCGTAAAAGTCGGTAGAAATGGGTACGAGCCCGCTACGCACTCGCACATTGTCCATGTATGTTCTCCTTGCACTGTACAGATGTTTGCTTCACGTCTGCCAATTTTCCAACCGTTCTTTTCTATTTTTGCAATTTTTGCAATTTTTTTCAATTTTCCCTTTTACTGGCCAAAAGCAAAATCAAACGTGCAGAGCGAGCGTTTTGTCCCTTTTCGAAAAGGAAAGTGCAAAACGAAAAAAAAAAGAATTGGACAGGACAAGAAAGAGAGAGAGAGGGAAGGAAACGTAGAGAGGGAAAG
Source organism: Yarrowia keelungensis (assembly GCA_001600195.1). Lineage (NCBI taxonomy): Eukaryota > Fungi > Ascomycota > Dipodascomycetes > Dipodascales > Yarrowia > Yarrowia keelungensis. Next base: position 2,633,198 of record BCJD01000002.1, on the reverse strand, counting down.
GGAAAAGAAAAAAAGGAAACGAAAAAAAGAGTGGGAAGGCTGAAATTGAAAAAGCAAAAATAGGAAGCGATAAAAAAAAAGATGAAGTTGCAACAAGAGCTCTCGTCTCTGAGACACTGGCAAGACTGCTGCTCTTTTTCGCCTCTGCATTGGCCTTGGATAATGCAGAGATATGAAAAGCGCGGCTTGGCTGGGGGGCATCGCAGCGTCACTGCCAGAAGGAGTAGTTCCGAAAGTGCTGCTGCGGCCTGGACAAAAGCCGTTTGCAAGTAATACTGCACCCACAACGAGTAATATAGGGCATTGTAGAAGGTGAGGTACGTGAGAGGTGGAGATGGTGGAGATAAGTGGAGGAGGTGGTGTGTGTTTTTTTCAGAGGTTTGAGATTTTCACTTGTATTTTGGTTAGACTATGTAGAGTAAGTACAAGTCGTAGGTTCGAAGCAGTGTGCAAGCACCTTGAAGAGGTACAAGGGTTTCATCCCCATTTAATCCAGTACTCCCTTTTCCCCACAGGTCGAGCAGGTGAGAGGCGTAATAAAGACTGCTGATTATTCCCGTTTTTTACAGACAACCACATACGACGGTGGAGCGTAAAGATCTTGTGGCATTGTGCCAGTAGCTCAGGGCATCTGCATGTAGAGTTACAGGAGATGGGAGGAAATTGAAGGTCAAGAATGATGTTGCAATATTGCTATAAATTGGATAAATTGTGGAATAAATTAGTAACCAGGCTTGCAGCTCACCTCTCTCTCTCTGTGTCACCACTCCCCGTGTCACTCCTGCTTGCACCTCTGACCCACTTGTCAGACGTCAACGTCAAGTCAAGTCCGTGTCAGGGCCTTAACCGCCATCCGGTGCAGCCGTGACAGTGGAGGGGTTCATGCGTTCTCTTGAAGGAGAAATCGAAACCGTTTCTACATACACACTTGTAGGGTACCCACCGTGCGCTAGGTAGTGATGTAGAGTGGGTACTCGAATACGAGCGCTCACCCGTAGACACAGCAGCTGGCTCTAGAAGTGCCTGGAAGCCTTGGAACCTCCAATTATGACGTATTCCTCCGTCTCCCAGGCTACTGTACCCCATTCCGGCGACCCACCCACACTCTCTTGTGTCTCTTTCTGACGTTTTCTGACTTTGGCAACAAGGACGTTTCTGGCCCTGTTTCTTTGAAAGCTCCCCACAGCCGAGGATGTGCGTCTTGTAGGAGTCCGACAAACAAAGTCACAACGACGGTGCAGCCCAAAAACGTTGAGCGCAGACAAGGAAATAGCAGCGGATGGGGTGCACGGGGTCAGTAATAACGATTTCGTGGCGCTGCTATTTTTGCGATTTTTTTCAAGCCGTTACACCCCCCGTTCTCTGGCATCTGTCATCCGGGAATACGACGTGAAGATGTCAACTGGGTCAAATAGGTAAATTAGCCTAGGTTGACTGGCTGTGAAACTTGAAGGTGGACTTTGGTGAACGTTTTGGTGGTGAACAAATCTGGCGATTTTCTACCCTGGCACATACCTGGCCCTTTGAAATTACTCTGTGGCTCATTGTATGACGTTTATTGTCTGGCCTTGTGTTCTTATACATTTATCATAAATTTATCAATTTTTTTATTCTTCTAATTTGCCACATTTTCCTCCTTTAAATTGTTACAAAATCGCCCAAAATCGTCCCTTCTAACCATCTCACGCAAGACACTGTCTCACCGCTCGTATTTGACGGTCAGCTCCATTCCTTCCGTTCTCTAGAGACCCGACTGGCACCCTGGCCTTTGTTTCTATTTTTTTGCATATGCGATCACTTTCTTTTTCTCCTGTTGTGGCCTTTAAAAAACGCTTATTGACAGAGGGTCATAAATCTGCGAGACCCCCTAAGTTTGAGTCTACCGTAACAGGCAATGGCATGGAGGCGCAGTCAGTTGTAAGAAATCACAGGAATGAAGAGGAACAAAACAGAGTAATAGCAGAGCTCTCATAGTGATGACTAAGCACCTAACACCCTTTTAACCCCTTTTTTATCCATTTTATCCACCCCAAATCTCCTCTTCTCCTGTCACTCGAGCTCAATCTGAGACAAACTCCCAACTGTTAAAGGTAACCTTATCCCCCAACTCTGTTAGATGGAGCCCGGTGGTACCTGTTTAACTTAATTAAGAATGGCTAAGTACATGCGATACAGATAGATGAGGGCGTGTCTGGGAAAGCACGGTGCTACGCTTGCAAAAGACAGAAAGCCCCCGTCTTTTTGCGGGCTCCGTACCAGCAACAGCAATCGCTCCTCATGCACATGCAAGACCCGCCTCCAGAGTGCGTTACCGCTCATTCACTGCACCCTCAAAGATTGCTTGTGCGTTTCGGTTGTTTCACGGTAACCCTAGTTTGGTACCCGTGAAACCCAAATCTGGTTTGGGCAGAAACGGCAAAGAGGTCCAGGGGTCTATTGGGTGGTTAGATGGTGCCTGCAGTCGTGTTGGCGGTCCAGAATGACGAATTGGATCGGTATTTGTGATTAGTCTGACATTTTCCCGGTTTTTTCCACCCCAAATCGCCCCAGATCTCCCTTTTTAATTTACCAATAATATCGCCAAATAATTTCAGACAAGAAAGCGGATTAAAATCACAAAAAACTGCAAAAAATAAATAGACTCAAATGTAGGTCCCAGGCAAATCGCCGGATTGGGCACAACGTAGCAACTAGCTTAGTAATGGAAATCATGATTATGATGATGTCATATCATAGGAGGAAGGGTGTTTAAAAGTCTAGATATGTGCTGTCTTGACTGGTGGTTGGGTGTTTGGTGATAGTCTGTGGTTTGGATGTATGACTGGGTGTGAGCATGTACAATTTGGGTGTTTTGTAAGGCACAAAATAGAGACGCCGATACATACCTGATACTCATTATTGCGTCTCTCTGAGGCGTGTTCCTTACAGTGTCCCCTGTCGTAGATTGACCTTATTCTCTTCTTCTCTTGTCTTCCATCTTCTGGCTCCTTCCACAGTTTGTTTCTAACAGAAGCATAGCTATATTCTACAGTGTCCTACCTCTGCAATGTCCACACTGTAAAGAAGTAGAGAGTAGTCACACATAATCGTGCTCCCATCTGCTTGACTCCATCAATCATGACATCGTCGAGTATCATGGCACAAAGATATTGTGTAGTTCGGCCCGTTAAGTGGTGGACTGCACTCCACGCTAACACTATTTGTTCTAAACGGGATCAGGGTTCGCCCAAGACTCGATCATACGATTTGCACACGTCTCTGGAGCTCCAACGATCTGCAGGCTGAGCCCCCGGCCAGCAGAGTTTGCCGGAGGCCAGGGTCGTGTACATGTGGTATGTACGGATATACGATGAAACAGCCCGTTTGGACCTTTTGAGGGCGCTGGAAGCGTGGCTCTAGACAAGGAGGAAGGGATTGGCGTCCGGAGACGAGCGGCGATAGACAGACAAGCTGCTAATACAGCATATACCCCAGACGACCCGTCTTTGTGTTGCATTGTTTGCTTTTAGACGCAGTAGCAGGGTAGCGATGCCGTTCGCGACATGGAATGGCGGGGCATCGGCATTATCGGCTTTATAAGAGCTGTGGATGTAGAATTTGCGGGGCAAGTTGAGATTCGCGAGTGGGTCCACCTGGGGAGCGGGCTGGTGAGCTCCGAGTGTGTACAGCTCGTATATTCGCAGCAATCTAGACTCTTGGTTTGGCTTACACTTTGCCAGCTACCCGAGAATGTGTATCAGATAGTAACGTCGTGATTTCTTTTTCCGACGTAATAGCACATGAAACGGCAGCTGGTTGTATCGTAGAGATCTATCTTAGTTGGTTTGCCAGTGCGGGTACACGAGATAGGACTGTTCGTACTAACGGTATGTACATCCATATGAATAGCATTGTCGCTATGACAGTACAAGTAGCATCTTGAACTGTTGTACCACTTCCAGTCTTTCCTCCCTACTTTGTCCCCACCAATTGCGCTCAATTGATCAACATTGTCACCTTACACTCCCTCCTTCACCTCTTGGAGATCGTTTCAATCTCTCTATCTCACACGGCTCTGCACAGCCTGGTCCCCTGGAGCCGTTGTCTTCTGTAACAGTGTGGAGACCCGTTGCTTTTTAGACCTGCAGGCTGACAGGATGATGGGATCGCATCCGGAACGTTGAGACGAGCTCTCCCACATGGCTCTATACATTCCTGTTTCAGCTTGTACATCCAATCCATCCCGATCGTCCTGGGGTGCTTTGTCCATGCGGGAGTAGATACCCACACCGTCGATGGAAGACGAAAGCGGGTGGAAACGAGCCTAAGGGCGAGTCTAAGAGCCAGGCCAAGCTTTCCATCTCCTGTAATCAAATAATAATCGCCAATCGGTCATAATTGGACACAATAGTGCGTCACCGTGAGAGGTAAAATGACAAGGTCCCAGTAATTCGAGAAAATTGGCTAGAATTTTTTTGAAAACACTACCTGACTCTTCTCACCTCGCTCTCCATTTCTATAGCAAATACGCCATTATCCACTTCAAACCCGCTACGTCCCCCAAATCCGACTTAACTTTGCTTTTCTCGTATATATACCCAATCTGCGCTCAGACAGTACCCCTGACGGGGCGCATAGCCGAAGTCTGAGTCTGGCTAAAATTACCAGTCGTGAGAGAAGGCTTACGTTAGCGAACGTTTTGAATTAAACGAGATTGAGACGGGTCCCGGAAGCAGCCTAGCGGGGCGGGTCATGTGACGTCATGTGACCGAGCACAAACGGAAAACGCTGCCGCCGCTTTCTCGTCACGTGGGATTGCTTCCCCATGTCTCACATATTTGCTCAACCGAGGACTCACTCTCTTTCCAGCACGCCAATCCACATGTACCTCGGCATGCCCGCTGGCCTACGGACATTTCCGACCACGTATAAAGACAGTGAAATGAAAAGTGGCCGCAAAAGCGAGACAGTGACGCAAACATTAACGACTTCCGCCGCACGGGTCTGCTTGACAAACGTGCCTGGCCAGATGAGACGTAAAAGTAGCAACCGAGACACGACCAAGAGGGCCAAAGTAGGCTTGTTCTGCGTCGTACAAGTGATGGAGATCAATAAACGCGTCTGATACAAGCAGAACTATGGATTCGAGTCTGCGACACACAAGCCACGAATACAAGCCTTTGTGCGTGTAAATAAGAGGGACTTGTGAAATCCGAGATGTTAGAGAAGTGCCTTATCGGTGCTTGAGCGCTTTGAATGAAGCTCAGTGTTCCGGTCAGGCATCACCTCGGTCACCTTGTGTAATTCAGCTAACGCACTATCACGTTCGGGAACTTTCTCTACAGTAAATTAGTTATTGCTTGTTTGGTTTCTTGTTCCAACGCCTGGGAACTTCTACGACGCCTTCCACAACGCTTCTTTGCTTTTCCAGCTGCTTCTTTTCTTGTTCCACGGTCACCTGTGGACCAATGGTAGTATAGGGCGTTTCTTTTTACAGAGCAGACAGAACATCTCCCTCTCCTTGTTGTATACTCACGTTCAACTGAATTTGCCACTGAATCGTACCACTTTGAGTGAGTTCAAAGTCTCAAACGGGCCGTTTAGACGAGGATTCGCTTCTAGTGTCAGAAATACGAGCATACGAGTTTAGAAAAAGTTCCAAAGATAGCACTAGAGATGAGACAACACCTGCCAAGGTAAGAGGAGATATCAGAACAAGTGTTCGAATCTGAAGTTCAGACAACAAACTCGACCTACAGATTCTAGGCCTCGTACTCGTACTCGTACCCTTGTTGCATCAGCTCATTTCGCAGGTACACGCCATCACCAAGCTTCGCGTGGGGGTCAGACCTTGTTGGCTGTATACTTCCAGGCAATGTGACGCTTGAGCGTGAAGAATGAGTTTAGACGAGCCCGAGAGTTCGGAAACGCAGAGTTGCCAGTGGCAAATAGGCATTTCGGTTACTTTAGCCCTACTTCTGCGGTTCAGGGTACCTGGTCATCGAAACCAAGTGTGCTAATGTCGCCGATGCCTGCTGCACGGAGCAACTGCAACCCCGTGAAATGAGAACCTTCAAATACCAAGAAACCAAGATGGCGTAGCATTGGCGATCGACTGAGTGACAAGCGGGTGACTGACTGATAGATGATAGACTATGAGAGACTACAAGAATGACAGACATAGCCCAGAGAAATGATAGACAGCTGAATGGTATGTGATTGACAGGTGGATCTTGGAGTCATGAGATGTAACAGGTGTCTGACATTCTCGTGGCTGTACAGATCCCCTGCAGAGTCTATCTCAACCATCTCATTTATCAATTCTTCTATAAGAAGCTTGATGTCCACGATAACGAAATTGGGGTAGAACGACAAGATGTACGGAAGCTCCAGTAGTAGAGCTGAGGGCGTGTAAAAATATCAAAAATAACGAGAAAAATGCGACAAACACGATGCTAAACTCCGCTGAGCGCTCAGACGTCTCCTCATTTTTCCACAATGAAATCCGTTCCTACCTCGTAGCTGCAACGGAGATGGGACCCGGGACGCATTTCAACGAAGATGAATGGAACAAATGAAGAAAATGACACGGTGGAAGTACTTCAAAGAGCTTCAAAAATGAAGTACATACTTCCTTTTCTGTTCAAATAGCCCCCAAATCTCACCATTAGTCATCACTTCAACCACCACTACAATTAACCTTTTCTCTAATTACACAACCTCCCAAACACCACTCTAACATCACCAACACCACTATCGAAAATGGACGATCTGCCCCAGAAACGACGCAGAAAGACGAAAACCGAGGAAGATGAACCGGTCGGCACGATAAAGACGAAATACGAGACCGATCCCACGGTTCTCATGCGTCTACGACCCCCACAGCCTTCAGTAGCAGACTTTGGACCCATCAAAGAACCACCAAAAAGAACAGGTCCAATTGTTGAAGGAGAACCAATTGCTGCTGTTACAGGTACGGGAACACCCGTTTCCGGGGCAACGACGATGGAGGAAATCCCGCTCAACAAGAGGGGATTTCGATACACAACCTGCTTACCTAATACTCAACTGGACGACATTATGTACTCTGTGGGCGAATCCAAGCCGTATTCCGTGTGCATGAGCGCGTCTGACCGGTCGGGGATGTGTCACGTGGACGAAAATACAGTCACGTGCGACGGAGGATGGAGAAGTGCACGTGCCACAGCGTGCTTGAGAGAGGGTAAATGGTACCATGAGGTCAAGGTGGGAGATAGTGGCAGTCAGGTGACTGAAAATGGCACTCCTGTTCCTGCTGGTCACGTGAGACTGGGTTATAGTCGTCGAGAATCGAATCTCGAGACTCCTGTGGGTTTTGATGGTTATGGGTATGGTCTTCGGGACGTTAATGGAGATCGAGTTCATGTTAGTCGAACTAAGTCGTTCATGTCTTCAGGATTCAAGGCTGGCGATGTGATTGGTCTTCTGTTGACGTTGCCCAAGGAAGTGGAGCATGATTATACCCAATTGAAGCGAGATCGATACCCCATCAAGTACAAGAATCAGTTGTTCTTTGAGATGCTTGAGTATATCCCTACGAAAAAGATGGAGAACTGGATGAATCCGAAGAAAGGAGGAGTTTCGGCTATTGCGACAGCTGGAGGAGCTGATCCTGTGGCTAATCACATTCTAGATGGTCAGTCTTCCTGGGAACCTGCAGTTTTGGAAGGATCCAGTATTGAGGTGTACAAGAATGGAGAGTATATGGGCACCATGTTCAGTGAGTTGCTGGACTACAGACCTCCTTATTCCAAGTTCAATGCCTCTTACTATGCTGGAGACGCTGATGATGGTTTGCTTGGGTACTACCCTACTGTCAGTTGTTTCAAGGGAGGTAAAGTGGAGTGTGTGTTTGATAAGAGCGAGTTTTCCGCTGTTCACGACGATATCAAGCGAGGCATGGAGTCTGGAGAGATCAAGTCCGTGGGTGAGCGGTTCGATGAGATGATTGCTGAAGATGTGGCATACGATGTTCTCGACCAGGTTGGTTTTGAGCTGCTCACGGGAAAAATCTAAGGAGGGTATTTATGAGAAGAAGGGAGGGAGGATTGTACAGTATATAGTAACTAGCATATTTGGAATTAAGGGACTTTGTAGAGAGTGCGAGCTGTATAAGCACAGGACTTTAAGTAGACCCAATAGTTTCACATCATCTTGACCACAGGATCTTACTGCAATTAGATCAACATAATAGACATCAGCCCTGAGACAAGAATGAGAGACTGGATCGAATTATCTACAATACATACTGGATGTTTTCATAACTTGGTTGTCTTCACTAATTACGGCAGGTGTAGTCCCTTCACCTTTTAGTTATGGTTTGTTAGGGTGACAACGTCATCCACGGATCCTAATTTGAGGATTCCGTTGAGATTATTCTTCGAAATACTGTTTACGCAACAGTTTCAGACTTGTTTTCAATATTTACGAAGACTGAGACTTAAAGGGTATTCCTATGTGTCTCAATCACAGCTCTCAGTGTCAGCTCTTAAGTACATTTTGTTAAGGCAAACCTGATGCTCCCCTGTGAGGCTATGCCATCTTCAATGAACGACACTCCAAAACGATTAGAACTACCGCAAGAGATTCAATTAAAAGACATGATGATGAATGACACTCAGAGTATCTAACGAAAGCACTAATCATCCGTTTCAAACAATTCCCCTGCTTTTTTTCACCCACCACCCGATACCAAGCTCAGATTAGACTTCTCCTTACACGTGATGGGAACGCTAAGAGAGGGAGACATGACACAGTGTAGACGAATGAGCACGAAGAAGAAAAAAAGAAAAAGCACATAAAAACGATGGCCTCATGAGAAGGAAATACATTTTCCACCAATACAACATACTCGTATACTAATAGCTATCCACAACACATAAACTTTTGCATTTAAGTTTAAACACGTCCTGTACTTGCTTCAACATCACCATCTCCTTCGTCACGTCACCACACATCATGAACTACTACCAAGGAGGGTACAATTCGGGCCAGTTTTACCAGTCGCAGTTTGACGGCGGTGCCGACGGCCAAATGGGCGGCTCTTCGGGCGCTGCGGACGACGGATACGGAGGATACGGCGGATCGGCCGGCATGCTGTCCACAGGCATTTTGGCAGCTCTGGGAACATCGGGTTACCCTGGAGAGCCACCGCTGCTGGAGGAGCTGGGCGTCAACTTTGGACACATCAAGACCAAGACGTTGACGGTGCTGAACCCCTTCCGGGCCATTAGTCAGCACATTATGGACGACAGTGATCTGGCGGGTCCTATTCTTTTTTGTCTGCTGTTTGGCACGTTTCTGCTGCTGTCGGGCAAGGTGCATTTCGGTTACATTTACGGTGTGGCGCTGGTGGGATCTGTGTCTCTGCACTGGATTCTCAAGTTGATGGCTTCTGACGTGTCCATCGACTTTACACGAACGGCCTCCGTGCTGGGATACTGTCTGTTGCCGCTGGTGGTCATTTCCGGTCTTGGCGTGGTCATGAAGCTGGACGGAACTCTGGGAGCCATTCTGTCGCTCGTGAGTGTCACATGGTGCACATGGTCCAGTAGTGCCATCTTTGTGTCGGTGCTGCGGCTCTCCGACATGCGGGCCCTGGTCGCCTACCCCCTGGCATTGTTCTACGGAGTCTTTTCCATCATGTCCGTGTTTGCAGAGACTTCGGGAAAGACGACTTCAACTTAAGGTGTTGCAAGGTGAAGGTATTGTAACGAAAGGTGTTGCAATCGAGGTCTGAAAGAGACCAGAGGAGGAAATATAGAGAATGGATTTTGATATGAGATGGTGTAGGCGGAGAGAGAGGAAGCAACCTAACGATGTGAATGGCATCAAGAACGTACAGTTCCTGAGTGCCATAGTATCGTAATATGGGTGTCATTGGATTGCTGGAGAGACGGTGGTTGAGTGTGTGTGTATGGTTTGACGAGGGTGCTTCTATTAGAGAAGATATTTCTGTTCTTGTTTTTGTGTCGAATTCAGGCGGGTTTCTTTTGGTGATGTTACACAAACACAAACAGATTGACTCGAATGTCCAATTTCGTCGTAATATGGTCAATATGGGTGTGTTTGGAATGGGAAAATTACGACAGTTTGAATGGCAGGAACCATGGAGCGGTATTTTCTAATGTGATTAAAATGTTTTGATCCAAATATTCAACAGATTTAAGGTGAACAGCTTGAAAAGATCTTTGTTTTGATTTTCAACACGGTGTTTGTGTCACTATAGCTATTTTTTGAGCACAAACCAACTCTTCCTCTTACACTACACTTCGACACAAACAGAAAATGATACCACGGTGAGCTGAGATACCAAGAAGATACCAAACAATTCCCACCGATACATGGATACAGAAGAACCGGTCATATGCTCCCAAAATGGTCCTTTGGATGAATCAATGCTGTTATGTGCCTCATGTTGTGACAAATTTGAGACGTCACTTTCTAACACAGAACCCGGTGATGTTGAGAATGGTGACGATTACACGGCAAACTAGCTATTTCAAACACAGATAAGTCACCTCCCTGACTTTCCAGGTCTCACCATCTCTAATCAATTCGTTGTTTAAAGGAGCAGTGTTATCACGCTTTTATTACGACTTCAAGATGAGCAGAGGGTCAAAAACTCCTGAAACTAGATCGTGTCATAGGTCCACTCTGAATCTCATCAAAGCGGAACTCGAGGCCTTTACAGTTCTTCGAAACTGTCCCTAAGTCAGCTGAAGGCAACGCTTCAGAGCCGTATCATCACAACAGTAGAAGCATTGTGGGATGATCAAAGCGGACAAACAAGTTCTGGAGGTGTTTCGAAAAACAAAGAGCCCGTTTAGGAGCATTCCGAACTTCGCTTTCAATTTCGAAGGTTTTTGTCTCACCCTTGTCAAGATCTAGCTGTACTGTAACGTTTGTAAAGACTTCAAGAGAGAGCCAACACTCAGATACTGTTCTATATACGAATCGTTCAATTACCTAGAGCTCCGGGAATTACCTCAACAACTCTCGCAGTCTCTAACACATGACTTCACCTTTCAATCACCAAACCAAGTATAGCTAGCTAGCTACCACTACAAGTAGAATACATTTCAGACAGCTCAGAACAAGCTGACTTGCCTCAGATACCCCAATAGCCCATTTTTTCACTTTTTTTTTTTTTTTTCTCATACAATCAATTGACTAAATACTTAAGTAGGTACCGTTCTGAATAATCGAATGTATGTAACGTGGTTACTTGAAGACTTGTTAACGTGAAATTCAGAAACCTCCGGGGAGGGAAAACTGGTGTTGTATCAGGATTTGACGGTCACGTGACTTTTTCAGCCCGCTATAACGTTCCAACACCAAAAATTTCCAGTTGCGGCCATATCCTGGTGAAAATACGGCTTCCCGTCCGATCAGCCATAGTCAAGCACCAGAGAGCCTAGTTAGTATTGTAGTGGGAGACCATACGAGAATCCTAGGTGCTGCAATTTTTTCCCTGTCGTACAGCGGCATGTTTTTTGGTCTGCAATACTTCAAATCCTTGTCTCCTATCTTTTAGCTTAGTCAGACAATGAAAGTATACAATAAGATCGTAAAAGTGCCCCGAAATGGCTAAGATTTTTGCCACCGAAGCAGAAACGGAACAGGTTCTTGTCTTCTATCCGCCTGGAGCGGCTCATCTTTTCTTACACGTTCTATAGCATTCTCTTGATGTCAGAAAGGAGGTGAAAAAATAAGGTCTCGTATATGCAATGGAGATTGAAAGAATAAATGGTGTATAACGGCGTGAATAGAGGAGTTATTGGTGTCAATAGACTTAGATTCAATTGAATAGTCATTATTTAATGCCTCATTTTTTCATTTTTGTCACACCTGTTATATTCCACCACCTTCCACACTATTCTCTTCCCTTCGACGCGCTTCTTCATTATGCATCTTTCATGCAACCAGCCATTTAGGTGCGTTTTTCATGCACATTTTTTTGCCACCAGCCATCTCTCCTGAACCATAACTACCTCTGTCAGGAATATATAAACCCTCCCTGGGTCCCACTTTTTTCATCAGAATCCGACCAGTTCACTCTGAGTCATTCTGGAGATGGAAGGTGCCTTTTATAGCCCGCTGAGATGCGGAGCTGACAAGCAGACCTGTCTCATACGACGAGGATGAAGAGCTTCGCTAGCTATGACCATCTGATGAAGTCGAACAGCGAAGACTAAATGTCCGTTTGAGCTGTGCAGGGCAATGTGGTGAGATTCCAGTTATCCCTGTCTGGGTGAAAATCCCTATTCGGTCAAGAGACTCACGCTATGACGCATTGAAAAACATGTATGAGCCTGAGAAGGTGCGATTGAGCTTCTGGTTGGGCGTTTGAGCTGAGACTTGTGTTTCGGCGAGTTCTTCACAGAGGCGAGTACGACCGCTTGAGCCAAGAGGCAGTAAGTCCAATGGTTGACCGCTTGAAGAAGTGTCAATAAATCCCCTCGGGTTGACCTCCTTGTTCGATGTCAATAAATCCATTGGTTGCCCGCCATGAGCTGAAAACGCCTTGAGCAAAGAGCCCGAGATTTATTCTCCGTGCCTTGTGAGTTCTTGAGGACCACATGAGCAGCCGCCAGAGCAAAGAGCCAGGGCCAGAGCTGAAATGCCAGAGCCAGAGCCATCGACGAGAGTGGGTGAGATTCCCGATACTCTGAAGAGTGGGTGAAAGTCCCGATACTCTTTTGCAGGTGAAATTCCTGATACTCATAGGTGAAATTCCGTTTGAGTGTTCTCACAGGGTGAAACTCCTTTGTGAAAGTCTCTCATAGGGTGAAATTCCTATATGAGAAGCCGCCTAGAACTGAAGAGCCAAGCTGCAATGCCAGAGCTGCCAGAATGCCGAGTAGCCAGCTGAGCCGCTGAGCTGAGACGCAACTAGAGCAAAGATCTGCCAGACAGACGCCGTACACGGTCAAAAGAGCAACAAAGCCAGAGCCACTACAATGTGAGTCAGAGCCAGAGCCACAGTAAGTCCCTTGAGGCAGTGAGCCGAGCAGAGAGCCGATAAGTCCAAAGAGCAATAAGTGCCGAAGACCAGAGCCAGGGCCATTGAGCCGAGGCCAGAGTCGAACTGCGAGCCGATAAGTCCAGAGAGCAATAAGAGCACAGACGAAAGCACAGAGCCAGGGTCAAGAACCGAGGCCAGCTAGTCTTCCAGACACGAGCAAAGAGCCAGTAAGTCCAGAGAGCAATAAGTGCCAAACGCCTGTCATATCGAGCCAGAGCTGAAATGCCAGAGCCACAGGTCAGAGCCAGAACCATTGAGTCAGAGCCAGTCACCTTCTACGAGCAAGAGCCAGTGAGTCCTACAAGGCAATAAGAGCCAAACGCCGTTTCAAGCCAATGAGTCCACAGATGCAATAAGAGCTTTACAGTGCCAATGAGTCCGAAGAGCAATAAGAGCCGATATTACGCCAGAGCAAGAGCCAGTGAGTCCACAGATGCAGTAAGTGCCAAACGCCAGAGCAGATACAGACAGAGCCAAAGGAGCCAGGGCCAAAGAGCCGAGGCCAACCAGTTGCCAATGAGTCCAAAGAGCAATAAGAGCCAGAGCACGAGCCAAAGTCTTAAGGAGTAGGCAGTGAACCTCAAAGAGAGGATGTAGCTGACCGAACCTGATCTATCTAAATAGTTTTGAGAGGAGTAGGTGAAATTCCGAACCTCTTGGGTTAATAAATCTTGGACCATAGAGTCCCACCCAAATTCAAGTGTAGTGTAGATGAGTTTTATTGTACCTGTAGTTGTGCTGTATTTTTTCTTTCTTTTTCTTTTTCTTTTTTCATTTTTTTTTTCTTATCGGATTTGATCTCCAGTCAATAAGAAGAAAATACCTTTTGAGATGGACTCAAAAAAACATTTACGCGAACAGACATTCCATTTTAAGAGTATTCTTGAAATGGTATCGTAGTCTGAGCATGGCAACCATCTATCTATAACAGCCTCACTGTTCAACTAACTGGTCTGGCTGAGGCTGAACCTCATCAGCCTCAAATGTAGCTATATATAACCGCAGAAACGAGTAAGTAACTACCAAGTATCCCGCCACTCTAAAAATGACCTACGAAACCCCTCCTTCCTACACCTCTTACTGCCTCAGTCACCAGCAGTACTTTACACCAGACACCAAACCTCATCATGTGACTTTCTGTGGTGGTCCATACCTCAATTTAAAAGGTCAGTGATCATAGTGACCTTCGTTAATGTATATTATCTACTCTATATGTTTGTACTTGTAGAAGTCTCTCATTCGCTCTTGCTTTCAATCTCACAGTGAGACCTCCATTGTAGACTGCTTAGTATCCAGGTGACATTCAAGACGTAATCAAAGACGGTAAGTCACCTTCCAATCTCGTCAGCTTGAAAAACCTGTCTGAATTCCTACCTCTTTCTTTCTTTGGTATTGAGTCTCATAAATCTGTTTACCACCTTGGTGCTCCAACTACGCACCTTGGAGACACTCCAGATGCACCTCCAGAGTTATGAAACCCTCTATCTTTCATTCGTGCCTCTAACGGAAGTCTTATCACTCCTATTGTCTCACAATATCAACACGGTCACTCTCTACATTCTACGAGTAGCACCCTTTGAAGAAGACATTCAAGCCACCTTTCAGAAGACCTCCATTCTCACCACCGTATGTGAGACTATTGTAACCGTGGTTCATCATTAGACCTGAAATGAGACTTTTTCCCATTTTCATGGGCAACCGACCCTGACTATGTTTATAGAGCCAAGACATCTTCTCATACCTCGACCATACGCGTATGTCATCACTTACTCCCTTCCTGTCAAACGCGCCAATGTGTCTCTCTCACGACTGACTTGTGACAGTTTCCTCATTTGTATCTGTGACACACTGACGTCGGTCAAACGTTCATCTCTCCATTCTTCAGAGTTTCAGCATGTCTCAGCCTTTGAGATCTACAAGACGCGTAGCGAAGAGGTACGAAAAAAGTTCTGCAAAAGCACGAAAAAAACAGAACTTTGCAAACTCACCCTTATTTGGTGTGACTTAGGAACCGAGTAACAGTCACCACGTTCAAGCACCACTATTTATCCTGCTTACTAATAAGCGAGTCGAACAAACGACTTTGTACTCCTTTTCACTCCTTTTCAATGTTTTCTCTTTCTCCTCGCATAGGCGACGCGACTCATTGTTACATTGTCTTGTCTCTCACACACCGCCAAGATGTCAAATGAAGTCATCGAAGATGCATCGATGAAGCAAGACACGTCAACAGAGCCCGAGTAGCTACGCGGTCTGCGACAACCGCAACGCTCATCACCCGCTTTTGGCGCCCCTGTGGCTCTCTCTCTTTGTGTCGCCTTGGTTTGAATCTTGTGACCTTGTTGCATGAGCGAGTAGGAGGCTTGGAAGAGGCTAGTTTGGTCTGGTGAGAAGTAGACTAGCGATTTTAGTCTGCCGGTGTAAACAACAAAGAGGGGAGAGATATATCTGGCACAGTACGATTACTCGTTCTTTTGTTGTGCTCACCTCCATGATCATCATCACCTCCACCTCGCACAGCCTTGTATCCCTGCTTAGATTCAGGTACAAGATTTGAAACAGAGGAAGAGAGTCAGTGAGGGCGAGAGTTTGGAGGCTCGAGTTCGGAAGCTCGAGTTTTGAGATTTCCTGAAAACCTCTGAAAAATCACTAATCACCAGTATACTAATATTAGTCTAGTCTATCCAGATTCAGTAGTCCAGCTATTATATATCCGTTCCAGAAATGCCGCTATGCTCTTGCCGTCCTCATTCCACACTTTCTCTTGGCTCTCGGCGTCGTAAATATCCTCCTCTTCCGTCCCTATATACGCCTCCTGTTTCTCCTCTCATCTTCCCCCTTACACTGGAAAACGAGATTCCGCAAAGTTTAGAGCCCGGTTTGGCTTTTCCCCATTGGGTTTAAACACCGCAAACAGGGTTGTCGAGAAAACTGCGCCTCAGGGGAGGAAGAGGAGGTGGTGGTAAAAGGGGAAAAAGAAGGAATGGAAAAAAACAGCAGCGAGCCGAGGAAACAGAGTAGTATAGAGATACGGAACAGATGGCTAATGATCGAATATCTGACACCTATCATCACCTACCCCTGCCCCTAACACGGCTATATAAGCATATTATTAGACATGAGATAGAGTGTGGTGTGAGAGTCTCCTGGTTGGGAGTGTAGTCAGCTTTTGGGAGATTCTTCAACTATCCCACAGTAACTATAACCCTGCAAGGGTGATAGGGGTATAGAACAAGGAAGTGAGATTTGGCGGATTTAAAAGATGCCACAGACTCGCAAAAACAGGGCGAGTACGGTGGTAGTTTCAGATTCGCTCTAAAACACCTCTTTCTACTCCCTACGCTCATCTCCCCCACTGCCAAAAATAGACATACGCGACTCCACGTCCACGACTTGTGCTCGAACTGTATTTTGGGTTTCGAATAGAGTTCGAACAACTGGGAGACGAGGCTGTGGTGATGAGAGGAGTTAGGGGTCAGGTGGACGAGAAGTGGACAAATGCCGAGGAAAAAGTGCACATTGTGGTCAATCACGTGATCACAAATACAATGGTGTTTTCAATTTGTCCCCACCACCTCTACTTCTCCTTCCAGCCACCCTCCTACTTCTCACCCCCTCTAAACTTAGATTAAATCGGAATGTTGGTGTCTTGGCAAAACAAGTGTTGCACGCACGGAGTAGTGAGCGACAGCTCAAAAAAGACAGACCATACATGAGAGTGGCAGGACGTATAAATATATAGCGGCTGCCGCAGCTCCCTTCCTCTCTTTCTCTCTTTTTCCCTCTTTACATTAACACAACACTGTAAAGATGAAATTCTCTACCGTCTCCGTTGCTGCTGCTCTGGCCGCCTCTGTGTCTGCTGCTCTTGATCCCGTCGAGATCAAGGGTAACGCCTTCTTTGTGGGCGACAAGCGATTCTACATCAAGGGTATCGACTACCAGCCCGGTGGATCTTCCAAGGTTGTCGACCCTCTGGCTGACCCCAAGATTTGCACCCGAGATATCAAGTGGTTCAAGGACCTCGGTGTCAACGCTGTGCGAATCTACACCGTCGACAACTCCGCCGACCACAGCGAGTGCATGAAGGCCCTGGACGATGCTGGCATCTACCTGATTCTCGACGTGAACACTCCCCTGATTTCCGTCAACCGAGCCAAGCCCTACGAGTCCTACAACGCCGCCTACCTGCAGCACGTCTTTGCTACCATCGACACCTTCAAGGACTACTCCAACACCCTCGGCTTCTTTGCCGCCAACGAGGTGATCAACGCCAAGAACAACACCAACACCGCCCCCGTCATCAAGGCCGTCGTCCGAGACATGAAGGAGTACATCAAGAACCAGGCCAAGCGAAAGATCCCCGTCGGATACTCCGCTGCCGATGTCTCCGAGAACCGATACGAGATGGCCCAGTACTTCAACTGTGGCCCCGAGGAGGAGCGAATCGACATGCTCGGCATGAACGACTACTCGTGGTGCGGCAACTCCACCTACGAGGAGTCCGACTACGAGGCCAAGGTCAAGGCCTACGGCAACTACTCCATCCCCATCTTCCTGTCCGAGTTTGGCTGCAACGAGATCCGACACAACGCCAAGGGCAACCCCGAGCGACCCTTCACCGAGATTGAGACCCTGTACTCCGACAAGATGACCCCCGTCTTCTCCGGAGGTCTCGTCTACGAGTACTCCCAGGAGTCCAACGACTACGGTATCGTCAAGATTTCCGGCGACTCCGTCTCCAAGTACAACGGCGAGTTTGACATCATCAAGGCTGCCTTTGCCAAGGCCAACCCCCAGGGTGACGGTGGATACAAGCCCAACGGCGAGTCCTCCACCTGTCCTCCTCGATCCAACACCTGGGAGGGTGATGGACCTATCCCCGGCATTGTTCCCCGAGCCAAGGACTACATGAAGAACGGTGCTGGCAAGCCCGAGGGTCTGTCTCAGCAGTCCACCCAGGAGGGTGACTCCCACGAGTCTGGTCTCGACACCATCGGCAACAAGGACCCCACCAAGTCCGACCCCGACTCCAACAAGTCTGACCAGTCTTCTTCCGGCTCCTCCGGCTCTTCCGGCTCTTCTTCCGGATCTTCCGGCTCTGCCTCTGGCTCTGCCTCTGCTGCCTCCTCCACCGCCTCCGGCTCTTCTGGAAGCAAAAACTCCGCTGCTGCCAACGCCCCTGCTGCTGGCGTTCTCGCTGCTGCCGCCATCATGGCCGCTCTTTTGTAAACACGTTAATTTATTAGAACTGAGCGCATGATATAGATGATTTATTGACATTACTGAATTAACATGAGCCACGAGCGAAAGCGAGTGGTGCCCGTAGGTGAGATTGTATGAATATTGTAAGGAACATCGAGTGACTTGGATCAGTATCAAGGTGAAAATTGTTCCTTTCTGATTTACAGTTATTGGGGTTAAGTATGTTTGTTTAGTAAAATTTCGGCTAGGGGCTCATTTTCGGAGCTTGAGAATAGCTGTGGATGTTTCTAGGATATGAGGGAGTAGATAGAGCTGTGTTTAATGACTAATACGAGAGATTGGAGCATGGTGTCATACGAATATTCTGAGAAACTGATGTGTTGTTGTTTTTACTTCAACTAAACTCAGTTGAGATTTTAGTTGAGTGTAACTCCCAAGAGATTAAGGTGAGGTGTGAAATAGCCAATATCTGACTCGTTCAGACATCAAAGAAGCATTGAATGTTCTCCTTATTTGACACATCTGATGCCTCACTCCATATCCACTTCTCCTATTCTGCCTCATGTGCTTTGCCCTCAAACAGAACCCAAAACACAGGTCGTTTTGAATGGGCCCATTTGAGACAGCGGCGGTTGCTGCGGTAACCGCGGGCTTTGAATTAGGCTTCTTTTTTTCATGTCCTTTTTTAAGGTTTGGGGGTCGAGCTATGGTTTTAGCTCCAAACGCGTCATAGAAGGGTGCTACTTCAGGTAAACCTAACTAGAAGACCAGGTGAAATAAGGTTGTGGTGATTGAGATAGGGGTGGCGAAAAAGAGAAATATTGAGAAGACGGAAAATAGAGAAAATGTGACGAATGACTCATAAAGACGCATGTTCTGTGCTCAGCTAATTTGATCACTTCTGAGAGCTGTATAACCGCTCCATCTACACTGGTATAGCACCTAGTCACCCTTTAGCTCAGTTTTCATCTGCATGAGACATGTGTGTGGCTACGCGTTCGAATGGTTGAGTGAAGAAGGGGGTATAATTGAGGGGATAGTAGAGAGAATATTGAAAAAAGAAAGCGATGAACATGAATGAAAACACCCATTGAGTAGATTTCTTTTTTTCAACGGCTTATTTATCATTGTTTTTGGCCATTTAACACCCCCTTAACCCAACCAAACGCGCCCTAATATCTACTGCAACACGTTTTAACCATAACTGAAATCCATCTCGTCTCAACATCTCTACCACCACTCCCATGTCCCGAAAACGAGATTCTTCCGCCGGAGATGCTGCTTCTCAGGCCAAGCGGGCCAAGAAGAGCACTTCTATCACATCTCTTTTCCTAGATCTTCCCAAATCGCGAGTTTTCGGCGTTGGTTGTAAACCCATGACTGGAGCCGTGGAGGGAAGCGTTCTGCTGGCTGGAAATGCAGATGGATCTGTGAAAATCGATCCGTGGTTCATTTGCGACTCTCTGGATGCCCCCTGGGTTGCCCAGATGCAGAAACATCTCAATCCTGAGGACTACCCCAAGACCCAGAAGCTCAAGAACCAGGTCCAGGAGGCTGCCATGGCTCTGTGTGCCAAGTACTTTGAGAAGATCGGACAGGCCGAGACTGACGAGGCTCGTGCCGAGGCCCGTAAGATCTACAACGAGAAAATGAAGGAAATGCGACTCAAAATCTACAAGGCTCGAGTCTACCCCAACCCCTCGGACCTGTGTCCTCCTTCTGGTTGTCTAGCAGAAATGGCCAAGAAGTCTGGCAAGCCTTATTTGTCTGACAACGACCTCAAGGTGCCTCTTATTCGAGCCCAGTCTCCCGAATGGGCTACTTTGAGAGACAAGACCGCCAAGCTCAAGCCTGCTGAGAAGAAGGAGATGCTCAAGAAGCTGGCCCATGAGGACCACCAGATGGAAGTCAAGACCGGTCCTCTGGGAATCGGCAACTTCCGACTCGTCCAGCAGGAAAAGGGTAAATTGGACGACCTGATTCTGGCCTGCTGGCTGCTCTTCTTCTACGAGACTGTCAAGCCTACTGAAGAAAACCCCGTGTTCCTCATTCTTCCTGAAGGTGCTAGTTTCAACAAGATTCCTCAGTGGATCATAGACTGGGACCTGCCGCATCTTGAGCTAGCCCATGGCAACGCAAGTCTGATTGCTATGGACTCTTTTATCATCCCCCAGGTCAAGAAGGACGTCAAGAAGATGGCCGACGAGGCCCAGGCATATACTACCGCTATGGACGGCTCTCGATCCATGGTCAAGCCCATCCATGCGGTCAACTTCTTTTGCCATACGTTTGTTCACATGATGCCCGACGTCTGGTGCAAACAATGGGGCTGTCTTAAACCATACTACTGTCCCGAGGTCGCCGTGGTCAAGAAACCCACACAGCCCAACTACTACAACTACTGGGAAAAGTTTCTGGAACGTCGGGTGCAGCGACGGTCCTGGAAGCCCGTGTTTATCGACAGACTGGTGGAGGGTGTCACTGACGAGCAGATTGCCGCTCTGTCTGCTCTTGGAACACCCGAAACGGCCGTCAAGTGGGCCGAGGTCCGAGCAAAGACTATTCCCGAAGAGACTGCCAAGAACCAGGTTGAGGAGGACGTGATGCTCAAGGAGGTCAAGCGACACATGGACTTCATCGAGTCAGAGAAGAAGAGAAGGGCTGAACGGGAAGCTGCCAAAGAGAGAAAGCGGCTGGAGAACGAGCAGATTGAGAAGGCCAAGAAGGAGGCCCTGCGATTGGCCAAGAAGAATGCAAAGGCCAAGGCAGTTGCCCAGCAGCCTCCGAAGATGACTCCCGCGCAGATCAAGCAACAGCAGGCTGCCCGGGAACGTGTCCAGCAGCAGGCTAAGGCTCGAATGCAGCAGCCCCAGCCCTACCAGCCTCACAACCAGTTCCGTGTCCAGGCTCCTCCCCAGCAGTATGTTCAGCAGGGTCAGCCTATGCATCATGGTCAGCCTGGACAGCCCCGTCAGCAGTTACCTAATCAGCAGCGTCCTCCTCAGGGCCCTCCTGGACAGCCTATGCACCCGGGACAGCAGCGTCCTGGACAGCCCGGTCAGCAGTTTTCTAACCAGCAGCGTCCTCCTCAGGGTCCTCCTGGACAGCAATTCCACCCTCAGGGTCACCCCCAGGGACGTCCTCCCCACCCCCAGGGTCCTCCTGGCCAGTTCAACGGCCCTCCTCCTATGGGCTACCAGCAGTTCCCTCCTCAGGGCTTCCCTCCTCAGCAGGGATTTCCCCAAGGACAGTTCCCTCCTGGCCAGTTTCCCCAGGGAGCTCCCATGTACCCTCCTCACATGCAGCAGCAGCACCAGCGACCACCTCTGAATAATGTTCCTCCTCAAAACTTCAATCAGCCTCCTCAGGGCAAGCCCCAGGGACAGGCTCCTCAAGGGCAGGCTCCTCAGAGACAGGTTCCCCAGGGACAGGTGCCTCAGGGACAGCCCATGCCTCAAAAGAAGTAGAGTAGAGTGATGATAACGGAGATGGCTTATTGATTTATATTGTAATGTTATGTTTGTTTAATGGTAATGATTGGTGAAGATGTCAGTAGTTTACTATACAGTGCTACAAGTAAATTGTTTACCTTCGGTCAAGTCCTTGACCTATGCCCCTTGTATCAGCACTTGTAAAAGCATGTGCTGATTTGGGTGGAAGAAATCGAGCGTGAGAAATTGTCAAAAAATACCCAAAAATCAGACTATACTCTTTATAAAATAATTGTATTTTCTAGTATTTTTTCAGATTTAGAAGTGCCATTTTTCAGCCCGAAGGATGCCTCCCCCAGCAGCACCTGTAAAAGCATGTGCTGATGTCACCAAGAAAAGCCCACACCCGATATCTCTGCGAAGAAGTGATGGATCGAAAAAAACCCTGTTTCAGGGTACCATTTCTGATTCCAGGAACATTTCCCACTCCATTCAAATTTCTCTGTAGGACCTCTTCAGTGGTCCTAAATAGACACACTCATGTTGAGATCCTTGGACACTTAGTTTCTATCGAGCGAATGTCTATCTTATCGGTGCCTCTTAATGCAGTTATCTACATCTACCAGTCCTACAGTTCTATCTTCAATAGATAATTCATTAGCGTGCTATACAATAAATCAATAAATACATTAGTTGGGGGAAGAAGGAGGCTTGAGCTCGGGGTTCCAACCAGCCACGGCTCCTCCGACAATAGCGGGGACCATGACAAGAGCTCCAATGGAGGAGCCCTGGGAAGAAGACCGAGTAGAAGAGCCTCCAGGAGAAGTGGGAGAGTGGGCAGCGTTGTTGTTGTTGTTGGCGCCGTAATGGGCGCCGGGAACAGCCAAGTGGCCGTCGTTTTCGGCCCATCGGCCTCGTCCACTCTCGTCAAAGACTGTCTGGGTAGGGCTAGCGGTGGTCATGCTAACAGTAGGCTCCTTCTTGTTAGGCAAGGAAGAGGCCACGGAGTTGGATCGCGAACGCGAGAACTTTTGTCGGATCTTGATGGGCACCAGGTTGGGGATCTGGTACATTCGGCCACCTCGAAGAGCTCGCATGAACTCGAGCTGAACTCGGGCCTCCTCGATACCAGAGTGCCACTTGTAGTCGGAGCCCTGGAAGCCCTCATCCGGAGGAACGTGGATCTCGACAATCTCCTTGTTCTTGGGTCGCATGATTCGCCACAGCTTGGCGATCCAGTTGTGAAGGAACTGGGGGTACATGGCCGAGATCCAGGCGTCGGGAATGAGACGCAGAAGCATACCAGCAGGGAGAGAAACAACACCACAGATGATGGAGGTGGCCCACTGACCGCCGTTGAGGTGGACAATGGAGAAGGCAGCGCCTCCAACAAACATGATGAGCACCTGGAAACCACCAATGATGACGACAATGAGTATGAAGAAGATGTTTCGGTGGATACCCGCGAACATGTTCATCTTGTTATCGAGACGTCGGTTGACAAACAGGTTGAAGAACTGCATCCACACAAAGGTGTTGAACACGGTGGCAGCCAGCTCGTCCTCCTGCTTGGGAGTGTCCACGGTCCAGAAGTACTTGCCGGCAAAGAAGAGAACAAATGTGACGGCAAGCTGGAAAATAGCCTGGCCGAAAATCATCTTCCACATGGTGACAGTGATGAGGTTCTGCGACTTTCGGTCGGGCTTTCGCTCAAGAACGTCGTGAGAAGGAGGATCGGTAGCCAGGGCAAGAGCAGCGAGAGTGTCCATAATCAGGTTAACCCACAGCAGCTGCACGGCGGTCAGAACGGACTTTCCGTGCTTGTTGACAACAGCAGAAACAAAGGTAAGAACGACGGCGGTAACGTTAACGGTCAGCTGGAACTGCAGGAACTTCTTGACGGCGTCGTTGACAGTTCGACCCCACATGATGGCCTTGACAATGGAAGAGAAGTTATCGTCCATCAGAATAATGGAAGAAGCCTCCTTGGCAACCTCAGTACCGGCAATACCCATGGAGAAACCGACATCGGCGAGCTTCAGAGCAGGACCATCGTTGGTACCGTCACCAGTGACAGCCACAGTCTCGCCCATCTCCTTGAGAGCCTTGACGAGAATTCGCTTGTCCTCAGGAGAAGATCGGGCCAGAACCTGGAGTCGGGGAAGCATCTCCTTCATCTCGTGGTCGGGAAGTCGTCGGAAAACAGGGCCCTCCATGACAAGTCCGCCCTCGGAGTAGATGCCACACTCTCGAGCAATGGCCTTGGCAGTGTTGACGTTATCACCGGTAACCATTCGGACAATGACACCAGCAGACTGACAGTCAGCGACAGCCTGGGTGACACCCTCACGCAGAGGATCCATGATACCAACGAGACCAAAGAGAGTGAGATCAGAGAAGAGGGGCTCGAAATCGGCCTGAGAGGGATCGTCAGAAGAAGACATGCCCTTGGGAGGCCAGGAAGAGGACTCAAAGTCTCGGTAAGCCAGAGCAATACCTCGCAGCGACTGCTCTCCGTAGTCGAGAATCTTCTGGTCAATGTCCTTTCGCTGCTCGGCAGTGAGGGGAGAAACCACGTTGTTGTTGTAGACCATGGTGGACTGGGCAGACAGAACCTCGGAGGCTCCCTTGATGTACATTCGGTAGAAGCCCTTCATCTTGAGAACGACGGCCATGCACTTTCGAGAAGAGTCAAAGGGAACAATCTGCACAATCTCTCGAGCGTCTCGCTGGTTGGCAAGGTTCTGGAGACCCATGTAGAGATGAGCAAAGTTGAGGAGAGCAGTCTCGGTCTTGGAACCGACAAATCGCTCGGCGTCAGTGTCTGCAATCTGGTCGGTCTCAAAGGCAGTGGTGTTGAAGACAATGGACTCAAACAGAATTTCACGGGCCTCAGCGGGAAGAGTCTCGAAGAACTGGGTGATCTCGTCCACAGTGAACTCCTCCACTCCAACAGTACCTCGGGTGACAGTCATTCGGTTCTCGGTCAGAGTACCGGTCTTGTCGGAACACACGGTCGTAGCGTTACCCATGGTCTCACAGGCTCGCAGCTCTCGCACCAGGTTATTGTCCTTGAGCATTCGAGTGGTGGCAAAAGCCAGAGCAAGCGTCACGGCCAGAGGAAGACCCTCAGGCACGGCAACCACAATGATGGTGATTGCGGTAATCAAAATGTCCATGAACTCGTTACCCTTCTGGGCAGGAGTGTCCTTGTTGCCGGGAAGTCGAGCACAGAATCGGATGAAGAGAACAATGAAGAGAATCAAAGCAGCCAGACCACCGGCCTTGGCAATACCCTCAGCGATATCGTTGAGCTTGGCCTGAAGAGGAGTAGCCTCGTCCTCAATGTTCAGAGACAGAAGAGTCTTACCGAAGAGAGAGTTGGGGCCAACAGCAGTCACAACGTAGGTACCAATACCCTCGAGGACCTTGGAACCGGACAGAATGAACGGATCTACCTTTCCTCGAGTGATGCCGTCCACGTGGTTCTCGTAGGCGGCCATGGCGTCAAAACCAGACACTTTCTTCATCGTGTCGGTCTCACCGGTAGCCGAAGACTCGTCGCACTTGATGTTGTGACCCGAAACAAGAATACCGTCTGCGGGAATCATGTCTCCAGGCTCCAGGAGCACCAGATCACCGACCAGAAGCTCGGCAATGGGCACCTCCTGGGTCTTTCCGCTTCGAATCACCCGGATCATTCGATCTTCCTTCTTTTTGTTGAGTTTCACAAACCGCAGTTCCTTCTGCCAATCGTTTCCAGCACCAACCACCACCACAATGATGATGGCAACCATAATAGCCACACCTTCGACCCAGTCGACCTTGGGCAGTTGTCGTCCTTGAGCGTCATATTCGGGGGGTTGTCCAAAAGTTTCGTAGAGACCAAGAGCCAGCGAGATGATGGCGGCAATGGTCAGCAGGATCAGCACCTTGTCCTGAAGGGCCATCCACATGAGGTAGAAGAGCGATTTTGCCTTCTTTTCGGGCAAAATGTTTCGGTCGTAGGCCTCGATTCGGGCGTCTCGAGCACTGGCATCCTCCTCAGAGAGACCGGACTGCAGATCGGTGTTCAGATCTCGTCCCAGTCCCTCCAGACCGCCCATCTCGGCCAGCACAAATACCGACTTCGGGTCGATCAGGTGACTGAGCTGCTTGGGGGCCCATTTGTATCCTCCTGCCAGATTCGGGTCGGCGTCTTCGTTGAGATGCTGCTGGGCTTCTTCCTGGTGGGTGGAGAAGTCGGAGTCGTCGCATGTCGAGGGTGTCGTTGCCCCCTCCTTGACGGTCGGGGAGTATGAGTGTGTCGGTTCAATCAGAACAGGGGGGTTCTTTTCGTCGGCATCGACAATCTGAGTTAGTAAAACATGAATTCCAAGTGTAATTGTTGAGGATTGAACGGCTGTTGTTTGGCAAATTGTTAGGACTGCACAGCCTGGTAGAAAGCATAGCCTGGAAGTGGATCCCAACACAGCACCAAACAGCACAACTGCCTGATCCACACCACACCATAATTGAGGAGTTGAGTAATAACAGCCCACAACATGATCCAATGCTATAATCCGAATGGATCACAACATAGTAGATCGAAGCAGAAAACCTGTAGCCACTGATCTTTATTGTCACTAAGTCCACATTGCCATCACTTCAAATGGCTATCGCCACTTGAAGTTCCTCCTGACTGCTATCGCAGTCAGTCGCAGTCGCAGTACTCACACTAGTATCGATGGATATCACGGGGGGCGCCTGGGGATTCATTCTGGCGCCTGCACTACCTGCGCTGTGTGTCGGGGGGTCTTGAGTCGAGTCTGGCATTTCGCAAGGGGCAGACACGGTCAGAGATATAATGGGTTCTTGCAAAGGAGAAGCGGTCGTCTAAAATCAAAAACTTGAGTCGCAGATGTGGTGTGTGCAGAAAACACAAAACGAAAAGTCACACGCTTCTGAAAGAGAAACCTTTTGCCCTGTCCCTCTTTCCCAGCAGCTCTGTCTCTCCTGTCTTTACTCAGACTCGCCTTTTTTTTCTTGTTCAAACGCCGCGCCGACAGCAGCCGGCAGCCTATGCGCGTCTGGCAGTCTAACCATCAAATCAAAAAGAGCTTGTTTGGGCTTTAGTTTGGGGCCGTCCTTTCTTTCCTTGCCTTGACAACAAGCAAGTTAATCGCCGTGCAAAGTCTATCAGCACTCAGGGCCGGCTACGAAGCCAATAGGCCTCCGAATCCACGCTTCAGGGCTCCCAAAATCTCGTCCCCGTGCCTGCCTGGTCGTCGGACCCCGTACATGCCTGCTGCGCCTCGCCCCTTTTACCCGTCTATGCCGTGGCCAGTGCAAATCAGAGAAAGCTGATTACCTTTCAGGGTTTTTAGAGTAAGATGGGGGGATAGTGGGGGTAAGAGGTGGTCTCTTGGTGGTACAAAGTGGACATCATTGTAGGGACTTTGGTGTGTTCAATCTATTCACTGCACTAGCGATCACCAAAATTCCACTCTTCTACACACACTACTCCCCCTATCAATGGTGAAGCCGCACTATGGCGTGTGCAATTGTGCTTGAGGGCTGCAGACTATCTCCAATCTTGTCCCAAACCAGCTAAAGCTTGTTGCACAGCCCCCAGATTTCAGCTCTCAGAGCAAAGCGGTCAGCTGGACTACGGCAGTGTTGGACCTACTCAAGGCGGTGAATGGAAATTCACGTGACTTTTTATCGGTGGCGAATACTCCAGAGCCCAGCTTCGATCGTGCACGATACTCGTCTTTTTCAGCACTCCAAGGCTATGCTCTTGGCAACTCCTCTGAAACTCTGTTGACACACGCTCTTGAAGGCTCAGCCCCCGCCGTAGTGAAGGGTCGAGGATTGGGTGATTAGGTGATTAGATGAGAGGTTGGTGATTAGTCGGTTATCGGTTGAGAACGTGTCTGTGTCATTACTCTGGCTGTCATCAAGTCTCTTCTTCTCCTGGCACGGCTGAATCTCGGTGCTTGCTGTGGTTGTACAGGATCCCACCATATCTCAGTGTTATCACCAGTTAGTTTTTCATTTTCATTTGCACTTTTCAGAGTGGATCATATCGTACAAGCTATTGTGTGGCTCCGAACAATCGATAATATCCGGCCGATCTAGCGAATTATTTCCACTAGGGCTCTTGTTTCGCCAAATAGGGCATATACACACGTCAACAATGCCGCCGAAACAATCAAAACAATCACACCAACCCCAAACACTCGCATCTACAGTAACATTCAGACAATGTCACAATAAAACAGGCTATAGCTTGAGTCACCGAACTTACGGTGGTAATTAGACTATGAAAAAGAGTATGAGCGTCCTCGGGTGATGTCACTTTATTGGTTGTGGGCATTGTGCTTCTCACTGCTCGTAGTCATCGCCCACTCACTGCCCATACATCGCCCGTTTCTGTCATGTGGTTCTGTATCGGAAAACCACACCCTACAGCTGCACAATTACGCAGTCAAAGTTTCATATCTGGATGACTATTACAATTGCACACATGCTCGGAGTTTGCAATTTACGAGCGGAAAAGTTTGTCAGGCTGGAGAACGGGCCCAGAGAAAAACGAGCTCAAAAAATTAGCCCTGGAGCCGTGAGCACTGCCCAGGTGGAGAGGTGGGCGTGTGTCTGCCAAGAGCACGGCTGGACGCCATGAAACCAAACTGAGACGGGGTGCATGATCCAATGTGGACTGTCTGTACGAATGGGGTGGGACCGGTACAAGTCACCAGGTAGTGTAGCAACAGCCAGTGGTAGCTGAATGGATACCTCAGCTACTCCTCTTAGTCATGTTACACTTTAGCTCGTATACGAGATCGCACGATCACCTTTTGACTCTACGCTTTGGATGTGTTTAAACGCAGAACTCGACGTTGAGCCATGTTCGTCGGCTCAAAAAGTGCATTCTGGTCGAGATCTCCACCCGGATGTTTGCTGACTGCGCCTGGACGCCAAGAGACCGCCAGATACGGACAATACTCGTATTGTATAGATGTCTTGCTCGTAGTACGTACCTACTCCTCCCTGCTCTGGTTATCTCAACTTGGGTCTGGATTAATCTCCGGGCAGTGCTGTAATTAAACAGTGATAGAGCTAGCGGATCTTCAGCTTGTCACGCAACCCACCAACCAGCTCGCCTGAAAACCCGTACAAAGTTGGTTGCTCAAGGTCAATGAGATATAGACATCTGGACAGTAGCAAGGAGACATGCCCAAGTCGCTCATAACCCCTCAGGTGCCACAAACCGGCTATCGAAAGCACGTGTATGGGCAGTGCACTCAGACAGAACGCCCAAGTTCAACTTCTGATTCCGGATTATTTGTTTTCTGGGCTGGGCTGTAATATCCAAAAGACCGAATACGAGAATGCCAAGGGGAGGCGAGTGGGGAGTGAGGAGTTGTAGAGAGGCTATGGAATGATTCAGTGCCGTGTGATTATCCAGGACTTTTCAATCATTGTATTGGTGTTCTCGTAATTCCATCGGTTCTACATCTGTCCTTCCCATGGTCTCAACACCCCCACCTCCACCTGGCTAAAACACCTCAAACATTGAACTGTAGTTCACCAAATGCTTCAAACTGGCTCAAACTTGCCATGGGAGACTCTCAATCTGACTCTCCAGCTTTTCCTGAACAGGAAACACACCCAGAGTTCAGCCTGAGTTCGTCCAGCAGTCTCATACGCTACACTGCCTGAATTCCATGGCTGGTACGGCCTTTGACCAGGCTGAGTCTTGACTGCGGTCATATCGCCACTCGTTTACATGCATTCGAGACCCTGACTCAGTTCATGGAGGTACAGTGACGTAGAGCATGGTAGAACGTACATTATCTATGCGATGAGATGAAGCTGGAGAGGCTGTGCTGGAGGCTGGAGAGAAGACAGATGGTTTTCTTAGTCAGCTTCTATACAGTGCCTATACAGTGCAAGTAACTGAGGCCAGAGTTCCAAGACAGCTCACTGCTTCCCTTTGATTACATAATCTTCTAGAACCTACGATGACATGATCATGCAATCGCTACAAGTACAAAATCAATAAGAAAATAAGAAATCAATTAGTAGAATTATAGACAGATCAATTGATCCACCGTTTAGGCACCACCCTCTCGCTTGGCGTACTCCTCCTCCATTCGCTCAAGATACTCCTGAGTAGCAACCTCCTCAGGCTTAGCGGGGTTGGAAGAAGTGTCGGGCTTCTTCTCAAAAGTCTTGGGATCGTGGTGCTTGTGGCCGTGGTCATGCTGAGAGCCGGCGCCCTGGTTGGCGAGAATCTCGTCGCCAGTCTTGGAAGTAACAGGAAGACCCATGGTTGATGTGTTGTTGTGAAGTGTAGTGGTGTTAGTTGACAAAAGTGCGATTTGTTAGAGGGTAGTTAGGAAACGTTATTTGAAGCCTTGCTACCTTGGGAGATGTGTAAAGGAAGGCTTCTGGAAGGGCTACATGCACCCTATATATATTGTTGGGATCGGCGGAGCGAGCTAAAAATACCTATGAACGTGATACATTTGTGGGCCCCATGACTCACCCTCAAGTGCTGATTGTCGAGCAACTCTGGGTGGCGCTTGCAGGCCTGCAACTACTGTTGCATGTCTGCACGGTAAATATCCCCAAGGTTGGGAGTTGGGAGGAGGGGTTTGCAATACAGGCAGCGCAAACTTTATCGAGAGCAAGACTCGAACGGATGATGTCATGGAGGGACTTCTCCAGAGTTCGATCCCGGCTTGTGGTTTATTCGAGAAGAAATTAGGTTGCTTAGTAAGTGCTTAGTAAGCGGTATTTGAGGAGGGTGGTGGAGCGTTGCCAGAAAATAGAAATAAACGACGAAAAACAAAATAAAACTGCTCTAGCTGCTTATAAGTCATAATCGCTCTTTAATAAGTCATTAGCATGCTTCTTCTTGTTCTGATATCACCTTGAAGCTCAGGATGCAACCGCGACTCAAGAAAAACGAATCACGCGTGTGATCTGGAGCCAAGAAGTTCTCTGTATTGTTGTTATCTGTTTGATATAGCTATTAAAAAGGTCTTTGATGCTCTGGTGTCTCATTGGATGTTAATACATGACCATGTTCCTCCTTACTAATACATAGAGGTCACACAGTGTGAAGCATCTACATCTACTGTAGAGGTACAATGAGAATGAAATAAAGCTTTCGGAGTTGAACTACGTTCTTTAGAGTATGTTTCAAGTCCTTCTAACCATCTAAGTGTTATTCTTTCTCCAAGGGTTCTCATTTACTGTCTCCAACAGAGCATTAAGCAGATCAGAAATAGATCTATCAAGATCATACAAGAACGAATAGCAAATCCAGATCTAACATCACATTTCGAGTTTCTGACTCCAGTCATCACTCTATACCACGTCCCCCTCCTCCTCAACCATACCAACGCATTACCTATATAACCATTTTTCCTTCCTTAAGCCAGCATGGCCTCGACCTCGGAGAGGGCGCCCAGCAAAATCTTGTCCTCGGCGGCGTACATGAGACCGCTCTGGTACGCCTGCTTGGCCTCCAGGTACTTTGTGGCGGTCTGCAGACACTTGCCCTTTCGCAGGTAGTTCTGGGGGACCTGGGGTTTGATGAGACACAGCAGCTCAGCATCAGCGTAAGCAGTGGCCCAGTTGCCCAGCACCATGTTGATGTCGCATCGGTAAGCCAGCACCTCGGAAACATCAGCAATGGCAGCTCCAGTGGCCTCGTACAGGGGACGTTTGAGAGCCATGTCCAGAGCCATGTTGATCTGAGCCAGAGCCTCCTGAGGCTTGCCAGCCTTGAACTGCATCGCTCCCGAGTCTCGCAGCTTGGCGACCTGGATAGCCAGGTTTCTGTTGGCCTCATTGGGAGGAGGAGGGATCTGTCCAGGGCATGCAATCATCTCTTTGGCGAAGGAGTTGAGCTTGTCGAGCTCGATCTGCAGCTCCTTTTTGTACTCGGGCGACAGCGAGGCGTCCTTGGCGATGGACACCTTTCGCGCGGATTCGTCGTAGCTGATAGGAGCAGGCACGGTCATTATTTTGTGTGGTGTGAAGATGAAGACGTAACTTATGCGTGTCCGTTAATATACACTATCATGTACGTGTCGTGCACTTAGAGTTAGGAGTTGGAGATTACTAAGAGGAAGGTATAAATGGAATTATTAATGGTGAAATGAAAATAAAATGCAATAAAAATAACAGATTACTAGAAAAGAGACAGTACTGAGTGTCAAAAGAAGAATGTGATTTGGGTGGCTTCTTGAGTGTCGATGGTGTATAACGGAGGTTTTGTATCAATTCGTCCTTGGTCGCAAGTGGGACTTTGACACCTTCAACTAAGTTTAAGTAAATGAAGATGTATGAATTTGGATATATATGACTATTGTCAGCTCTTCCCACTAGATATTGAGCATTCTACAGGCTCCGACGACATAAAATCTACCCCTAATTCATTTTATATCACTACCGTTTCTTTCTGACTTCTGTAACATCGAGAAATTACCCCCAAGTGGCTCTCTCTCTTAACAAAGTTTTAACAAAAAGATGAGCGGCAAAGGCCACTCAGGACATCGATTTCACATTCAAGTTTGAATCAGAAAGGTATAGGGTGTTCTTACAAACGTAATCTGGTTACTCGCGCTTCCAAATCACCTTCTCTCTTCTTATAACACGTATACTTGTACCTCCACACACTCAACTGGTGTGTTCCAGAAGCACTATCCTGTCAGACCTAAAAACATCGAGACACTCAAAACACCCTCACAATAGCCGTTGAACCCCGCAATAAAGCTCAAATAAGGCATTAAACCTCGGACAATCACCTCAACGCTTGCTTGCTTGCTCTTCAACTATATCTTTGCCATTTGTCAGCCCCACCTTTTCTCACAGCTAAACACGCTCAACCTCACCAAACAAGGTGGGCTTCATATTGAGCATAAAAGAGCGAGATACATGTTGGAGGTTATGACAAAGTGGGCTGGTGGAGACCACGCAGATTTTTGCCGTGGGTGGAGGTGACACGGGTCCGCAAATGGGGTGACCACGTGTCCCAAAACCACGTGTCACGTGACCCCCAAACCACGCAAAAAACACAATTTTCGTAATTTTCCGCTTAGTCAGCACCCGCTTCTCAAAGCCAAGCTTCTCCCGTCAACAAGCTCAGTTGTGCCTGACCGTCAGGTAAGCTTTTCGGCGTTTGACTTTCTCTTGT
This sequence comes from Yarrowia keelungensis, assembly GCA_001600195.1. Lineage (NCBI taxonomy): Eukaryota > Fungi > Ascomycota > Dipodascomycetes > Dipodascales > Yarrowia > Yarrowia keelungensis. The sequence goes on along the minus strand of BCJD01000002.1, from coordinate 2,600,323 downwards.
CAAAAAACTTGTGAAATTTGGCGAGTGAAAAATTAGCGGGTGGCGGTAAAAGTTGTGAAAATGAGGAGAAAAGTCACGTGAGAGATTATAGCTACTCTCACGTGACTCATAGTACAATCACATGACTTGTAAATCCCCATTTCCGACGTTTCGGTCCCTCCACGCCACGTCACTGGACCTCATCTCGTCCCCGAGAGTCCCTGCATTCCCATCAGGGCAGGGGTTGGTTGGAATGACGAGGGAAGAGAGAAAAGGAGACACCGAGCTGGGAGGTTGGTCACGTGATCGGGCCGTCTCTCTCCTCCGCAAGGCTAGACTCTTACCCCTGAGTCTAGGCTATCTATACATGTCGTTTGGAGCTTGTTCCGGGTGTTTAAGTCACTCTATCATCGTCCATAAGCTCAAGCTGTCTCACTATTTATAGAGCAACGATGCTGTATGAGGGGATATGAGGGTGAAGAGGTGGAAAATACAGCACAGTAAAAGACAGAACATAGATAGTAGCAGTTAGGTGATCATTTTTTTCTCTTTTTGCCCTCAAAATCTATCCAGTATCTCCACTTTTTCTCTCTCCCCCTCCACAGCCTCCAACCCTATCGCGTGCAATTCCTTCCTCTTTTGTGGCGTTGCGGTGTCCCCACCGGAACCGTAGCCGAGATGAAAACACGGGAAGACGATCAGTGCGGAGTGGGGAATAGCAGGTGTGGTTGTATAAGTATTTTCGTGCTGTTTGTTGCTATTGCACCTGTTCCTTTCCCGACTGCACGCTTTCATATAACGTGCATCTAGATACACGAGAATGAAAATCCGATGTCTTAGCAAAAAGGCGCACCAGAGAAAAGTAGAGCTATGACGTTTACGAATTAGTGCAAATTTGTGTCAGTGTGCTACACCACACGTACTGTATTATTTTCATCCTTCTTTTCATTTACATACCCGTTCGGTTGCTCTAGACTGAAATGTGCTGTACTTGTACCAAGTCCTAAGACCATCCACTAAGGCAAAGAATGCAAATAGACTTGCTGTCGCAGATGCTTGTTTTGGTCCGGCTTGGGGGTCGTACAGTAGGCTACTTGTCAGGCACCAAACCACGTTCCTGTTTTCTACAGCCGAGGCACCCCCATTTCATCTCGCTATTTTCTTCGCATAATAATCCGCGCATACATAGGCCTGCTCCACGACCCAGCACAAGCTACCCACAAACGCAAATAAACTCGGGTGACGAAATTCAACTTCGTGCATTTGCATTTTTCCATTTTCTGAGCTTACGCCTTGACTTGACAGACGGGAGAGGACCAGAGTGCAAGAAACGGCAAAGTACGACCCCAGTCCGGCTACAACTACACCTGCTCTACGGCCACAAAGTCCCAGTCACACAGAAGCTACTCAAAACACAGCTGCCTAAACAGTTTCTCATCCTCTTGATACATACACGGCACTAACAGGCCAAGTACGAGTACCACCACACAACACACACCCACCGTCACCATGTCCACCATCTACATGGGAGACCTGGAGCCGTGGATGGACGAAGCGGCCATCAAAAACATGTGGGCCCAGGTCATGGGGCCGGAGACCAGCATCAACGTCAAGCTCATACGGGACAAGTTCACCGACAGCATCAACTACGGCTTCATCGACTTTGCCAGCCCCGAACTGGCTGCCCAGGCGCTCAAATTCAACGGCAAGCCCATCCCGGGCACAGACAGACTGTTCAAGCTGGGCGAGGACAACGGAGACGGCGCTCCTGTTGAATTTTCCATCTTTGTGGGCGACCTGGCTCCCGATTCCACCGAACCGGAGCTGCTACAGGCGTTCAAAAGCAGATACGAGTCGTGCCGAGCCGCCAAGATCATGACGGACCCCGTGACGGGCCTGTCGCGAGGCTACGGCTTTGTGCGCTTCTCCAGCGAAGACGACCAACAAAAGGCGCTGCAGGAAATGCAGGGATACATGCTGGGCTCACGGCCACTACGGGTCTCCACCGCCACCCCGAAAAACAGACACCACCACCAGCCCTACATGCAGTTCCAGCCGCAGCAGTTCCAGCCCCCGGCCCACTACCAGCAGCTGCACTCGCAGCACCCCTTCCCTCATCATCCCAACGGAGCTCCCTCACATCAGGTCCACCAGCCCTTCTACGGTGGTCCCGCACACCCACTGAACCAGTTCACGGACGCCAACAACACCACCGTGTTTGTCGGCGGCCTGTCGTCGTCCGTCTCCGAGGAAGAGCTACGACAGTACTTCCAGGGCTTTGGAGACATCACCTACGTCAAGATCCCGCCCGGAAAGGGCTGCGGTTTCGTGCAGTATGTGCAACGACAATCGGCCGAAATGGCCATCACCCAGATGCAGGGCTATCCCATTGGAAACGGCCGAGTGCGGCTCTCGTGGGGTAGATCCCAGAGCCAACAGCAGGTCCACCATCATCACCAGTACAGACCGGCCCCCCAGCCGCTCATCTACCCGCAAATGGGCATCCCCGCCCAAAACTACGGGCCCTACCAGCCCGTGTCGCCCGCAATGGCCCATAGACACGCGGCTCCGCTGCAGACGCCTGCCATTGGCGACCAGGAGGGCATGTCGACCAACGCGACCACTCTGGGCTACGCCGCCGGTCTCCCTCCCGTGACCGGTGCTCCCGCCGCGCCTGGAGAAGACCCCTCGGAGCCCATTCCCGTGGCGCGGCTCAACGAGCTCTATCTGGCTGCCCGAGACGGCCGTCTGGACAGAGTCGAGTCCGAGTCTTCGGGATACCACGGCGTCTACGCCCAGTAATTGCATCAGGGGGAAGAGAGGTGGAAGAGTAAAAAGGAAGCGGAGGCGCCATGTGTTCAAAGAAGCGCTGACGCTACCACTACAGCTGCAGCAGTCAGTGAGTGGCTACTGCAGTAGATGTATAATGAACGTACAATTGATAAACGAGTAGGTGGGTGTTAGCATTAGTAGTGGAAACAATGAGTACCGGTAGAGGTTCTTGTATGCTGTAGGGCTACTTGTCCTACAAGTATAGCTAGTAGGAGGGATACCAAAGCAGAGAGAAGAGAGTATGTACGAGTACAAGAACAAGTACTTGTACTTGTAGCTGGGTCGCAGGCAATAAACGCTCATCATCTCAGATTTCACAATTTCACTCATCTCAGATTGCTTTTTCTCATTTGCTTCTGCATGTCTCATTTGATATCTATCCCTTGCCGATTTAACCCTCGTATAAGCGATAATATCGGCTGTTGGAATGGAGGGGTGAGGTTTGAGGGATATTCGAATTTTGAGGTTTTGAGCTTGAAAGGAGAATATGTGAACGGGAACGGCCTGGCTGAGTGGTTAAACAACTTGTTTTAGTCACGTGGAGTCACTTCTGACAGCCATTGTCCTGTATCTCATCATCTCAAGATGCAGGGACATGTATGTCAGTATAAAGAGAATACAAGGAGGGATACAAAGGAAGTGGAATCATACAGATTCAAGAAAGCTATATAATATAATGCATCAGGCACCCCTCATTGAAAGAACAGGTCGCTTATATAAGCATTCTACACGTCAGATTGCTTGCATCTTTCTTAAATAATCAGGCGCTAACAGAATGGGGATCCTGTTGTAGTGATACCACTCTAATCAACTGAATAGAATAGAGATGATGAAATTTCACTGCACTTAAACCACCTTACCCAAAACTACACCAATAAACTGCCCCCTTCACAACTACACAACCATCCACTGTGATACATCCTCCTCCAGTATGTACCAAACAAGTGCCATGTTCTATCTCTTCTCTCCTCCATATCTCTAGCTTAAAAATGCATTATCTACTCGGATCGCTGGCCGAAAACGTCCTTGGACTTCTCGGTGGCTCCAGACTCCTTCCACAGACCCTCGTAGGGGAACTCTCGGGGGATGGCGGACTTCTCGGGAACAAAGTAGGTGGCCACGTAAGAGGCACCAAAGAAGACGGTCAGGAAACCAATGAAGTACTTGAGGGCGTCGTTGTTCTTGAAGTGGGTGAATCGGTCGGGGGACCACATGTCGTACAGATCGTCGTTGACGCTCAGAGGCTCGTTGAGGTTTCGTCGGTCCTGCTGGTCGTCGTACTTCTTGTAGGGGTTCTTGAGCTGTGCGGGAAAGGGGTCAATGTCGGGGTAATCTCCGAGCTGTGTTAGTATGAAGATGAATGTGTGATGTAAACGAAGTTTGTGATCTTCGATGGGCAAGTGGATGAGAGTGATATCATAATGCTTCCGTAAGATGACTTTTGAACAATTATTTGGGTATCTCATTGAACGTCAACGTGTAGTGTTACTTTTCCGTCTCAATAGTGTGTTCTTTTCCTGTTATAGCGTGTTCCTTTTCCATCTTAACAGTCGTATGGCTCAAGTCATGTCACATCAAAATGACACAAATCGACCTATAACAAACCACCCAACTCTCCTATCCTGCTCAAACAAACGAGCCACGTCATCTCCTCCGTCATTCTCTCAATTCCTCCACTTTTACCCATCACAATCCTCTGTTCACCCATCAAACCTCTCCTCCTGTCATATCTCTCCACTCACCATAGGCTCCTCGGCCTTGTCGAAAGAGGCTCGGACTCCCCGGACCTGGACCTGGGCCACTCGGGCCACAGGCGATCGAAGCATGGTGACGGCTCGTCGCGAAAGCATTTTGTTAGTCCTGAAGCTGGTGATGATGCCAATCCAATTCTCTAAACTCTGGTTGGCCCAACTCCCAATTGGACGTTGGAGTTACCCGGCCGTCACTTTTCCCAAGGTCTGTGTTGAAGGGGAGCTGTAATTCTTCACAGTAGAGAAAAAGCTAAACCTTAAACCTGCCGCTTCCTCCCAAGTACATGACGAATATAGGGAAAAGGGCGTGTTACCTAAATTCTTACCCTACATATCTCTTGGCTCGCGCATTCTTTGGCCAGCAATCGCATCAATCTGGCCCGGAACGGACCTGAAAACTCGTGAGCAGACCCACCGCCGTCCGGCGAACACGCTGCCGTTTTCCGTTTCCCCAAAAACCCACATCCCGCCCCCAGGGCGCGTGCTACACACATGTCCAAGCGCACCCAAGATCCCGCCACCTCTCCACAACACGGGTCTCATGACAGCGCCGGAGTTGCGAGCTCGGCCAAACGGCGCAGGCTGGCCGACCCGGTCCTGGACTCCCCCAAGGAGCTGCTTGGAAGACGGACGTCTGGAAGACACCGACCTGTTGAGGAGAAAGCTGAGCCTGCGACTCCTGTCCGTCAGACTCGTCGAGCAGCAGCAGTGGCAAAAGAGAGTCTGAGCACGCCGAAACGCCAGAAGGAGAAGGAGGTGAAGGAGAAGGAAAAAGTGGCCAAGCAGGCGAAATCGACGCCGAAGAAGACGCCCAAATCAACACCTAAGAAGGCTACACGGAGTAATAGGAGACGATCTGTCAAGATCGAGGAGGTGGAAGAAGAGGAGGTGGAAGAAGAGCAGGAACCCGAAGAGGAGTTTACTCTTCCCGAGGTCACGGCTTCTCCGGTTCCTCTCACGCCTCTGGAGGAAAAGAAACAGGAGCTGGCCAAGCTGATATCAGATAATGATTCGCGGGTACGACTGTTGTTCCATCTCAAACAGTTTGTCTCGCTGGTCTTTTATGATCCAGCAGAAGCCAAGCAGGACCAGAGTAGTGTCTGGGAGCAGGTGAGTAGAGAGGGGCAAGATTATTGAAGTCAGGAGATGAGGTGTGACTATGGTTGTACGATTAGTTGTGTGAGGGTGCTGTGACATGATGTTATGACTCTTATACAGCTGTTTCTGTGACTGTAGTTGTGCTATTCTTCTTAGATCTCAACAAGACACATTACTAGTTTAACATGCTAACACAGTTCCAACAAAATTACGATCTATGGACCAAGTACTTGGAGCGCAAGACTGGCGGCCATATGCGATCGACGCGACGGCAGATACGAAGCAAACAGGGTGCATTGGAAGACGACTTCGTGCTGAAACTCAAGGAGGAAATGACTGCCATGCTGGCTCCAGAGGAGGAAGAGGAGGAGGTTATTGAAGAGGAAGAAGAAGAGGAGGAGGAGGAGGAGGAAGAAGAAGAGGAAGACGAGGATGAGGATGAGGAAGAAGAGGAGGAAGAAGTGTCTACAAGAAGAGGTGGAAGACGTACCACTTCGAGAGCTAAAGCGAAACCTGCTCCCAAATCCAAGGCCAAGTCTAAAGCCAAAGGCAAGGGTAAACAAGCTAGAGCGTCGAAACTGTCCAAATCTCGACGGTACGTTTCTGCTGTCGATTCTTCCTCTGAAGAAGAGTCAGACTACGATCCTAACAAGCCATACGACGTTTCCAAGGAAGTCTGGGATCCTATTGATACAGGATGGCTTCTTCCAGACTCTGAGGATGAATACTACCATTTTGACGACAAGTTCGCCGAGCACATGTTCCCCAACGGCGTGAAACTGAAGTTGAATGTGTCTTTAAAGCCTCCACGAGTCACTCATCCTGCTCATTTGCTTCTGAATGTAGCTGAGGGTCAGACTCCTGACAATCCTGAACGTCTAGAGGGTTTTATGAACTCGTTCAAGCTTCTGGACGAAGAAATGACCCTGGAAGAGTACGAGGATCACTACGAGCGAGAACTCGAGACTATCGAGAAGATCAACGAGATGAAACGTGAAGGAGTGCTTCAGGGACTTGCTGATGAAGAGGAAGGTGAGTCTCTGACAGTCGCTGAGATTCGACGAGGTTTCAACGACCCTGAGCGGTCTACTCGTCCCACTCATTGGGATCACGTGGTTGCTCAGGCTTGTCATTTTGCCAAACTCATGTCTGACGAGCGAAAGTCGCATGTTTCTCAGGCCAAACGGCTTGCTACAGCTGTGGATCAGCATTTCCGACGTCTGGAAGGTGCTGAAGAGCGAGACAAGAAAGCCCAGGCGAAACTGCTCAAGACCATGGCTCGTAAGATGGCTCAGGATGTCATGCGACGATGGAAACTGGCTGAAAAGGTGGTTCTCAAGAAGAAGGAGCAGGAGGCTCAGGAGGAGGAGCGAAAGCAGGGCAAGAAGAAGCTCAAGGAGATTCTGGAGAACTCTGCGCAGCTGCTGGAGGCTCGAGTGAGAGGAGACAACGATACTCCTGAGACCGAGGAGCTTGAAAAGGATGAGGAGGATCTTGACGAGTCTGATGTGGACATGGAGGACGAGAGAGAGGAGGTTGAAGTGGATACTCGAGATGATGACGAGTTGACCGTCGAGGAGCTCAGAGCCAAGTACGCTGCATTGGATAAGATCAAGGTCGAGAAGCCCAAGGAGGATGATGAGGAGGATGGCGATGAGGAAGAGGATGAAGAGGAAGAAGAGGAGGAAGAAGAGGAGGTTGAAGAGGAAACTGAAACTACTACTCCTGCTCTTGAGACTCCTGCTACTGAGGAGGAAGCTGATGAGTTTTCTTCTGACACCGATATTACTCTTGACTCTGAAGATGACACTTCGTCTGAGGAGGAGTCTGCTTCTGAAGAAGAGGAGTCTGCTCCTGGTCTTGCTGCTCTTATGGGCGGTTCCAAGGCCATCGAGGAGGACGAAGAGGAAGACGATGCATTTGAGATCAAGGAGGAGAAGGAAGAGGAGAAAATCGAGGAGGTCAACGACAGGGCAGAGGAGGAGGTTGATGGAGAAGTTTCCAAGCCGGAGACTGTATCTGAAGCCGTATCCGAAGCCGTGTCTGAGATCAAGGCGAATGGAGCAAAGACCAACGGAGTGGATGTCACTGAACTTGACAGAGTCACTCCTGAAAGAGCTCCAGCTGTCGAACCTCCCTTCCTTCTTCGAGGAACGCTTCGAGCGTACCAGCAGCTTGGTCTCGAGTGGCTGGCAGGTCTGTACAACAACGACACCAACGGTATTCTTGCCGACGAGATGGGTCTTGGAAAGACCATTCAGACCATCTCTCTGTTGTCGTACCTGGCCTGTGAACACCACATTTGGGGTCCTCATCTGATTATCGTTCCTACCTCCGTCATGCTCAATTGGGAAATGGAGTTTAAGCGATTTGCTCCTGGATTCAAGGTGATGACCTACTACGGTAATCCTGTCCAGCGACGTGAAAAGCGACGAGGATGGAACAAGGAAGATACCTGGCACGTGTGTATCACCTCCTACCAGCTTGTTCTCCAGGATCTCTTTGCTTTCCGACGAAAACGATGGCATTACATGATTCTGGATGAGGCCCACAACATCAAAAACTTCCGGTCTCAGCGATGGCAGTCTCTTTTGCATTTCAACACCGTGAGACGACTGCTGCTGACCGGTACGCCTCTGCAGAACAACCTGATGGAACTGTGGTCTCTTCTGTACTTCCTCATGCCTTCGTCCAGGAACCAGATGGACATGCCTGGGTTTGCCAACCTCAAGGACTTCCAGGAATGGTTCTCTCGTCCTATCGACAAGATGGTTGAAGGAGGAGTTGATGAGGAAGCCAAGACGACAGTGAGCAAACTGCATCAGATTCTGCGTCCTTACCTTCTCAGACGTCTCAAGAAGGATGTCGAGAAGCAGATGCCTGCCAAGTACGAGCATGTCGTCTACTGTCGACTGAGTAAGCGGCAGCGGTACCTGTACGACGACTTTATGTCTCGTGCTCAGACTCGAGAGACCTTGAAGACGGGTAACTTTCTGTCCATCATCAACTGTCTGATGCAGCTGAGAAAGGTGTGTAACCATCCTGACTTGTTTGAGGTGCGTCCTATCGTCACTTCTTTTGTTCAGGAGCAGTCTGTCATCACACCCTTCGAGGGCATCAGTGACAAGGTCAAGTCTCTGCTTGTGAACACTGTTGATGGAGGTTATGCCCCTCAAGAGGTCTCACTTCCCTTCCTCGGTTTCAACGCTGATTTGGAGGACATGTCTACTCATGAAGCTACTAGTTTCCGAAAGTACCACAATGTTCAGACTGTCAAGAACCGAATCAGAGAGCTGGAGAAGTTTTGTCCAGCTGAAACTCCCGAGGACGAACGGTACAACGACATCGAAGGTCACTACAAGCACATGCATCATGCGTCTTTCCAGCAGGTGATCCGATCTCTCAAGCGAGTCGAGTACTTGCATCAGATTGCTCTGGCCAAGAAACCAGTCTATGGTCGAAATCTCGTTGAAGTGTGCACTATCAACACTTCTCGATTGCAGCCTGATCGTCCTGAGGAGACCAACGAGTCTTCTTACCACTGGCAACTCACCCATCTGCGTCATCCCACTGTCCAGGAGTGTGCTAACAACATGGCTCCTTACATTGAGCGATTTGCCTGCATCACTCCCAAGGTGGTTACTCTCAACATGGCCGAGTTGAGTCTTGGTGGCATTGGACCTATTCTTCAGCAGCGGTACTTCAAGCAGGTGACTCCCAAGAAGTCTCAGCGAGTTCTGGTCGGTCCTCCTGCTCCCATTGCCGATCCTTTCCATCAGGCCCAGGTCAAGCTGAGTATCGCCTTCCCTGACAAGCGGCTTCTCCAGTACGATTGTGGAAAGCTACAGCGTCTGGCTACTCTTCTTCAGGATCTGATTGCTGGTGGACATCGAGCTCTGATTTTCACTCAGATGACCAAGGTTCTGGACGTGCTGGAGCAGTTCCTCAACATCCACGGACTACGGTACATGCGTCTGGATGGTGCTACCAAGATTGAGCAACGTCAGCTGTTGACTGAGCGGTTCAACACGGATCCCAAGATCCCTGTGTTCATTCTGTCCACTCGATCTGGAGGTCTGGGTATCAACTTGACGGGTGCCGATACTGTCATCTTCTACGACTCTGATTGGAACCCTTCCATGGACAAGCAGTGTCAGGATCGATGCCATCGTATTGGTCAGACTCGAGACGTGCACATTTACCGGTTTGTTTCTGAGCACACGATTGAGTCCAACATTCTCAAGAAGGCCAACCAGAAGCAGATTCTGGACAACGTTGTCATCCAGGACGGAGAGTTCACCACGGACTACTTCAACAAGATGAGTGTGCACGACATGCTTGGTCTTGAACCTGACGACGATGCTGCTCCTGTGGCTGAGACTCTCAATCTCAGTGGAAAGAACCTGGAGCGAGCTCTTGCCCAGGCCGAAGATGCTGATGATGCTGCTGCTGCAAAGGTGGCCACCAAGGAGACGAATCTCGACGTGGAGGACTTCGACGAGACTCAGAAGGAAAACAAAAAGGCTGGCACTCCTCTGGGAGGCTCTCGATCAGCTTCTGCCACGCCCATGGAGAAGGAAAACACAGGAGAGTTGTCTTCTGCCATGGATAGCCCTACTCCTGTTGCTACTCCTGATGTCAATGGAGGAGGCGAAGGAGATGATGACGACTCTGACTCGGATGAGTCCGATTCCGGTATTGGTCATGTGGACGAGTACATGATCAAGTTCATTGAAGATGGATGGTTCTGGTAGCTACAAGGTAGCCTGTATATTAATGTATTATATTATGATGGTAATGTGAATGTAAGTCGTAGCCTCATCAATCACTAATTTTGTCCTACTTGATGCTCTTGCAAACAGCATCCTTACTCTGAATGGTCTTGACAGCGTTGTTCATCGCTCTAGACACAACAGCATGCTTCTTGTCTCCCATATCGTTCAACCACGAACCGTCCTTGACCATCTCCATAGCCAAAGTACCAAACAGAGTATCTCCAGCTCCAGTGACACTCACAATGGACTGAGCATCAACTGATTCAGCTTCAAAGTACTGCATGTACACACCCACCTTTGTATCTCCACTTGTAGCATTACCCTTCTGGAACATGCCTGGGATCTTGATGGAAGCCGATCTCTGCGAAAGAATAGCAGACTCGATATCATCAACGAGCTGGAACACCACCACTCCATTAGCTCCTCCCTTGATCACCAGAGTGGGAATGTAAGGCAGCATATGGATAGCTTGAGCCATGATACCCTGTTCGAGGATGGCCTTGAGTCCAGGATGAGCATGGGACAGCATGGTGACTCCGTTTCTGAACTCGGCACCGAGAGCTAGTCCATCAATCACAGGGAACCAGTCGTCAACGTCGAATCGGCCTTTTTCATGGAAAGCCTCAAACATGGCTTGTAGTTCAGCAGTGTTAGGCGTAGCCAGGGTAATGGAGTTGTTGGGGTAGACGGGAAGACTCAGTTCAGCCAGAGCAGCAGCCTTGGGTACCGAGGTGGGCTCAAACGCAACCTGGGCTGACTTTTCACGCGCGTATTTGATCACAGTCTTCTTAGCTTCGAGTCCAATGTTGCCATCAATCATGATCCACTTTGGCTGAGCTGTAGCAAGCTGCTGGTCGATATGCGACACGTCCAGGTTCTGAATAATGTCCATATCCGCACACGCCACAATCAAATCTCCGTTCTTGTCATGCATAGCCACGTATCTGGCTGTTCCCTCTTTACTGTCCTGCTTGATTCCAGAGGTGTCAAGACCCACCTTGTCCATATGCGCCACAATCTCGTGTCCGTCTCCATCCTGTCCAACTGCCGAAATGAGTCTAGGAGAGATACCATGCTTGGAACCAGTGTAGTGGATAGCCAGAACAATGTTATGTCCCACTCCTCCAATCGAGTTGTGCACTTTTCCGGGATGCGAAGTGCCCAACTGTTTGCCTGAAATGTCACAGGTTACGTCCATAGCCACTCCTCCAACTACAGCGAGAGGGGTGGTTGAGGGCTTTTCAGTCTTTGGGGCTCTAATTGGTTTCTTTACAGCAGGCATGAAACTACCTCCTGGTCTACCGCCTACTCTACCGCTCTGTATTAGTATTTGGTATATGATGTTAGTAGCAACTCACTTATATCATTAGCTCACCTCCAGGTTGGCCAGCTCGCTGGCAATGTAGGTAGCCAGCACGGCATTGTGTTGGACCAGACCAACGTTAGTTTTGAGCACCTCGGGGTACTCTCGTCGAATAGCGTCAAGCAGGAAAGGGGTCGTAGCCTTGCCCTTGATTCCCAGCTGGTTAGCTTCCACCAGAGCTCTGTCAATCACGTCATCAATGAGTTCAGAAGGAATAGGATCAGGAGGAGGAATACACCAGAGAGTTCCAGACTGCAGGTTCATAGAAGTGTTAGCCTGGATGATTCTGGCGGCCTCAGCGGGGTCAAAGAAGTTGTAGGGACTCTCAACGCCCGAATCGGTGGTGAAAAAACCAGGAATGTTGGTTCCATCAGCTCCATACGTGCTCACATGGACTCCCTTGGTCTCCAGGTACTCCACGGTCAACGGGATATCGAGAATCGACTTGGGACCGGCACAAACAACAGCCACAGGGGTCTTTGACAGCTCATCGAGATCAGCAGAAATGTCAAAAGTCGACTCAGCACCTCGATGCACTCCTCCAATTCCTCCTGTAGCAAACACCTTGATGCCAGTCAAATGAGCCAGGATCATGGTGGCAGCGACGGTAGTGCCTCCAGAGTACCCGTTGGCCATCAAGTAACCGATATCTCGTCTGGAGACCTTGTAGTGATCTTTGTTTGCGTTTTCCGCCAGAAACTGAACTTCCTCTTCAGAAGCGCCAACTCGCGGAACTCCGTTGATGAAAGCAGTCAGAGCGGGAATTCCGCCTTCTTTACGGATAATCTGCTCGGTGTCGCTGTGCATCTCGAGATTCTGAGGGTAAGGAAGGCCATGGGTGATGATGGTTGATTCCAAAGCGATCACGGGCTTTTTGTCGTTCAAAGCCTGCTGAATCTCTTCGGAAATAACCACCGGGGAGCCGGTGGAGAGTGGACGGGTAGCCAGACGTCGAAAGATCGACTTTTGAGCCGCAATTCGTCGAATTGAGAGCATCGTAAAATGTGATGATTTGATGATGGGATTGGAGATATTTATTTTGAGTTGGAATTATGCAGGCAGATAGTGGGGGTGGTGTAGTGTGGTGGATGGTATACAAAGTGTACAAAGTGGTGGGAATAAAAGATGTGGCAATGATAGCTGAAGGCTCTAGCACAAGATTGATGTTTTTATTGTTCTCATAGCACCATTATCGAGTGTGTTAGGGGAGTACAAAAATGTCAAGTAAGAAGCTTCACATCCCAACTAAGATAGCTGACAAGGTCAACAAAGCAGAATACGCTCTATCTTAGTCAATCTTCATTCAAAAACGCTCAATGTTTCTTCCTTTCCCACACCGTTGACCCGCAGATGTCTCACATCTCCTAAACCCTCAAAAGACACAGCCTCTTGGTACCTTGGAGATACATGAGATCGGTAACCCGTGTAACAGCTTGGAGAGATCTAAACAAGATCGACAGAGGTGGTAGGGTGATCAGGGCAGGCTTTGAAGAGTTGGTGGGTAGAACGAAGGATCAACTGTTTTATTGGTTCACTGTTGACGTTGTAAAGACGTTTTATCCTACTAAAACGTATGAAACCGCCGTTATACGTCTCAAGGGGCACTCAAATATGTTCTATTCATTCCAAAGAAGGCCATGACACCCCCTAGTGATTCTGTAACACATTCCGTTTCATTCTGTTTTTGCTCACTTTAGTCTCTCTTTTACACTGCTACACTGTATCTCTGTTTATACATGGGCAGATCAGACTAACTTAACCGGGAGGAGAGATGTTATACAGAAGATGATGTAGAAGTGCCAGGGTCATTAGAACCAAACCGTTGGAATCACACAGACGCCAGAATTCGACTCATATACTCAATTCTTTAATTGACCAACTACTCACCTCACCACCTCTCTCTGCACAGCCCCTCGTTTCAGAACGGGTACCTGACATATGCATCACCACCCACCTCGAGGTGGAACCTCTGCATCATGATGCAATTGGTATACGGTGCTAGAGCTGTACCGTGAGAGAGCTTTCTATAAGGAGAAAGTCGAGTGATATAAATAGGAGGAAGTAGACCGACTGTAGACCTCACACACTTCTCATACACACACTCATCATACATCATGCTCTTCTCTACTCTCACAGCTCTTACTACTGCCACTCTGGCTCTGGCTGCTCCTACTCCCCAGTCCTCTCACTACACTCTCAGACTCCACCCTGGAGCTGGAGCTATGGGCATGAAACCTCTCCAGATCCGAGACAACAAGGTGGTCTTTGGTCTTGAGAAGGGAAACACCACTGTTGCTCCTCTGGAAGTCGATCTCAAGGGCAAACAGCTGTCTGTAGTGTCCAACAGTACTTCTGGAGATATCGTTATTGCTCCTAACGGCCAATTGGTTGTTTCTAACACCCCCTCTTCCTCTGAATGGAAGATCCAGGGAGGAGGCTCCTTTGTCAGCGAGGTCTACTACAAGGGCTCTCAGGAGTTTTACTCTTGCACTTCTGAGGACGGAGCTGTCATTGGCGGTCAGGAGGTCTATCTGCTTGGAAGCGGAAACTACACTTGTGACGAGCCTTTCAAGTTTACCCTGGGTGCTACTTCTGAGAAGAATTAGAAGGAGGGTCAAGGACATGACTCAACAGGACTTGATCCACTATTTATAATACAATACCATTAAACAACGAGATAATAACAATAGTAGTAGACAGTCTTACGGGATTTCCTGTAATCAATCGTTGCATTACCGCTGTTAAAACCACAAGCAATCATGACCTTCAAAGCCTCAGGTAATGCATCAAGTAAACCGAGGCTATTTACTTGAGAAATTCATGAACCAATAGCAAGAATGATTCCTCACAAATAGGGCAATTTGCTACAATACAAAAATCCACTCAATTTTCAATTTCAAAATAATTACCTTTCCCCGAAATTCCACTGCATTTCAACACATTTAGTCCTCTCTAGTTTCAACATAAAACGCCTCGAGAGGCACGTGACCCCAACTCTATGTGATTAGTAAGCCAAATAAGGAGCAGCCCATTAATATCCATAATTCGAGAAGTAGAGCTATTCAAGTGATTTTGTGGTCACGTGAATTATTATTGCAAGTCAGCCTCATCGTGGTTCCCCCCTCTGTCTTACGTAATACTCATCGTCAGATCTCGCTATCTGCACCTTCCTACAGACCATCCCAAAACATGCTTTTTTTAGGTTCTCAGTTTCGTCAAGAGAGATACTCAGTCAAGACCTCGAGAAACCATCGGCATGTTTTTTGTTGTGAGTATGAGAGGGCTGGGGAAGGATATGGGGCTTACTAAGCAGGTTTTTGTGGCCTGGATCACGTGACTTGAGCTCAGATCGGGCGTGATTCGATGGCCTTTTGGTGGTATGGTCAGTTTCGACGACAACCAAGTGGAGAAGGGTGTTTGTGTGTTGTGTGATGTTGCTGGTGTGATCGAGAGGATGTGATTGTGTTGCAGTGCGGATTTGCCGCCGAGTGCTCTTTTTTGATCTCAAATTGGGTGCCTGATGGGATTTATCGATCACTACAAGTACGAACTAGGCAACCATTTGAACAAAACCAAACAACATCATAAGGTACTATGGGAAACGTTTGAGACACAAACAGCTTTATTACCTCGGACACAACTTTCCTCCTACTCGAGTTTACGACACATCTCGCTCTCCTTGTTTCGTACTAACCCAGAAAGACTTGACGCTCTCTCTGACTCTGCATCCGTCGTACTTTGGCCCCCAGATGGGCCAGTACCTGCGGTCCAAGCTGCTGGCGGACGTGGAGGGCACGTGCACCGGAGAGTTTGGCTACATTCTGTGTGTTTTGGACCAGCCGTTTGACATTGGCAAGGGCCGAGTGGTGCCCTCCAACGGCTCGGCTGAGTTCACAGTCAACTACCGAGCCATTGTGTGGCGACCGTTTAAAAACGAGGTTGTGGACGCGATAGTGACCAATGTGAACAAAATGGGCTTCTTTGGCGACGTGGGACCTCTGTCGGTCTTTGTTTCGTCCCATCTGATTCCTCCTGATATGAAGTTCAACCCCAGCGCAAACCCACCAGCATACGTGAGCGAGGATCAGGTGATTGAAAAGGGCAGCCGGGTGCGGCTCAAGATTGTCGGAGTGCGTGCGGACGTGGGAGAAATGTTCGCCATCGGGTCCATCAAGGAGGATTATCTGGGTTTGGTCTAGTGTACTATAAACATATTTATATGAGAAAGAGTGGAGTGTAGGGATGATGTGGGTGACGAGTTGTAGGGAAGAGCAGTAGTGATGAGAGAGAGATCTAAGAAGAAGACATTACTTGAGTCTCAGAGTTCATACTCATGTTCTTTCACCTTACTAATCATCTTGAGATGAGATTGACGTACCGGTACCATAGAAGAACAAGAGAAGAAGTAAACGGAATCAAATTGAATCAACACGAGAAGTCATTCACATATATCAATACGAGCCTTCAAATGCCTTTCACATCCACTATCTTGTCAACTAATATAACAGCTCTTCTCATCTGACTATAATCCAAGTCTGTATTGACTCCTGTAGGAAGATACCATAGTAGAAGAAGGAAGTGGGTCGAGACCGAACTATTGTACGCCTTCTTAACTAATAGTTAGCCTAAAAAATCAACCTCTCAAAAATCATCCTCATATTATTCATCTCCCTTATCTAACCTGACTAATCAAATCCACCTGCATTATCAACCTAAACATGCAGATCTGAATGTTTCAAGTTTCAAGCTACTACCCCTTGAACCACCTCAATGCCGCCAACTTCTCTTGTCACCGGAGCAACCGGGTTTCTTGCCAGCCATGTCGTCGACCAACTTCTCAAAGCTGGTCACCGAGTCATTGGAACCGTTCGATCGCCTCCTAAAGCCGCACGACTAGCCGAGGCGTTCAACAAGGAGATTGCTACGGGCCAATTGGAGCTGGAAACGCTGTCTGATGTGCGAAATGCGGGCGAATTCGAGGTCATTTTCGAAAAACACCCGGAAATCAAGTACATTTTGCACACAGCTTCTCCATTCAACTACAACACCACTGACCCTGAGAAGGAGATGCTCCAGCCGGCAGTTGAGGGAACTACCACTGTTCTCAAGGCTGCAAAGGCCCATGCTTCTAATGTCGAAAAGGTGGTCATCACATCTTCTCTAGCTGCTATAATGAACATGGCCACCTTCAACAACCCTAACACTATCGTCACTGAGAAGGACTGGAACCCCATCACCTGGGAACAGGCTGCAGAGAAGGGTAACCCCTATGCCAACTACATTGGGTCCAAGCTGTTTGCCGAAAAGGCGTCTGTGGAGTTTGAGAAGACGGAGAAGCCCCAGTTCAAGCTCACGTGGGTCAACCCAGTGCTCATTCTCGGCCCTGGTATCATTATTGATCCTCAGGCTATCAACACTTCCAATGAAGCCATTGTGACCAACGCTCTGGAGACTAAACCTGGTCAGAAGGCTCCTGTTAAGGCTGGCTACTTTGTGGACGTTCGAGACGTTGCCAGAGCTCATGTGGATGCTCTCAAACCTGAATTGGACGGAAAGAGACTGTTTTTGTCGACTTCCAAATACTGCACTCAGGACTTTCTCAAGATTGCCAATGAGATGCCTGAATTCAAGGGCAAGATTGCCGAATTTAGCGCTGAAGAGCGAGAGAAGGAGCTGGCTTCTCTGGCCACGATTGACAACTCGGTTACACTGAAGTTGCTCAACTACGATCTGATTTTGCTGGAGAAGTCTGTCACCGACTTTGCCAAAGAGTATCTCACTTATGAGAAGAAGTAGAGGCCTGGTAGTGACTAATTAGATAATAGAGAATGCAATATAAATTATATGAGGGGTGTGAGTGTTCTATATGTTGCAATTAGATGCTCAAGAAGATGTCTAAGCACTTCCTTCAGCGAAATCTCGGATTTGAGCAATCTCTGGCTTCACAGAAATCAATCTGTCAAAAATCTTCAGCATCACACCCTCAGCTGAGTCACGCTTGCCCTTTTCTTCCTTTCTCACATTCCCTAGAGCAATAGCCGTGATTTTAGCTACCTCAAGAGCATGTCTCTCAACAGTGGCTTCAGGAACAGTACCTAGGAAATGCAATATACTGTTGCCACACGTTTCGAGAAGAGACAGGTCAGCTGTGGAGAACGGGTCCTCAAAGATAGGAGTCCATGCAATTATCAACTCCTCCACATATGATGCAACATACTTTCCAAACAGGTCCACAATTCCATCTAGGGCATGTAGAAGCGTTTTCACAGTTTTGATGTAAGAAAGGTCTAGACCCCGGACCACCTGTTGAAGTAGTTCATCCAGAAGAGTCAGATCTTTTATTGTCGGTTCTTCTTCAGTTCCCTGTCGCATCATGAGATACAGAGGAGTCAGGGCTTCATAGGTCACTTTTTGCAATGGATCAGCCACCTTTTCTTCCGTTGAAGGCGGTAGAAACGATAAATGGGGCTGTAGCGCGTCCCAGAAAACCTGTGATAGTCTCATTTGCCGCACCAGAGCTCTATAGTTGCCATTTTCATTGCACAATGCCAGAACACATTGAGCAGAGACGATTTTCACGCTAGGGTCGTGGAAATCACACAGATTCAAAACTGCCGGAAAAATAAACGAAATGTACGTTTGTGCGAGCTGTTTCGACGTTCCTGACAGGTGGATCAGCTGTATAAGCGCTCCAGTGGACGTTTTGGAGTACTTTTCGTCACTTTCAGCGGAAAGAGAGAAACCAGCGACGTTTTTGAACCGTTCTTTGCGATCCTTGGCTCCTGAAGAGGTGAACAGGTCCTTGAGCTGATCGTAGAGCTGTTTGCACACGACTTCAAGCTGTTTTTCGCCAACCTGAGCACTCACAGGCACCCCCCATTCACCCAATATCGTAGCTGCTAGAGCTGCTATTTCCGGGTCTGTGTTTGTGGCCACGTCTGCATTGAGCAATTCGACGGTGCTCGCGAATTGCGGGTCATCAGGTGACAGCTGGTTTTTTTGTATCTCTTGTAGTCGGTTCATGGTGAGACGAAGAACAAGTTCAACCTTACTGTGGAAGATCAAGACAGGAAGGCATACATGACATCTACTTGTAGTACATACTTGAAACCATGAGAGATAATACCGGTATATAGATTACTATTACAGTGCTGTTTTCACATCTACCAAGTTCTAAAATCAATCGCTTACTATATACATGTTGCTTACTGCTGCTGCTGGATGCTGTGTTAGTTCCGCCTTGAATCCTGGGTTGCTGCTCATACTCACATTTTCACAATGTCAATGTTGGTGTCGAGGTATCGGCCGACACAATCGGTGAAGCCTGGGTTAGTCAAATTCAAACAAAGCACATCTGTGTGTCTACTCACACTGCTGCTCAGAGCCGTCAAGAGTGTTGGAGGAGATCTTCTTGACACACTTGTTCCAGCACAGGTTGGTGAAGGTGTGCACGGTCTCCTGGATCTTGGCCTTGGACCGCTCGGCCTCCATGAACTGGATGATTTCCTGTCGCGAAGTCTCGTCGAGGTTAGCGAGGGCCTGGGGGGTGATAGCGTCCATATTTGTTGGGTGGTGAGGAGGGTCTCTTTGGAGATTTCGGAATCTGAATTTTCGTCAAAGTTTAACCTGCAGGTGTACATCGAGGAGTGAACTATGACGATGATTCTTAATTGGCGATTCTTAATTGACGATTGTTGATTCCCGATAAGCGACGAAAAATCATTTCCACCCTTTCTCATGTCTATCACAGCTTATCTTGGAAAAGTGGCCGAAAAATGGGCCGCCCTGAAGGCCTCTCCTACGGCTTTCACCATTGTTTCAGGCAACGAATCGGCAGATATCGATTCGTGTGTGTCCTCGGCTCTCTACGCCTACCTGTCTCAGTCCCAGTCCAAGGTCGACGTCTTTCCGCTCATCAATATCCCCAAACAGGATATTCTGCTGCGACGGGACTTTCTGTGGCTTCTGGCTAAGCTCAACATCAAAGACAACTCTTTCCTGTTCCTCGACGACCTGAGTCCCCAGTTGCTCAAACACGCCTCTCTGGCTCTCGTTGACCACAATAAGGTCACTGCCTCTCTCGCAGAACTCGACGATAAGGTCATTGGAGTCATTGATCACCATGACGACGAGGGACTGTACAAGAACGCCGATCCTCGAGAAGTGCTCAAGAACGGATCCTGCTCTTCTCTGGTGTACACCTACTGGAACAAGACTCTCAACGGTCTCAATGGCGGTATTGCAGGAGACGCTGCTCTCAACGAACTGGCTCTCGCTCCTTTGCTCATTGACACGTCTAACATGAAGTCCAAGGTCGAGGCTCACGATACCGAGGCTTACGACCTTATCACCAAGGCTCTCACTCCTGTGTCTGCTTTCTCTACCAGCAAAGACATCAAGTCGTTCTACAAGACTCTGGATGAGAAGAAACGAGATCTCTCTGGTTTCGACGCCGTTCAGATGCTCAGAAAGGACTACAAGGACTGGGCCGAGAACGGAATCAAGCTGGGAATGAGCACCGTCGTCCTGGACCTCAAGAACATCCTCAAACAAGACCCCAAGTTCTTCCCTAAGCTGCACGACTTCTGCGAGGAGCACCACGTGACCGTCCACGTGACAATGACCTCGTACTCCGACGAAGACACCGGCAAACATCTCCGTCAGATGATCATCTACTCTCCTCAGGGTGATAACACCGGTGTTGACAAGTTCCTCGAGGGTGCCTCTGATCTCGAGCTTGAGCCCTTCACTGTGGACGAGTCTGGTATTCCAGGCAAACTGTGGGTCTTCCAGCAGAACAATGCCAAGGCTTCTCGAAAGCAGGTGGCTCCTAAACTGAGATCAGCCATTTTCGGTACTCATTTTTCGTCCATCTAAGCTATCATGCTAGAGTCACCACTATCTTTGAACCACCACTATAATAGAGCTACCACTATACTAGAACCACGTCAATTTTGGCACACATAACTAATCTAACTAACTGTCGTTAACTGAGCTACTACACCAACAACATCTTCATGCTATAAATAATCTATATCCTACTTGACCCTCTTTCCATCCAACAAACCCATGTGCCACTTGAGAAACATCTTGCTCTGTTCAGGAAGAAGAGCGTTAGAAGCCTGTAGTCTCCCGATAAACGTATCTAGCACCCATTTCGGGTAGAAAACCTGTTCAACCTGATCTCTGCCTTCTGACAGCTCCTTCACAAGACTGGGATCAGTGGTGTAGTAGACCTTTGTGCCTTGTTCCTTACCTTCCACTCCAGAAAGCGTATATGTGAGATTTCTGTTGAAAATCCACACGAGAGCTGCTGGTTTGACGTCAGCGTCGCTCTGGGTTTCGTCACAGAGCAGAAACTGGTGTGAAGCGTGTGAATTGGTGAGTTCAGACATGCTAAAGAGAAGCACCTGAACAGGATCAACCTTGATGATTTCTCCGTCAGGACAACAGAATTGGAGATTCCACTTGGGGATCTTGATCGAGTCGCCTTCCTCTTTTCCAATGTTAGATTTGATGTCCTTGCTCACATCCTCCTTATTAACCATAACGTACTCCTGACCAAACAGAATCTCTCTCTGATTTGGCTTGAACTGAGAAACTGCATAAGCAGGATTAAACTGCTGCGACTTTTCGTGCGGTTTGTGACAGTGCCAAAAGTCCATCATTTCCGCCCAGTGTTCAGAAGGCATGTTTCTCAGTCTAAAGGTATCTAAGGCAGCAGTGAGGATAGGAGACCCAGAAGTATCACATAGAAGCGTCCCCTTTGGCAGTTTTCGCACAAACGACGATCCATACGGACTGTCAATGTGGATGGAATCAATCTGGTCGGAGACTGCAGTCTGAGCAGCCTCAGGACTCGCTCGAAATCGCAGAGTATTCAGGCGGCCTACAGGCGGCATTTCCCGAACCTGGATTTCTGCAGGCAGAGGAACCGTGTCTTTTCCAATAGTCACAGACTCCTTGTGAGCGACCACGTCCGATCCGTCGTTACCCTGGAACGTGACGCTCACCTGGCCCACATTGGGCAGGTATTCCGCGTAGTATCTCATCTTGACAAGATCAACTAACTAAAACTAACTATTTCAACTTTCAATGCATGCAAAGTCAAACTCCAACCCATTGGGGAAATATATGCAGGTGACACCAAACCTCCATACAAGGGTACACGCTACACGGGACAACTACACACCACATACACACCCTGAGGAGGATGGTGAGTATACAGACACAAACACAACAAACTTTTCCTTTCTTTACTAACACAGTCATCATTCATTCCCCTCAACGCTCTGGAGGACTACTCCTTGTCTTCAGCTGAAGAACATACCAGGGAGCTTCAAGTGAGTACTAAAGACACAATTAACGCAGTCTTTCCTATCTAACACAGATCGAAGAGGGTCTCAAAATCTTCCAGAAGGCTCTACATGCACAGCGACAGGGTAAACTCGACGAGGCGTTTGATCTGTATGACGCGCTTTTCAAAATCGATGTCATTCATCTCGACATTGATGACAACAATTTGTCGCCCACCGTGGGTCGATTGAAGTACCTGGCGTACAAGAACCACGGGATTTTGCTGCTGGAGCACCTGTCGCACAATTTGGAGGATCTTTCCACGACGGAAATCAGAGATCAGCTGCAGGACATTCTGGTTCAGTTTGCAGACGCTTTGTTAGTGGACGACAGTGATGATTCGTTTCTCAAGCTGTTTAGCGACCTGGCACGAATTATTGGACTCAAGAGACTGTCTCGATTTGCGCTGGAATGCATAGTCACTTCTCCTTCGAGAATATTCACGTTTTCAGAGAGTCTTCTGAACCACGACTACTTGAATCCCGAAGAAGTGGCGATTTTACAGGAAGTTGTTCTTCTGGCGAAACAGCTACAGGACTATGTATCCATGGACAGCTCAATGTACGGTCTCATGGCTTCCCAGGTGGCTGATGTGGCTCCTATGAAGAAACCAAAGTACATTTCGTGGATTGAACCTCAGCAGTTCAAAGCTCCTCCTTTGAAGGATCTGAAAGAGACCTGGCGAGGAAGTGAGCTTGTGGTTGAGATTGGAGTGCCCTCATGGCGAGGTATTTGCAAGGGCCTTCATGATTCGCTGCATAGACTCACGAAACGAAAAAAGGTGATCAACGGCGTGACTATCAGAGATCCGTACCTGCAAATTGGAGTGGAGATTTCTAGTGTGCATGGAAAATTGGTGGATGAGGAGGATCTCGAGGACCCTGAAGACGATGTGGAAATGGTGGACATTATTGATAAGCCTGAGGAGACGATAGAGGTGAAGACGGAGGAGGCTCTTGACAGTACTGTCAAGGTGGAGGAGATTCCCGCAGAGATTAACATTGAGGAGACGAAGGGTGGATCAGAGGAGGCTAAGAAGTCTGAGAGTCCAGAGAAGGGGGAGAGTGAAACCAACGGGAATGGTAAGAGTGCCTCTTCGGAACCGGAAAAAGAGACTGCTGTCAAGAGTGAAGAAAAAGACGCTTCTGTGGTCACTACTGTTGCTAAGCGACCCGCTGAAAGTTCGTCTTCCAACGGACAACCTCCTTCCAAACGTACACGAGGACGAGGAGCTGATGAGCCTGCTGAGCTGGAGAAACAGGTCGATCCTGGCTTTTTCAACAACATCACGTCTTTTGTTGGAGGTCTGGATCTTAAATTCCCCCTGGTTGATCTCAACAAACTAGACAATGAGGAGCAGTTTTACCAGGATTTCAAGGCTGTGATCTCAAACTGGGGCGAACAGGGCTCCGAGTTGTTCCTGAAGCTGAGTTCTGCCCCTGAGTCAAACCTGTCCGTTCCAGTCACCCAGATTCTCGACTCTGCTGCTCAGGTGGACGACGATTACGGTGCTCCTTGTGCTGTTTTGAGTATTTCTCCTGACAAGTTTCTCGAGGAAATGTCAGAGTCGTGCAGTTTGTCCGATTTCCGGTTCAAGATCATCGAGGCGTTGCTGGGCAACTCTTCTCTGGTAGACGAGATTTGGCCCTCTGAGCTCATTGGCTCCATTCAGATCATCCTGAACCACCTGGAGCCTCAGATTCTGCGGGACGTTCGACAAATGTTTTTTGACGGACAGACTCACTCGGATTCACACATTAAACAGCAACTGTACATGGCTGAAGCTCGTTATGAACTGGTGGCCAACGAGATCATTGCTGATAAACAGAGAATCACTGAGAACACCAACAAGTTGACCAAGTCTGCAATTAGAGACCGAGAATGGCACAAGAAGACCCTCCATCAACGTCTGCTGGCCTGGGAATCGTGTGTCATCACTCTTCTGAGTATGTGCAAGACGAGACAGCTTTCAGTCAAGGAGTTGGAACTGAGACACACCTGGGTTCGACTTTCGCTGAGTCAGTGTGATGAAGCTGAGATTTCCCGAATGCGTCAAAACTACGAGGAGTTCCAGGTTCAACTGCAAGAGGAGGCTCCTGAACTGATGGTCAGATTCGTCAACTTTCCTCATATCCAGACTCTGAGTTTGGACTCTGTCAATGGTCAGATCTCGAAGCTGAAGGTGGCTTCCACTTTTGCCAAGATCTTTTCTCCTGATGCCGATGAGGATATTGGTAACCGAATTGCCATGTTGGAGTCGATTCTCAAAGGTTCCAGTGATGCTACAGGCGACAAGGAGTCTCTTTCAGCCCGTGAGTTCCTCCAGCACGCCTCTATCGACTTCAAGCATAAACTGTGGTACCTGCTGTTAGACGCTTACAACGAGTCTGGTGAGAAGAGAATCTCAGTCGACGGATACATTGAGATGCTGACTTCTCTGTCCTATGAACTGGAGACTGCGGGTTACAGAAACATGAATCCGAACCAGAGACACACCATTCTGCTCCGAACTCTCAGTACCATGAACGATACTGTTGGAAACCTGGCAAAGATCTGCAGAGATACCCCTGCTCTTTTGGAGTCTGTGAGCAAGGAAAAGATTCATGAACTTGCTCAACTCTGTCTTTCGTTCTTGAGACTGCTGCAAGTGTTCAACCAGTTTTACGACCGACGAAACCCCGAGGAACCTACTCCCTTCCTCTGGGACAAGGCCAGTGAGAAGTTCCAGACCATGATGGTCAAGCTGTGGACATTCTTCTACCTTCTGTTCCGTCAGCTGATGAACGGACTGGATGAGAACCTGCCTCAAACCACAATCTCCACCCTCAACGATATTCTGTCTATCGTGCATGAGGATCTTGGTCACCGAAAGTGTTGCAGTTTTGCCAACGGTATTTTTGTCGATCTCACTCTGGATGAGATTGTCAGAATGAAATGGGACGAGTCAGAGGCTGATTTGCTTCAGAATATCAGATGTCGATTCGGTATTCAGCTTGCAAACGAGCACTACCATCCTACAGACCATGGTGCCACTCCTCGTCCTCTCAAGCGTGCTGACGGTCTGGCTTTCCAGGATTTCATCATGAACATGGTCTACAGAAAGCCCTCGAGTGTCCACAGTATCCGAGCTGATCTTCGAGCTGTGCTTGATCAGCTCTACGAAGCTATTGGAGACCCCGACAAGACCGTTGCTTCTACCAGCCACAATATGACTGTTCTTGGACGTTTCACTGTCGCTCCTGTCACCTGGAACTACATTGAAAACAGTCTTCGAGGCGAGTCTTTCCTGCCTTTCATGACTTCTACCGATCCTGTGCTTTCCGCTTCGACAGGTGGCTTCTACTGTGTCCAGGGCATGCTTGCACTGGCGAAATTCCGTCAGAATCGAAAGGCTGCTGCTCCTGGACGAACCGAAGATCTCCAGGCTGCCGTCAAGTTCTTCACAAACGACATTCTCTGCTGTCCTACTCGTTACGAGTCCTGGTTCGGTCTTGCTAACGCGTACGAGATGCTGACTGAGGACGATCTCATGTGGAGTGCTGAGAAACTTGATGTTCCCAACTCGATTGTCAACATCAACCAGAGAAAGGCTCTGCTTTGCGGCCTCAACTCTGTCAATCTCATGCTTCAGCAACGAGACGAGAAACCCGCAAATCCTCAGCTCAGAACCTACTTCAACGCTGTCATGAAAGAGTCGCAGTGGCTGTTCCTGAGTAAACTGTTCTACTCTGCCACTGCCAACCCTCTTCATGGAGCTTCGTTCAGACAGGCTGACAACAAGATCTTTTGCGGAATGAAGGGTCTGTACATGCGTCAGAATCTGTCTCTTCCTCGACGAAAGCAGTGCTACCAGGTGGTTCGAACGTGTCTGACTATTGCTATCAACAGCAAAGACCAGGCTCCCGATTGGTACTCGTACTACCTCCGTTCGAAGGTCTACAGCAAGCTGAAGAAGACGACTCAGGCTATTCTTGGCGATATCCAGAAATCTATCGCTGTGGCTCCTGACAAGATCAACGGTGATATTCTTCTCGAGCCCCATTACAAGCTGGTGGCTTACCTGTACAAGGCTGTCAAGCGAGGCAAGTTGACTGCTGCTGAGGCCTACAAGGAGCTCAAGAGAACGCCTCATTTCGTCGAGTACATGGGCGATGACGCTGACGTT
Source organism: Yarrowia keelungensis (assembly GCA_001600195.1). Classification (NCBI taxonomy): domain Eukaryota; kingdom Fungi; phylum Ascomycota; class Dipodascomycetes; order Dipodascales; genus Yarrowia; species Yarrowia keelungensis. The sequence continues at coordinate 2,574,004 of BCJD01000002.1, read as the reverse complement.
GAGTCTGACGATGAGAGCGAGTCAGGCGAAGAAGAGTCTGAAGCTGAGACTGAGTCCAAGGAGGGCACCGAGGAGCCAGTTGCAAACCCAGCTCCTGTGCCTACCCAAGGTACGTCTGGCGCTCCTATTGCCATTGATGATGCTCCTGGTGCTCCTGGTGCTCCTCCTGCTCTTGGAGCTGCTCCTACTACAGGAGCTCTGGTTGCTGCCCCTGCACCTGTTCCTGTTGCTGCTCCTGTTGCTCCTGTTGAGGAAAAGAAGAAACCTCTTACGCGAATGGAGATCAAGTTCTACAAGTCGTGTATCGAGACTCTGCGTCGAATGAAGGTGCTCGACAAGCGAAAGTGGCACCATCGACCTCCGTTCCTCATTGCCAGAATCCACAAGGAGGTCTTTGAGGACTACCGAAGTGCCAAGGACGAGATGGTCCCCTTCTTCAACCTCAAGAACCAGAGCAAGGCGCCCGTTCACATCTGGAAACCCGACTTTGAGCGAGCAGGAAAGCACTTCCAGTATGTGTTTGACTATCTCATGTTCTTTGTTGTTCTCCTGGACAAGACTGACGACACTGATGCCATCACCACTATTGGCAAGAAGCTGCGACGGTTCAACAATGGTATGGTCAACCATTTCGAGGCCTGGGAGTTCACGTGTCTCACTTCCAACGCTCTGATGAAGAGAGTGACGAAGATTCCCGAGAAGTTGCCTGACGCTATCATTCCTTCTCTGCAGTTTGACAACTTTGACAGAATCGCCCAGGGTCTTCAGGACAAGATCACGAAGACCAAGGAGCCTGCTTCGTATCTTCTGTCTCTGTTGTACTACGCTTCTGAGTTCCGACGTCTCAACAACGGTTTTGGATCTACTGGTGTTGTGGACGATACCGTCGTGTGTCTCTATCTCAAGATGCTCATTGAGTACGCTGGCACGTCTCTCTTGGCTGACAAAAGCCGTTCTTCCACTCCTGTTGTTCTAGATGGTGCCAAGTTTGAGTTCCAATCTGGCAATGCTCAGCCTCCTGTTCTTCCTGCTGCTACTCCTGCTGCTGCTAAGAAGGAGGATGGTAAGAAGGAGAAGACTCGAGTGACTCGAAAGGACATTCTTCTGCGAGCTACGAACCTCATCAAGGCGTGCAGCAACAAGGTGGGCGAGAACATCAAGCTTGTGACCACCAAGGGCCCTCCTGCTGCTTCTTCCAGTAATGGTACTCGGTCTAATTCGGAGGATAAAGAGAAGCAGCCCACTGAGGAGCCTGAGAAGGATTCAGATGTGGAGATGACTGATGCTAACCAGTGCACTGAGACCACTGCTGAGCCCGAGGATGACAAGGAGGACAAGGAGGAAGGTGAGGATGATGACAAGGAGGAGGATAAGGAGGAGGACAAGTCGGTGGATGAGAAATCTGAGGAAAAGTCTGAGAAGTCCGAGGAGAAGTCTGAGTCTGCTGAGCCTGTGGAGACGAAGAAGCCCGCGAAGGCTACAAAAGCCAAGCCTAAGGGCAAGGCAGTGCAGTCGGAGGATGTCATTACTATCGATGACTAGAAAGCTGGAAATATCCTAAAAATATGATTTATTGATAATTTACAGTGTGTACACGTAGAGAGGTGGCGATAGTAAGAGCTCATCCTCAGCTAATAAGTTAACCCTCCTTTTATTCATCATCACTGATTGCCGCAGCAGACCTCGAAACACCCCACTTCTCTCGGTCTCTTCCGTCTTTGTACATATTGATATCCTCCTTTGTGGGTTTCTCCATCGTAGCCTGTCTCAGATTCTCTTCCTTCAATGCCTGTTCCTCCTTTTTTGTTTGTTCACTCTTCAACTGCTCAACCGTGTATTCTGCAAACGCCTGAGGCTCGATTGCTCCACACAGCAGTTCCACAGCTACAGTGGAGTTCTTACTCTTTAAGCTCACGAGTCTCGTTCTGACAGCTGACTTGTACTCCTGCGAAATCCCGTGGAGATCAAACAGTCTCTGTTCGATATCATTTGCCACCTGAGTAGAAATTTCGTCATCTTCCTCGTCTTCATCGCCTGCCTCAGCTAGCGCCTTTTGAAGAGATTTTTTCGTTCCATTCCGGACCTCCAGCGGCGATATCGACGCCGTTTTCTTTGTGCGCGCTTCAGCCTGCTGCTTGAGGTACTTTTGTTTCCAGTTAGTAGGTAATTTAGCCATTACGAGTATGGTATGGAGAAGTCTACGGGAGGTTTGCAAGAGGTGCTTTTCTTATGCATGGAGGAAGAGATCAGGTTATGACCAGGGAGGTGAGGTGGTGAATATTGAGCAAATTTGAAATTAATCAGAGTAGATCGAGTAATAGACTTGCTCTGATTTTATTTCGAAGGTCCATTTCTCGACACCCCTTTCTCTTCATTTTCTACACACTCTCCTCTACACTCTCACTTCAGGGTAACTTCATGCAAGATAGCGAAATTTTGGAAGGTTTGAATATTTTTTGAACAGCCTTTGAGCAGCTCTAACAGCACCGCACAACCACACTCTACAATGGCGAAATTATCTCTGGCCGAGCAGATTTCGCAGCTGGCGAACCCCAAGCCCAAGGACGTGGATATCGAGAACTTTGAGGACCGTGACGACGATTCTGAGAGCGGTGGAGACGAGGGATACGACAGTGATCTGGCTACCGAGCATTACGTCAAGGTCGGAAAGAGTAAACTGAGAGACGATGCTCCTGCTCTGAACCCCAAGTACAAGGCCGGCAAAGTGAGCAGGAAGGCTCTCTACGAGGACGACGAGAGTGGCGATGGAGAAGATGGTGTTATTGAGGAGGATGAGAGTGAGGAGGACGAAGAGGAGGAAGATGAAGAGGGTAATGGTTTCATTGATGATGAAGCTGAGGATGATGAAGAGGATGATGAAGAGGAGGACGAGGACGAGGATGAAGATGAGGACATGGAGGAGGATGAGGAGGAAGAAAACGAGGAGGAAGACTCAGATGAAGATCTTTCTGAGAACGAAAACGACAGTTCTGCTAGAGCTACTCTCAAGGAGCTTCTTCGAGAAGAGAAGAAGGCTGCCAAGCAGCAGGCCAAGGAGGCTACCGTTTCGGACGCACAAAAGGGATTCGCCATCCAGAAACAGACAGATCTGTACGAGACGCTTCTGGACGCCCGAATCACCTTCCAGAAGGCCATTCAGTCGGCCAACGCTCTTCCTATCAGTGAAGTCAAGGCTGAGGAGCTTGAAGAAGACGATATTTCCAGCTCTCTGCAAGACACAAAGTCCAAGCTTTCGGACTTCATTTCCCAAATAGCCAAGATGCGATACAACATGGCTGTTCAGGACAATGTGTTTGGAGCCGATACTGTCAAGCTGTCGACCAAGAGAACATTTGAGGCTACTCTTGACAACATGGAGAAACTGGACAATGAGTTCAAGACATACGAGACCTCTGTGCTCACCAAATGGTCCCAAAAGGTGCAGGCCTCTTCTGCGGCTTCTGCTCTCAACTCCTCCAAGTTCAAGGCTCTCAACCAGTCTTCTGCTAACCAGGTTGCTGCTACTCTTGCTGATATGGACCGTCTGGTCAAGCGAACCCGAATGAACCGATCCAACGTTGTTATTCTTGGTGAGGAACAGATGGGAGCTATTCAGGACGCCGAGGGCGAGAACTACTACGTCTTTGACGACTCGGACTTTTACAGAAACCTGCTCAAGGACCTGATTGACCGACGAATGGTCGATTCCGGGTCCCAGAGCAGTGGAGTCAAAACCTGGACCGCTACCAAGGCCAAGACCAAGAAGAACGTGGACACTCGAGCATCCAAGGGCCGAAAACTGCGATACCACGTCCAGGACAAGGTGCAGAACTTTGCTGCTCCTCGACCAGTGTTCACGTGGGAAGACGACCAGATTGACGAGCTGTTCGCCGGTCTGCTGGGACAGAGAGTCAACTTCAACGAGGACGACGAAGGAGAAGAGAAGAAGGACGAGGGAGAAGAGAAGGAAGACGAGTTGGTTATCCCCGACGACGGTCTCCGAATCTTTGGTTAGAAAAATAATGGTGGTTAGCATGGAGGAAGGTGTGTACGAGGTATGTACTTTAATGATACAGGAAGGATATGATAGAAGAAGGGTGTAGATTGTAGTTTCGTGTAATAAATAATAATATACAGTATATACAGAGTGGATAGTCACTTTTTGACCTTTTTGACACCCCTCAGTTTCAATTTCGACCTTGGTTTGGCTGTTAATGACTTTGACAGCTCTCTAGTCTGATGAGCTAAAGAGGTATCACCCTTAGAAGTGTCAAACAAGCTGCCATGTACCAGAGACTTCATTTTCAGCTCTTGTTGAGCTACGAGACCCCTCTCCAAGTTAGGAACAACCACCTGGGCTTCTTTAGCTAGAGGCAAGTCTCTCAACAGTCCCATTTTGTCCTTGAGAATGTTATCGGTTCGATCCTGGGCTTCAATCTCACGTTTCTTACCCCTGAACTTGTTTCTCATTTGGTACGAGAGATCCTGATGAAGTCTGGCCTTGTCAAGATGCTCATCGTACATTTTCTGGGTCTCTTTGGCTGCATCTTCAGCTGTAACAATAGAAGACTTGAATGTCCATTCAGGAGTGATTGAAGTGTCATCATCTTCTTTGAACTGCTTCTTGAGCTCCTCCTGATCCTTTTGCTTCTGTACCTCCTTTTCCACCCTCTCAAAAGGATTACTTGGAGTTTCATCCTCTTTCTTCACCTGCTCCCTAAAAGTAGCTCCTTCAACAGCTACATAGGTAGCGTTCTTGGGATCTGTCTCGATGACAATAGGATGGCCACAATCTGCGTGTTTGATGGCAAACCGCCAGATCGGGGAGCTCAGGTAGCTTCCATTGCGGGTTTTAACGGCGTTAAATCGCACTCCTTGAGCTATAGATTGATCACATCCATGGCATTTGGCAGATATCGGGAGCTCGAATCTGACTGTTTTTTTGTTTGGATTTGCGCCTGCGAGCTGGTTGGCCGTCGATTTGCCGTCGTAGTCGGGCGGATAGTATTTATTCGTCCCTTGCGACATTCATGGGTGGTGATGGTGGTGCAAGAGATGTTGACGATTTATTTGGATTATGCATGATAGTGAGAAGTTGAGCTAAGTGGGTTTGTTGGGAGGATGGTGGAGGAATACTTGACTTACAGAGGCATACTTTAGAGCGATGTGATAGAGAAAAGAGATGAGATGAGAGTAAATGGACACTAATAATATCATGATAAATTCAATTTTATTATATTCTGCATTTTTCCCATTTATTTACGATTTGCTATTGATGCAATATCCTCCCTCCCTGCTTCAACTACATTAGTTAGGAGCATCATCTAAGATACTTATTCCCAACGGAACACCATGGAACCATTTAGAACACAATCGACAAAAAATGACATCAAATCAAATATCACGATCTACTCAGCACACATCAATTACCCGATTTCCATCACGTGATCTCTAATCCCCTCCAAATTCCCATCTCGCCACCTGCTTACTAACCTCTCTCCCATGCATTGCCACCTTACTCTAACCACCTAACCACACCCCATCACCACCACACGACATCAATCACAACACAATGCCACCAAAAGCCGATTGGGAAAAGTACAAGGCCCCCGTGGACGAGGACGCCGCGCAGGAGAAGATCATTCCTCTGTCTGAGGGCGATATCCAGGTGCTCAAGACGTACGGAACCGCTCCCTACGGCACCGCGCTCAAAAACATCGAGAAGGACATCAAGGACATGCAAGCACGAATCCAGGAGAAGGTCGGCATCAAGGAGTCCGACACGGGACTGGCGCCGCACCACCTGTGGGACACACAAATGGACAAGCAGCGGATGAGCGAGGAGAACCCTCTTCAGGTGGCCCGATGCACCAAGATCATCGAGACGGCCGAGGACCCCGGCAAGAGCAAGTACGTCATCAACGTCAAGCAGATTGCCAAGTTTGTCGTGTCGCTGGGAGAGCGGGTGTCGCCCACAGATATCGAGGAGGGCATGCGAGTGGGTGTGGACCGGTCCAAGTACCAGATCCAGCTGCCTCTTCCTCCCCGAATCGACCCCTCAGTTACCATGATGACCGTCGAGGAGAAGCCCGATGTCACGTACTCGGACGTGGGAGGCTCCAAGGAGCAGCTGGAGAAGCTGCGAGAAGTCGTTGAGCTGCCTCTGCTGTCTCCTGAGCGGTTTGTCAACCTCGGTATCGACCCTCCCAAGGGTATTCTTCTATACGGCCCTCCCGGTACCGGAAAGACTCTGTGTGCGCGAGCCGTGGCTAACCGAACAGACGCCACCTTTATCCGAGTCATTGGATCCGAACTGGTCCAGAAGTACGTCGGTGAGGGTGCCCGTATGGTTCGAGAGCTGTTCGAAATGGCCCGAACCAAGAAGGCTTGCATCATTTTCTTCGATGAGGTCGACGCCATTGGAGGAGCGCGATTCGACGACGGAGCTGGAGGAGACAACGAGGTGCAGCGAACCATGCTGGAGCTCATCACCCAGCTGGACGGTTTCGACCCCCGAGGAAACATCAAGGTCATGTTTGCCACCAATAGACCCAACACTCTAGATCCCGCTCTGCTGCGACCCGGCCGAATCGACCGAAAGGTGGAGTTCTCGCTGCCAGACCTCGAGGGCCGAGCCAACATTTTCCGAATCCACTCAAAGAGCATGTCTGTCGACCGAGATATCCGATGGGAGCTGATTTCGCGGCTGTGTCCCAACTCCACCGGAGCCGAGCTGCGATCCGTGTGCACTGAGGCCGGCATGTTTGCCATTCGAGCCCGACGAAAGGTGGCCACTGAGAAGGACTTCCTGGCTGCTGTCGAGAAGGTCATCAAGGGTAACCTCAAGTTCAGCAGTACCTCGCAGTACATGCAGTACAACTAGTTGGCTAGTATAGTAATAGATGATGTTATGATAACGAGTGTAGAGCGATGAAGTGGTGTTTTGAAATGTACCGTTTGGTGCTTCTTCTAGGTGTCTATATCCTATGTCCAGTATGAGATGTTAAATGCGAATGTGCGAATGTAGGGTCTACTTTAGATGCCATACTTGGGGCTTCCACAGCTCCACCATAAGTCAATAATAGAATGCGATTTTGAGACCTTGTCTATCTATATAAAAATACGCTGCTACTTATAGCAGTCCTTTTAGTCCTTCTTAGTCCTTTTCTTTTTTCTTGTCCTCATGGACACAAGAGTACCACTCTTGATGCATATTCAACCTCTTCGTCGGTATTCCTCCTCTTTCCCATATTAACACTGCAACAATATCGAGCTTTTCTTCAACCAGTGTAAAACACGACGTAGTGTTGTCTTACTCCCACCAAGAAACCAGACCCATACCTTCTCCCTGACAACTGGCAATCAGCGAGTAAGGAGGCACGCCTGGCTTCTCGGGATCCTGCTCGTCGCTAGCAGTAGCACTTCCAGCATATCCCTGCTTGAGAGGAGGCAGATCCTGGAACTTTTCTTGCTCGATTCGGAATCGGATCTTTTCGTTAGTATCCAAGAAAAGCTCCTGTTCCTCATCAGGACACCACATCCAGGCCTGTTCACGGGCCACAAACTGCGAGTTTTCGAACAGCAGGTGCGCAGGAATGAAGATATCGTCAAAGAACTCCATCTTGACCTTGATTCCCTCGGCTGTACAGCTCGAAATCCATCCCTCCAACACCTCTCCGACAAACGGGCGGAAAACCACCATTCGAAAGGTGATTTTCACAAATGCAGCTCCGTCGCCAGACATGACCTGGCCCTCGCCCACGTTGATCAGGTCGTAGACACAGATACAGAGTCCGACTCCATCGATAATTTTGTTGGCGTAGCAGTTGTTGATTTCGTCCACAATAGCGTCGTTGAGCGGCTTTTTGAAGGATGTGGGATCCAGCCGAATCAGGTCTGTGAAGCGCGTGAGAATGAACATGTCGATGGATCAGGTATCTCACTAGGAGTGGATTTGGCGATAGTTGACGGTGGAGCTGGATATTTTTTAAGGCTTGCATCGCACTGCATATCCCTAACCTGATTACTAAGTGTTGGGAGTGAAAATCGAACTGCCGGTGTTGAGATAAGCCAATCTAATCGGGACATAATTCTACTTCCCAAAACGGAAACACACTTGTCCCCATTCGTACACTTAGCACCTTAAGTGAAATTCACGAGTGTCTGAAACTCAAGTCAATACGCCGAACGTAATTGTTGCCAAACGAGGTCTAGAGTAAATAGCAGCTATTCCAGAACCAAGGCTTGTAACGAGCCCTATCTTATCACATGCCACAATACGAGCTTTGCCCTAATATCTCTCCCGAACCCTAGATCACCCCATTGTCTAGGCTGACGGATCAACAGCAAAGTGAGTGAACCGAGCACTTTTGCACACTCGGTCCGGTTCATAAATGTCCAATGTGGCAAACAAGTGGGTGAAAGTCGCGGGAAAAAGCTGACTAGGCGGTATAAATGGCATTGCTACAGTCTACATCTCTCCTAGGCCCTCACATAGACCTTCTCCAGCTCTTAGCATAGGGGCACCTCTGTCAAGTGTCTCCGTCATTCCCCACAATAATTCTCCGGAAAACTTTACCATCGTTAAGCCTAGCCCAATAGGACAAGGTGCGAATGGGTGTGTAAGAAGGTGACGATGTAGTGGAGCTATCGCTGTAGTAAGGGCACTGTTTTGAGCGGAAAACTGAGCCTCCTAATTGTGTGGAAAAAACGTCTTTACTCACCACTCATTATTTCTCACCTATCCACCCAATTAAACACCGCGAATCTTGATCCGGTTCATCCCGGACGTGTCCGAACCTTGTTTGGTGAGTATTAGGTCGCATGTCATTGGCCAATGGCCCGCATTACCTAAGCTCGGTGGGCTTTCAACTGGCCGCACGCAGATTATTTCTCTCTCTCTTTTTGGTTAGACCATACAAGTCGATCTGAGTCGGTGAGTAGCAAATTGAGGGCGACGATGTGAGGGCTGACGGCCCGTGGATGGAGCGCAAGTCGTGTGGATGTCACGGGCTCCTTCACCGTGTGTTTGGTGTCTTGGTGGAGTGAAAAAAGTGGACGAGCCACGCGTTGGTACAGGTTGTTTTGTGTGGAGTGACGGTAGTGGAGGGTAATGGGGAAGCTAGGGGGAGGTCAAGGGAGAGCTGTAGAGCAGCTGAGTGTCTATGACGTGGCACAATGTGGTATTTCCGTTCAGAATGGTGCCTTCTGGACAGTGTGAAAATTCCATCTTCAAACGACCCGACAATGGAAGCAAAGACGAAAATACCCCAAGACAACACAAGGAGTCAGCCAAGAATCAATGCAATGCTACAGTCTAGGCTTGCAAACGTGATTAACAGTGCAGTGACTTGTTCGTTGTCATTGTCTATTCGCCCATTCTATGTCCCAGGTACTCCCACAACACCCCAGATTACACCCCAGATTACCCGTCTATAAAACACCACCTCACCACCTTCGCCTAACACCACCTTAATCACCCACCTTAACACAACGTAGTCTTGTATTCAATCATACTAACCCAGAAATGCTTAGAGCTATCAAAAACCCCCGAGCCGTTCTCAAGTCTCGTCACTTTTCCACCTCGCCGGTGGTGGCCAAGGTCTTCGCCAACGGCCCCGTCAAGGCCCAGGAGGCCCCCTCCCACGTGGCCTCCAAGTACGCCGTGGTTGACCACGAGTACGACTGTGTGGTTGTCGGAGCCGGTGGAGCCGGTCTTCGAGCCGCCTTCGGTCTGGCCGAGGCTGGCTTCAACACTGCTTGTATCTCCAAGCTGTTCCCCACCCGATCCCACACCGTTGCCGCCCAGGGAGGTATCAACGCCGCCCTCGGAAACATGCACCCCGATAACTGGAAGTGGCACATGTACGACACCGTCAAGGGTTCCGATTGGCTCGGAGACCAGGACGCCATCCACTACATGACCAAGGAGGCCCCCAAGTCCATCATCGAGCTGGAGCACTACGGTGTCCCCTTCTCTCGAAACGACGAGGGCCGAATCTACCAGCGAGCTTTCGGTGGTCAGTCCAAGGACTACGGAAAGGGCGGCCAGGCCTACCGAACCTGTGCCGTGGCCGACCGAACTGGTCACGCCATGCTGCACTCTCTGTACGGCCAGTCTCTGCGACACAACACCCACTTCTTCATTGAGTACTTCGCCATGGACCTGCTCATGGAGGACGGCGCCTGTGTCGGTGTTGTTGCCTACAACCAGGAGGACGGAACCCTGCATCGATTCCGAGCCCACAAGACCGTTCTGGCCACCGGAGGTTACGGACGAGCCTACTTCTCCTGTACCTCTGCCCACACCTGTACTGGAGACGGTATGGCCATGGTCACCCGAGCCGGCCTGCCCCTCCAGGATCTGGAGTTTGTCCAGTTCCACCCCACCGGTATCTACGGATCCGGCTGTCTGATCACCGAGGGATCCCGAGGTGAGGGAGGATACCTGCTCAACAAGAACGGTGAGCGATTCATGGAACGATACGCCCCTACCGCCAAGGATCTGGCTTCTCGAGACGTTGTGTCCCGATCCATGACCCTGGAGATCCGAGAGGGCCGAGGTGTTGGCCAGCACGGCGACCACATTTTCCTGCAGCTGTCGCATCTGCCCGCCTCCGTTCTGCACGAGCGACTCCCCGGTATTTCCGAGACCGCCGCCATTTTCGCCGGTGTCGACGTGACCAAGGAGCCCATCCCCGTCCTGCCCACCGTCCACTACAACATGGGAGGTATCCCCACCCGATACACCGGTGAGGTTCTGACCCAGGACGAGAACGGCAACGACAAGGTTGTCGAGGGCCTGTACGCCTGTGGTGAGGCCGCCTGTGTCTCCGTCCACGGTGCCAACCGACTGGGAGCCAACTCTCTGCTGGATCTGGTTGTCTTCGGCCGAGCCGTTGCCCATCGAATCACCGAGACCCTCACCCCCGGTGCTCCTCTGCCCCCTGTGTCTGCTGACATTGGTTACGAGTCCATTGCTAACCTTGACAAGATGCGAAACGCCGACGGTCCTCTGTCCACCGCCACCATCCGAGACAAGATGCAGCGAACCATGCAGATGGATGTCTCCGTTTTCCGAACTCAGGAGTCTCTTGAGGATGGTGTCAAGGGTATCACTGCCGTTGACCGACTCATTGACCAGGTTGGTGTCACCGACCGATCCATGATCTGGAACACTGACCTGACCGAGACCCTGGAGCTGCAGAACCTGCTCACCTGCGCCATGCAGACTGCCTACTCTGCCGTTGCCCGAAAGGAGTCTCGAGGTGCTCACGCCCGAGAGGACTACCCCGAGCGAGACGACGTCAACTGGATGAAGCATACCCTCTCCTGGCAGGATAAGCCCGGCGATGAGATCAAGCTGGGCTACCGAGCCGTCCAGATGCACACCCTCGATGAGGCCGAGTGCCCCACCGTTCCTCCCGCCAAGCGAGTCTACTAAGTGTGGTAGGGTTGTCTGTCTGTCTACTAAGCATGTATATGAAATGAAAAGTACGTTAATGTATTTCCGTGAAAAAGAACAAGCCGGTGTTGTAGTGATGTTGTGTTGTATGTAATAGATGTTTGCTGTTGGTGATACTTATGATTGGCGAAATTGGATGACGTCTGGTCTAGCCTCATACCATTAGCCTCTGGCTGAAGCAGTCATTTTTGATACGTGAGTTCAAGAAGTCACACTCCGTGGAAATATATCTTATGAACTCTAGATTATCAACATTATCATATGGTTCCGCTATTAATTGTCTTCATAGAGGCTGTCGTGTTTTAAGTCTTGAGCGGCTATGAGGTGCTCTATACCACGGTCTATCAGCTCGACGACTTCAACAAGATCTACGACTTCTCGTCTCTTGGAAATGCAATATATTACAGTAATGTTACAACTTGTTGGGGATATCAATGAGCTTGAGGAACTGCTCAGTCTGAGGGTTGCTGTATTTCGGCAGCTGTTTCTGCTGAGGCAAGTTATGAATACTTCCTCCCTTGTATACTTCAGCAGTGGGTTCAAAGTTGTAAGGGATATCTAGCTTGCCCTTGTCGACAATGTTCTCCTTCACCCAGGCGTAATCATCCTTGACCATCTTCTTGAGAGCTTCCAGTTCGTCTGCTGTTTGAGGATGGGCTTGGTGCATGCCGTGTGATCTTGAGAACAGGTGGTTAGTGCATCGGAGGATAGACAGCCACTCTGGATCGTATTGAAGACCTGCTGACGTTGGTTCAGGAGCAAAGTTGAGTTTCTCGACGAATCTTCGCTTAGGAAGACATTTGTCCAGAGCCAGGAAGGAGGTCTTTTTGGAATGGGGTCGTTTCTCGATAGTGGGAGGAGCCACAGTGGATGTTTCATCGGCAATATCTTCACCAATATCAATTTCATCGTTCAGATCAACTTCTCCGTCGTTGACATCCTCAGTGAGATCAATCTCCCCACCCAGGTCCTCAGAGATGTCGATCTCATCAGAGACAGGTTTCGCCTCGGCTTCTTCCACTAACTCATCAAGCACAATCTCATCGGGGTTTTTCACAGAAGGGGTAGATTTCTGCTTATTGTCGTTCTCTTGAACACCCTCGCCCTCTCCCTCGTGATTCACAGTCGCATTGAACTTGCAATGAAGATGGGCACTTAGCCAATGAGTGGGTTTCAACTTCTTCAACAGATCCATAGCTGGAGGAGATCCTAACGTGCCATTATTCACGTCACTCTTGAAATGCTTCTTCTGCTGTAACAGCTTCTGGGTATCTCCATACTGTTCGATTCCTCCAGGCCAATCGTGAGACATGAAGATATCAATCCCGTTATCGATCAACGACGCTTTCATCACATCATGAGCTCTAACATGGTACACACTTCGAATAGTGGAGTTGTCATACGGCAGCTGTTCATGATGACCCGTTTTGTAGCTTCTTTCATTGAAAATGCCAGAAATTCCGCCTATTCGAAGCCCCTTATAGTTGATCACTCCTGCTGCTCCTAGATAGTAAATGTTAGGAGCTAGCCAGCCTCCATAGTACAACTCCTGCATGTATCCCGAGGCCTCATGGTTGCCTCCAATGATGATTGTCAGGTATGGAGCCTTGGATTTCCCCGAGTAGTATCTGTGGAAGTCGTGCATTTCTCTGTATTTAGGAGGAACGTTCATGGACAGTAAATCCTTCTCATTTCGCACAGCCTGGAAATCTCCTCCGATCAGAAGCAGATCTACGGGCTGGTACTGGGCAACGCGTTTGTAGATGGCATCGAGCTCTCCATGGCAGCATCCCTCGAAAAAGATGTTCATTTTGACGCGCTTAAGCAATGGTTGGAATACTTTCATGGATGGTGGAACCTAACGCTTGATTCATGCAATGATGAGAGATGATTTGGGATGACAGTAAATAAAATAAAATAAAATAAAACAAGAAATAGGAGCAAATTCTCAAGCCCCAAAACACAACTCGTACCAACATGACCTGTCGAAAACTAAGAAAAGGCTCATGAAAAGAATGAGTGCACTTCTTCGGACACCGATACTCCTCTCCTGAGCATGCTATCATAGTCAGCTCCTTTATGCCTCTTACACCGTCACCAGGGTACAGGCTCAGACTGGTTATAACGACAACTGTATAGACCCACCAATAACCAAGTTCCGTCATACAAGCCACCTATGATAGCTCTCCTGGTGACGGGCTTATACTGACTCTAGACTGGATTTAAGACACGGCTCTTGACTGTATAACCATCGAGACTAAGGTAGAGTTTAGCTGACAAATTGATGGCAATGAAGATAGTCATGAGAGTACGACGATATGAGGCATTTGATAGAGAAATGACAACGAGATACCGAATAGTCAACCTCCTCAATCACTCAATGACTCACCAAATACTCAGGTACACCCCAATTAGCCGCTTAACTCCTGCTTACTGCATGACCGTACATCTCTCATTCATAATAAAGTTGAACCCATGCACTTTTATACACGGATCCCGAAGGATATCAACAGAAAGACAGTGGCACAATACCACGTCTATAGAGCTACAAACTACTCAACTGCAAAGCTACACTTTTGCTATATCATATACTTGGATTACCTAGTTACAAGAGCTTAGAACTTGAAGACCTGGTCCTTGGTGAAACCGAGGTTCTTGAGAGCTCCGTCAACCTCACCCTGGTCGGTAGGGGAGACCTTGGCACCAGAGATGGCCTTGTAGAAAGGAGGAGGACCGCAGATGAAGACCTTGACGTTGTCGGAGTCGGCGGAGGGAGAGTTGCCCTTGATGAACTCCTCGGAGATGTAACCGTTCTCGCCCTTCCAGTTGGGAGAGGCCTTGTCGAGGAAGTAGTGGACCTTGAACTGCTGGGGCTTGGCCTTGGCAATGGCGTCGATCTCGTCCTTGAGCAGAATGTCGCCCTCGGTGGCGTTTCCGTAGAAGAGGTTCACCTTGGTCTTGTCCTCGGGGTTCTTGTTGATGGCGGTGATGAGCTGGTACAGGGGGGTGATGCCGGTTCCGGCACCAATCAGGGTGATCTCCTTGTGGAGGTTGGGCTGCCACTGGTACTTGATGATGGGGCCCTTGAAGGACAGGGTGTCGCCCTCCTTGAGCTCGTGGATGTGCTTGGACATCTTACCCTCGGGGTAGGACTTGACAACGAGCTCGAACTCGCCCTTCTCGTCGGGGTCCGAAACGGGGGTGTAGGGTCGGACGACGTTGGAGCCCTTGGGGGTCACGTACTTGGTGAGCAGAGCAGAGGCAGTGGTCAGGCCAAGAGTGGAGTCGGCGGTGGGGAGCTCGAAGATGAGGGACTTGGTGTTGTGGGACAGGTCCTTGGAGGACTTGAGCTTGAGGTCGACCCACTGGTCGTCGCCCTTAAGAGTGGCGGTCTTGGAATCGTTGTGGATGCTCATGTTGGAGAAGTAGTAAGAAGAGGCGGCGGCGGCAACGACAGAAGTAGCGGCAATGGGGGCCCAGGGCTGAGTTAGAGGTGTGTGTGAGGGTGAGTGAGAGTTGCTCAAGCGCTTGTAGTTTGGGATAAGCGTTTAGGTTGGCCAAGAGGTTATTGCGCAATTGGGTGTGGCAAGTGTGTGAGAGAAAGAGTGAAAGTGGTGGAAAAGCAGTCTGAGCAGGTTGCGATTTGTAAATTGAGGTTCGTGGACATTGGTGGACGGTGGTTTGTGATGCTCACCAATGCCAATTCGGTCAATTGCCTGAAACGGCCAATGGACGATTATTATTTCATCGAAAAAAGAAAGGAATAGAGAGAGGTAGAAGAGGGTGTATTAGATGGCTTGGAAAGAGGTCCAGAACGTGGATATACCAGTATAAACACCACTATACCACCCACAAACCCCCAATCACCTTCCATCTCCCTCAATTGGTCAATTGACCGTCTTTCAGCCATTCTCTGGAGCACGCTTTTCACCTCTGTTTACTCTGCTCTTGGCATGCTTCACTTGCAGGCAAGTGCAAAAAAACCAGATGGTGGACCAGAGATGGTGAAAAATGAACACTCGAAAACAATCATTGCGATTGAGCTCATATCTTCGAAATCACCTGCTTCATTCTTGCTTTCCTCCCACTTCCTCCTCTCTCGCGCTCTTGTGTATCTACTCACCTTGGACACGATAGCAGATCGAATAGCTCGAAGAGAAAACATTGTGTGTGGAGCAGGCTGGTTTCAGAAGCGGTCTACACTTATATATCTTCTAGGTTTTGCGTTGGGCGGGTATAGCGTAATGTTCTCTGTGCCTCGCTTTTTTTGGCTTCAAAGATGGGTTGCTATTGGCTGTATGCATGTGTGGAGGGTCGAGGTGACAGAGAGTGGGTGTAGTAGCGAGTCAACAGAAAGACGGAGGTCCGCTGTTTAACGAGGGTTTAAAAAGTTCAGATCCAGATTAGACTTGTTGCTGTATTCTGTCTTAAGCCTCAATTGCTCCCCGATATTAAGTAGACGTTGGACTCACAGTTGCTGACAAAATAATGACTGGTGACGTAACATCGGAGTACGTAGCAAGTCTTTGTCAGCCGGGTGCATGGGTGATAGGCGAATTGACGTATCTGTTAGATCCAGAGATAATCGCTAATCTGATTAATCAGCAGGAGCTCATCTTGTCTAACTCTTCCTTTAAGTTAGATCCCCATCGCTGGAAGCTCAGATACGGCAGGCACACAGAATATCGAGGCGGCAGATGCACTTGGTGCATACATATGGAACCACCTTTCTTCTTCTCCACAATACACAATTGAACACCAATTGAACGACATCTACACCAAATACAGACATGGGACTCAAAGAAAACCTCAAACTCGTGCGAGCAATCATTCCTCCTCTCAAGGAATCGTTCCATAAAGGCCAAGCCGGCAGAGTTGCTGTTTTCGGAGGATGTGAAGAGTAAGTAGAGGTTGTGGTGATCCCATACCGTGAGAAGAAAACAAATCCCATTTCCTCATTCTAACACAGCTACACAGGAGCGCCCTTCTTTTCTTGTCTCGCTAGCATGATTGTAGGAGCAGATATGGGCCATATTGTCTGTGCCAAGGACGCTTCCACTTCCATCAAAGCGTACTCTCCAGACGTCATGGTTCACCCCTATTTGCAAGAATCCACGTCTGCAGCACCCGGAGTCACCGCCAAGGACCTGCTTCCTCGGGCAACTAGCATTCTGGACCGAGTTCACGTCATTGTGGTTGGTCCAGGTATGGGCCGTGATAAGCTCATGATTGAGACTGTTACTGGAGTGCTGGAGGCTGCCAAAGAGAAGAATCTGCATATTGTCATTGACGCCGACGGACTATTTCTTGTCCAGAACAACCCAGGTATCATCAAGGGCTACAAACGGGCTGTTTTGACGCCTAACGTTGTGGAGTTCAAGAGACTACAAGATAGCGTGGGACTCAAGCCCCAGGGAGAAGATGACGTCACGAAACTCGCCCAGGCCTTTGGAGGCGTGACTGTGCTACAGAAGGGCCAGGTTGACCGCATTTCCAACGGCTCTGAGACTCTAGTTTCTGACATTCAGGGAGGTCTCAAGCGAGTGGGAGGACAGGGAGATACTCTCAGTGGCTCTCTGGCTACATTCCTGGCCTGGAAGAAGGCCTACCAGGATGGTTTGTGGGAGCATAGCCAGGAGCTAGCCGAGGATAAGCTCATGACCATTGCTGCTTTTGGTGCTTCTAGTATCACGAGAAAGACCTCTAGACTGGCTTATGAAGCTAAGGGACGAGCTATGTTGACATCTGATCTTTCGAAGCATTTGGGCGATGCCTACAATGAGCTTTACGGGAGCGATTCGAAGCTGTAGGTGGTGGGACGTGTAAGAAACGACCTATAGCTCTTCCCTCTCCATATACCTGAATAAATGTACATATTTCTTCGTATTTCGTTGTACCCTGCCTATCTTCCCGACTTGCATAAAACATGCCAGATAACTGAAGGTTTGAGGCAGATTACCAAAAAAGCACACACCAAAAAGCACAAAAAAATACACATCAAAGAAACACAGCAATATCCCGAGTGGCAAACATACACATCTTTCTCCCGAAAATATATATACAGTTCCATCCAGTGCATGAAACTCATCTCATAACAGCATGTCTAACACAGCTCAAAACACCGCACACACCCCACACTCTCCCTTCAGACCCAAATTCTCGGCTTCTCTGGTGGCGAGGTTTCCTGCTTTAGAACAGACCAAAACGTCGTTGGTTCGAAGGCCAGAGTCACAGCACCGGTTGCTCAAACGGGTGTCTAAACCGCTGGTGGCTCCACCTTTCCACCGTCCTAAACAAAGACATGTGCCCCATTCCAACAAGTACCTGAGAAGACCGGTCAAAGAGACCTTTTCAGGAAGAGTCCAAGATTTGAGTGCAAGGATAATGGAGAAAAATGGGGGTAGACCTAGTGGTGCTCACGCCACCTTGAGAGACCGTTCTCACAGGTCCTTGCCAGACAAACTCCAAGACTTTGCTCTGGAACAGAAGATGGAGGAAGTGAGGATTCTGGAAACTTCGAAAGATGACGACATGTCTGAAGAGTGTGAAACAGACGAGTCTGCAAGTGATCTGAGTCGATCCCCCTCTCCTCTCTCTGTAGCTGACTCTGCACCTTCTGTCAGCTCCCGAGAAGCTTCTCCTGGAACCAAGTAGGGGATATATTTAATTTATTGTAATTTATTGTCATTATCGCAGTTGCATATTGTCACCCCACTGGAGCTTAATCAGCTCTCTTTACCACTATAAAGACAACCAACTAAAGCTCTCTTAGGGCTCAGACACGGCTGTGGCGAGTCAACCATGCCTCGATAGTGCCGACTCAGATCGGAACCCTCTTGGGGTCTAGCTTTGGTCATGAGAACGGCCGGGTATCGAAGGGCACACAGCCCGGGGTTGGTTGCTCCATAACACCCATTTATACTGTCTCTGGTTCGCCCTGTTTGCGCTTCCGCAGCTCTCCTCTTTCAAGCATCCCTCAGGTATAGTTGCAGGAGTATAGATATAGATACAGACATGAAGCACAAGTCCTGTATATATCGTCTCCTAATACTTCCCAAATGGGGGTGTATATAATAGAAGGGATTTATAAGAAGCAACCATCGAAAAATTGTACGTGCAGCTGGAATACAACACCCACCGTCGTTGAACCACCCTCCTCCACCTCACCATTGCTTATTTCAGTTCAACTCCAGGACCGTATTCGGCTCGTTTTCTCGTAATGTTCTTTGACGCCGTAGGCGTTTGCCTTTGTCACTTACCGTCTGGCAAGTCTATGTCTATGGTATAACAGCACGTCGGCGAAATAGTCGGTGAAATAGCCGACTTATGGACTTATGAAGAAAAGCCGGGCTATCAAGCGTCTCTGCCGAGCTATCAGTGGGTCCATAAACGAGTTTTATGCGTGTTTATACGGAAAAATGAGATTATGCCTGCGAATATCCGGTTTCTGTACAACTCTTTGAAATTTCAAATTTCACTTTAGGTGGAGCCACAGTTTAGACCATTTTAGCCAACCCACTAATACCCTGAAGGTCGTGATAGCCTGACAATGGCACAAAGAACCCCGCTACTCTGCACCCTCCCTGGTGCAGGAACAGATGGGTCCAGCGCAAGAGCATGGACCAGGGCATGTGTCCAGCTTTGTCCTGGTTATAGGCACAACGTTCACGTATCATAGAAGACAACTGTCGAGTTTAAAGCAGCAAATGGGAGGGTGAGACGGTCTTAGGGAAAAGAGGGTGTATGAAAAGAGTGTGAAAGGGGGTACAATGTATTGAGTATGAATAGCTCGCGTCTTATATAAGGCGGTCTTTAGCACGGGTGGAAAGTGGTGCAACAATAGTACGAAAAAACACGACTGTAACAGCGACTTGACAACAGCGACTTGTGCGACACTTACTTAACAACAAGCTAAGTAGAACGCATACAGCTTAACTACGCTCAACTACAGCCACTATCGCGACACCCCAACACCGTCAGTCTGTCCCAAAACTATCAAAACCGCCAGTGATTATTCAAAACCGCCAAAAACCGTTACTAGCACTATTTTTGCGAACAAACCTTGAGTCTTCCATCGTCTTCAATCATCAGGGCTGAAACTTGGCTGCACATATTTAGATTACGGGTGCATCAACATACCACCATAACAACATACACCACCACCACTCACTCCTCCAGCATGCCCGAACCCACAATCGAAAGCCTCAAGAAGGAGGTCGACTTTCTGTCGGCCCAGCTGCGCAAGGTCACGGGGCTGGTTGCCGAAACGGGCAAGCAGGTGCTCTCCATCCAGGTGAACCAGGAAAAGAACTCTCTCAACAACCTCACAATCACCGACGCCGAAGGCAAGCCTGTGGCCTCGCAAAAGGACAAGGAGAAGGCGCAGTCGTCCGAAGACAGCCAGGCCGTCACCTCCGAGGATCTGGTTGTCCTGGTGACCGAGCTCCAAGACCAGCTCGACAATCTCGAAACCAAGTCGATCCGACGAACAGCCAACTCCTTTGCCCAGAAGGACACGGATATCATTGCGTCTCTGCCTCGAATCGACGGCATGTGCCCCGCACAGGAGCTCAACGACGAAACCCACCCCGACTGGGTCTTCCCCAAGACTCTGGGCGAGTTCAAGAAGCTCGATAACGCCAAGGTCGAGCAGTGGATGCGGTTCTACGAGCTGCTTCCCCCGGATGAGGCCGAGCTGGCCAAGCTGCAGGAGGTGCTGGGCAAGGAGGAGCTCGAGGAGGCCATGGAGAACGCCCGAAAGTCCGCCGAACTGACTGAGGAAGAGGCCATTGAGCGATTTGATACCCTGGCCCGATTCTTTGGTCTGAGAGAGCGAAGGGGAACCAATGCGTGGTGATTGGAAAGAAGTGACCCTGATTACTAAGCTACAATTGTGGCCGTAAAAACAAAAGAATATCATTCACCTCCCCACCTTCTACTAATTGCAAAATCCCTCTCATCAACAACAACAGCCGATCGACATTTGATATTACCGTATAGTTTATTTCCTCAAAAAAGGAGTATGTAAAAAAGAGGCAGATAGAATAGAGTGTTAAAGAGAGGTAAGTAGGTGGTAGCTATCAATTTGTAGTGAAACTGGGGTCAAAGCCATTTTCTGTTTCCTTAGCATGCCTCAAAGTCGCTAAATGACACCTCTAAGCACATCTCTAATAGCTCTAACAGCCGTGCCTTATCTGTCAAGCTATAAGCATGAGACTGAGTTAAGTTGGACGTCGTATTTGAGGGCGAGCTACTGTCGACGACTTGATTGAGCTAGACTGAGAGTGAGTTGTCGTCGTGACTAGAAATACTGGTGCTGGTATTTCAATTACAATTTCAACAGATCGTAGAAATTGTCGACAATGAGAGTATTGAATGCTTGGCTTGAACTGAGACTGTTACTGAAGAGACAGCTGCTCATCGTATTAGTATAGTGCTACAAGTACGAAGTAGCTGGTATACTTCTGGTTGATGGTGTACTGTCATTCAGTGCTCAGCCACCTGCTCAATTGACTCTTATTCAATCTCCTACAATGAAGTATTACTCCAGTCCAATCGTCTACTTGCACTGGTACCTATTAACCACCACTTGTAATTCGTTATCTTTTATTATAGTCTGCATTGTACAATTTCTTGGTGTCTCTACTTTCCCAGTGTCTTCTATCCATATCTACCGTTAACTATATGCTCTAATTACTGTTCTTGGTTACTCGTTTCTGACCTTCTTTCTCGATCGGTCTCCAGATTCCTCTCCGTCTCCATTGGCTCGTTTGAATCCTCCTCGATCAGCACCACCAAATCCGCCTCTGGAACCTCCACGGCCTCGGAATCCGCCTCGACCTCGTCCTCCTGGTCGAGGGTACGATCCTCCACCTCGAGTGATCACTCGGGCTCCTCCTCGTCCAAATCGCTTCTGACCAGGGTTGGCCAGCGACTTGGCGTCCAGAGAAATACCCAGCTCCTCGTACTCCTTGGAAAGGGCGTCGTCAGTGGCATGCAGAGCAGCCCACCAGTCGCTCTTTCGACGCAGGAACTTGTCCAGAGTCCAGTTTCGCCACACAGCCTTACCGTATGTGTTTTCCTTGAGATCGTCGTCGGCCACCAGCTCGTTGGCAATCTTCTCTCGGAAGTTGTTCATCTTGTAGGTGAAGTTCCACAGACGGTCCATGACGTGGGATGCAAAGGGGTCTCGGGAAAGCTCGACACACTGGCCGTTGATCTTGTTGAGGAACTTTCGTCGCTCAATGGTGTTGATGGAAGGTCGCAGACACTTCTCCAGGAGTCGAGAATACGACTGGTGCTTGGCCATCTTGATAATGTCGACATCTCCAGAGTTGAGACCGAGGAAGGCAGTAGCAAGAACCTCAGGAGAAGCCTCCACCAGCTGCTGGAGCACCAGACATCGATGCAGACCGGGAGAAGAGGCCTCGTGGGGCTTGTAGGGGTTCTTCTCGTCCAGCTGGAGCACCTTTTGCAGCAGCTTGGGGTCCGTGGTGTCTGTGTCAAAGGTCTTGAGGACGGCATTGGCAACCTCGGTGGCCTTGTAGTTGGCAGCAGCAGCTCGAGTGAGCAGAATTCGAACCATGGTCAGGTTGTTGTTCTCCACAAGGTACGGGATCTCTCCCATGGCAGTGTCGATGATATGGTGAACATCCTCCTCAGGAAGTCGCTGCATACAGGTCTCGATGATGAAACCGGCGTAGTCTCGTCTCACGAGCTTCTGAACTCGCTGAGACATGTACAGTCTGTAGAGTCGCTCGACGAAAGCCTCGGGGGCCTTCTGGAGCACATTTTGCAGGAAATGAGAACCCACGGCGTCAGACAGAAGATGCTCGACGAACGCCTCCTCGGAAGACTCTCGATCTTCGGTATCGGCAAAGATGGTGTTGAGCAGAGGTCGCTTCTCGGAAGTGGTAGCCTCAGAATCGATCAGAAGCTGCACCACAGGCGAGGAAACCTGGCCAATGGCAAGTTCTCGAGCAGCAGTGGGCTGCAGACGTTTGCTGAATCCACTGACAATGCTCTCGAGGGCATCGTGGAAGGATCCAGGAATCTGGTAGGCTCTATCGTTCTCCTCGGAGTCCTTGATGTCGATATTTCGTCGAGCAGTTCGAGACTTTTTCGATCGAAGCACAGACGAGTTGCCCTCAGAACTGGTAGGAGAGGGCAGCGTCTGGCCACCGAGAATGAGCAGCAGCACTCGAATAACGTGCGAAGCATAAGGGTTGGAAATGAGGTCCTGAATGTAGTCCTTCATGTCGTTGGCCAGGGTCAGGAACCGCTTCTCCATGGACTCCTCGCTGTCGCCGTCGAAATTCGGGTCCAGAACCTCCTTCTCGACAATAGCAGCGCCTCTCACCAGCAGCGTCTCCACGCAATGGGACGAGTACTTGTGTCTACTGAGATCGACAAAGTAGCCCGAAAAGACCTCGAAAAGCGCTCGAATCTGCTCGTCGTTGGCCAGCAGAATCAGTCGCTCCATCAGCTTCGAGCAAATCTGATTCGTCACCAGCTTGAGCTCTTTTCCTCGAGCTTCATCCAGCAGACCGGAGATGAATCCCAGCTTCTCTTCAGGAGAGCCAAAGGCGTCCACTGCAAGCGTGGACTCGGCGGTCTTGAAGTACTCGGACTCCTGGTCGTCCAGGAAACCGAAAAACGGCATCTGTTTGAGATCCAGAGGGTTGTATGGTTGTTCATGGTCGTATCCATCATTGTCTTCATCGTCATGTCCTCCCGCAACGCCTCCCTCGGCGTCAAAAGTGACGTAATCCTCGTCATTCTCGTACACCTTGAGGTCCACGTCGTTCTTCTCCTCCTCGGCTCGCTTGGCGGCGGCTCGTCGTCCTCTCTTTTTCACTTCTCGAGGCATTCCGTAGTAGTATAGATGGAGTGTGAAATAATTTAGCTCGCAGAAAATATATTTCCATCGATGCAGCATGGAGGTTTATTGGGATTAAGGTTGGATGTGAGAGTATTGAGTGCTTTTGTTGGGAGATAGTTGGTAAATTACTTGAGAACATAGAGACCCCATGATCTCCAGACTGTGAAGAGATTTCAAGCACAGTGTATAAAGAAGACGTACAAATGCATAAATACAGACTTCTACTCACGTATTGACCCAAGAACTAGCTTTTCAACATGTCTTGAAACGCCTCATATCCCATTTGAACGAAGACACTTCATATCAAGTCGAACCTGATGACATCGCCATTCAGACATTTCAGCAGGTTCCAAAATGAAGTGGAAGTGATAGTAACTAGCTACCGTACCTACATCTTGGGTCTACGTACTACTAACCAACTACCCCTAACACTATAACGAGCTCTTTTCTACGTCTTCTACGGAGGCTTCCTTCGGAATCCTCCTTCTTCCACACAAAATGCATCTATACTCTTTTATATACCTTCCCTTAATCATCCTGATCCCAGTTGCCAATGGACTGCTGCTTGGGCATGGTGGGGCCTCCAGCTCGCTTGGCCATGATGATCTGGTCCACCGTGAGAATGGTGTTGGCCACGTCGGTGGCCAGCTCGATGGCAGACAGCTTGGCGGAGTACGAGTCGAAAATGTCGGCGGCAGCAGCGTCACAGGTTCCGGTGCTGTCGTTATCGTCGACATCGACACCGGTGGTGTTTCGGCCCTCGGAGTGGGCAGCGTAGAGTCGGGCCAGCACCTCGATGGCGTCCAGACCGGCGTTCTCAGCCAGAGTCTCGGGCAGCACCTCGAACGCCTGGCCATATGCCTTGATGGCGTGCTGCATGAGTCCCTGGGTTCGTTCTCCCTGCTGCACAATGGTAGACACCAGTCGGATCTCGGTGGCTCCAGCTCCAGGCACCAGACGGGGGTCCTTGGAGATGGACTTGACGACAGAGACACCATCGTCAATGGCTCGCTCCACGTCGTCCAGAGCGTTCTGGGTGGCTCCTCGAACAACCACGGTGGCGGTTCGGGTGGCCTCGTCCTCCTGTCGCAGCACGGTGACTCGATCTCCTCCAATCTCGATAGTCTCGACGACATCGACGGTTCCCATCTCTTCGGGGAGAGGAGCTCCGACTCGAGCAAGAGGAGTAGCGCCAACAACTCGACACAGACGTCGCAGATCGAACTTGGAGGGCACCTTGAGGGCAATGAGACCCATTCGGTTCATGTAGTGCAGAGGCAGATCTCCCAGACCAGCACCGCAAATCACCACCTTGACGCCCGAATCGGCAATGTTCTTGACCATGGCCTCGACCTGGGCCTCCTCGCCCTTGGAGAAGTTGAGCATCTCCTGGGCAGACTTGAGCAGCACAGTACCCTTGGTTTCGGTGGATGAAATGTCAACAGGAGTGGAAAACACGACAACCTTGGCCTTGCCGCAGTTCTTGACGGTAGACTCGGGTTCTCGGTTGAAAACCATACCCTTGATGACCTGGGAAGCGGCCAGAGAGGCACCCATGATCTTGACGACTCGAATGGCGTCGACGTTGAAGGCCTTGATGTTCTTGGGCATCACGTGCTGAACGGCCTCGGTGACCAGACGCGAAATGATGGCCTCGTGGCCGTACTGCTTGGACGCCACAGCGGTCTTGACAGCTCGTGCCAACAGCTCAGAGGTGACCAGAGCCTGGGCAGTGTCTCCGTTAGCCAGCTCGGCATTGGCTGTGGTTTCGGCAGCAATGGTTTCCAGCTCCATCAGAGCCAGACCCTTGGCCCGCTCGTAACCCTGGACCACCTCAGAGGGGTGCAGACCGATTCGAATCAGCTCATCGGCCTTGTTGAGCAGAGATCCTGCCAGAGTGAGCACCAGGTTGGTAGCGTCTCCACACTCGTGTTCCTGCTGCTGGGAAGCCTGCACAAGCAGCTTGGCGGCCGGGTGGATCACCTCGAGCTCTCTGAGAATGGTGGCGGCATCGGAAGTCAGAAAAATCCGGCCCAGATGGTTCACCACGATTTTGTTTCGTCCACAGGGTCCGATCGAGGTTCGAACCATGCCTGTGATTTCTCGACAGGCCTGAATGTTGCGCTGCACAGCGCCGTCCTCGGCATTGGACGTCTGGTATCCCTGCTTGAATAGACCCGCGTTGGGGGCGGTGGGGAGCTTGAGATTCGACATTGTAGTTGTAGTGGAAGGTGAGATGGGTGATGCATTCGATAGTCTTCGATTTTTTACAGGGTTAGGGTGGGGAGAGAGTAAGGAGGGCGTCGAAAATACAAAGAGAGGTGGATTTTTTTCACCAGTCTTTTTTGATCCCGGCAATTGGCAGTTATATAATTAGTTTAATGTACTTTTATCTCCTACTTGCCACACAAAAATGTCCACTTCTCGAACCCCTCTACATCCCATCTTCCCATCAACGTGTATCATCTCCCAAAAGCTTCTAGATAACTCCTTTTACGCCACTGCAGCTTTTATTAAGGCGTCGCAACTGAGTTGGAGGCGGAAACGGGTTGGTGGTGAGACACTATAACGCAAGGGGCGGTGTCAGAGTAGTTTGGGGTCTGATTTAACACGCAAAAACGAATTTTCACGTAAATCGCCTAAAAAGAGGTTTTTCTATGTTTGCTTAGTCATCGGATTAGTAAGCGCCTTGACCAACACGTTTCTAACTACTTCTTCAGCTCTCTGGTATAGTCTGAAGATCGATTTGAGCTCCCAGCTACACTCCTAACCGATAAAAACAGTCATTTTCTCACACCTCTCGTTCCTCAAACTGAGAGTCCTTAATTGGCGTAGTCAGCAAGGTGAAACAGACGTGATTTTGTCGAATAGAGCTCAGTGACAATAATTCAGACACTGGCAAAACTTGATCATATCTTCTTAGGTCCATTATGATGACTTGAATACTCTCAATATTTACCTCGTCTTGAAAAATCCATGTTGACTTCCTCACTTCCCTGATTCATAGTTTGCTTAGTCATCATGTTGAGCTAATGTGCTTGTTAAGCAATGTTTCAACGGCTTAGTAACATTTTTAGACACACCCGGACACACTGCTACAGTTTCCATGTCATATTTCTACTCCAGCTGTGTATATAAACCCCCTCATCTCCCTCGTTTCCTCAAGTAAGGTTGTCAAGTACGTCCCCTTGTTTTCTTGTTTACCAGGTGCAATTAGCTTTTGGTCATGCGTTGACGGGCATATCGACTCCTCACCACCCCCAAATATCACGACCAGCTTCTCTGCGAGGTCCCGCACACCGATGATTAATAATCTGCAGCGGGTGTTTGCCTCGGGTCTCTCGGGCGTCGATGACGTGGCCGACTATGTCGCTCAGTACAAGGCGCATCTGAGGTCCGAAATGGCCCAGCTAGAGAAGGACACGCAAGCACATCATCTGGAGGTGCCTCAGGCCAATGCTCGGGCTGCCAAGATTGTGTCTGATATAGCGCAATTGCGTGAGCGCGCTGATACCACCGAGGGCCAGATCACGGGCATGACTGCTGCCATCAAGCGTCTGGACGATGCCAAACAGAATCTCGTCACCTCGATTACCGTGCTCAAACGGCTTCAAATGCTGTCCACAGCTTATGACCAACTGGTCGTGCTGGTTGATCGAAGAGATTATGAGGACGCCGTGCCCCATCTTGCGGCTGTCAATGAGCTCATGGCGTACTTCAAGCCCTACAGAACCATTGACCATATTGCAGAGCTGAGTAAACGGGTGACCGAAACCGAGTCCCAGTTGGGAGAAAAGATTCTCGAGGACTTTCAAAAGGCTCTCGATGGTTCTTCTAACGCTCAGCCTTCGTCGCTTGTAGCTGCCTGCTCTGTTCTGGACGTTATTGGAAACGGTTTCCCTCAGAGACTCCAGGATTGGTACACAAACACACAGCTGAAGGGCTACCGAACTATCTTCTCTGCATCCGACGAAGCAGGCTCATTGGATAACATTGCCACCCGGTTCTCGTTTTTCCGACGTCTTTTGAACGAACATGACCAGGAGAGAGCCAAGTACTTTGCCCCTAGCTATAACATTGATGTGGCACTGTGCAAGGGTTTCTGCACCACCACTCGGTCTGACGTTTCGTCTATTTTGCAAGGTCTCGGCAAGTCTGTTGACGTCAAACTGCTGCTTGATGCTCTCAACGAAACGCTCACTTTTGAACAAACGCTTGATAAACGGTTCAAAAGTCGAGCTAGAGAGGGAACTGTCGATCTGGATTCTCTCAAGACCATCTCTCTTGCTTTCCAGCCTCATCTGAACGTCTGGATCGCTCATCAGGACAAGATTCTGTCCTCCAAACTGCAGGGATACCGAATGCCCCAGCCCCACGAAGATGGAGACTCCAAGCCCGATGTGCTCCCCTCCTCGGCTGATTTGTTCTTCACATATAGACAGATGCTTGAACAGACGGCTAAACTCAGCACCGGTCCTCCTCTTTTGGACCTGTATCGTCTTTTCGCTCGTCGACTGGACAACTATGCCAACTCCGTGGTTCGAGGTACTCTTCCCCAGAGAGTAACCAACGAAGAGTCTCTATACACTGCATGCATTGTTCTCAACACTGCCGAGTACTGTACCCAGACAGTGGCTCAATTGGAGGACAAACTGACTGACCAGATTGACGACAATCTCAAGGACAAGGTCTCGTTTGATCCCCAGCGAGACACGTTCATGACCATCATCAACGAGTCGATTGCGGCTCTCGTCGGAAAGATTGAGCATGATCTGGACTACTCGTGGCGAGAAATGAAGAACACAAACTGGAACATCAACACTGTTGGCGATTCGTCGTCGTACGTTCGTCAACTGACGCAGGTTTTGTCTACTGATGCTCGTCAGATTCTCAATGCCATGGATAAACCTGCATTTGCGGGCATCTTCTGCGATCGAGTGGTCGAAGTCGTCTCTTCTGCCTTCCTCCAGGGTATTATTGACTGTCGACCGTTGACCGAGGTAGCTGCTGAGCAGCTGCTGGTTGATCTGTTTGTCATC
Source organism: Yarrowia keelungensis (assembly GCA_001600195.1). Classification (NCBI taxonomy): domain Eukaryota; kingdom Fungi; phylum Ascomycota; class Dipodascomycetes; order Dipodascales; genus Yarrowia; species Yarrowia keelungensis. The sequence continues at coordinate 2,545,620 of BCJD01000002.1, read as the reverse complement.
AAGGAGGCTCTCACTAAGCTGCCTACTCTTAAGAGCACAGAGGACGGAGAGCCCAACCAGCCGTCTTCACGATACACCAAGAACGTGGCCAACGTCATTTCGCGCATTGAGACACTTCTCAAGGTGGTTCTCACCCGTCCTGCTCCTCGAGACGGACTCATTCAAAACTACTTCATTCTCGTTGGAGACAAGTCGCGCCAGAACTTCGTCAAGATTCTGGAGCTCAAGGGCATTCCTCGGTACGAACACAACGCTTACCTAGAGCAGTTCCATCTGCTGCTGGGCGAACAGCAGAATCTGGTGGACGATTCGCCTATTATGAGTGCAGTCAAGCTCACAGCTCTGCCGTCAATGGAGAGAAAGCCTCCAAACTCGCCCAACATCCCGTTGTTCGACACGAAGAATATTCTGTCTGGTTTCTCCAGCGGTAGTCTTTCCAAGATTGGACAAAAGGTGAGAAGGGGTTAACAGGTGAGCAGGACAAGTACCGGCACATACATATTTGGTTCTCAGTATATAGCATTAATGATTTACGACTTAGTGGTGGGAGTGTATATACAGCTTTTGGTATGTAGTCTCAGTCAGCCACAGTAGTGGCGTACACTTCAGGACGAGGCTATACTATAAACGTGGTACAAGGTAGAAGTAAAGGTGAAAAAGCAACAATGTATTCGTAGGCCGGGCTCAATTTGTTCAATTCGCCACTTTTCGGCTTGCCACTTCAGCTTGCCACTTTTGCTTCACTTTTGATCCGTGTTGTGCGGCTCATATTGTGACAGTTGAATGACCCCCACATGGAGATGTGCAGGGGAAGAATAAGCAGAAAATGAGGTGGAGAAATGAGATGTGAACAATGACATCAAGAAGCGAAGAAATCATCGACATTATGGTCACCGCCAACACCCGCCTCATCTCATCAAATCACGTGATCTCCAATCATTGCACTATCATCGCACTCACCGCACTCACATCACCACATCACTCACTGCATGCACAGATTACTCGAGATGTCGTAATTATTTCATATTTTTCGGCCCACCCAAATTTCATTTTTCACTGGCCCTATATTTTTCGCTTACCATAACACCCCAATAACTCTCTTGTCATTCGCCCAAGCCACTTTGTACCAAGGCCTCCGCTTGTGCCACCGTGGCTTGCTGACGTGGTGGCGATCCGACGTCAATTGGCTCTTTTGACTCGTGGCTTCCTCAGGTTGACCCGTGGCTTTGGGGCTAACACTGCCATTTCGCTTTTCCAGACACTTTGGCTTTCTGCACGCAGGCTGCCTCGATGATGTGATTTGGGTGGTGAAGACGTGATATCATGTGAGCGGAGATGTAGGTGATGAGACGATGTTACTGAGAAAAAGGAGGTGTTTCAAGACTCTAGACAGCTCCGTACGGCCACTGGGACACTCACTTTTCACCACCATCTCTGCCATTAAAATTCAAGCCACAATAGTCGAATTTTCTTCAATCAGCCACATGCCTCTTTTTCGGCTCGTGGACCTGGGGAAACCCGTGACTGTGCGTCATTCAAGGTTGGAATTAAATTGTAACAACAGAGGAGTGAGGGACATTGAGGGCGATGGCGACGGTACATATCAGGGATTAAAGCTAGAAATCTGATTATATAAGCCCTATTGACACTTCTATCAACTCCATTTCCGTCCATCTCACTTGTCTGGCTAGCAAAACTGTTCCCCCCAACCTCAGCTATCTTCCAATCAAATTCATCTGACTAAGTACTAGCCACAAAGGCTAATATTGCGTGATTGGAAGGCTAATGTCACCACGATAGTGTGAAAAAGAAGGCGCACCATGGGCTTGGGTGTCAGCCTCCAGCGCCACAATCAACTCTATTGAACAAACCTTTATAATGTCAGCTTCCCCGGCCTACCTCTGTTGTTTCCACCAGATCGAAAACAATGCCTTCGGCCGAAAACACCAACGGAGGATTGCAACAAGCAGGTGAGTGAGAGGAGGAGTTGTGGTGCAAGCGTCATTTTGCGAATGCATCAGATCTTGGAGGGTACCAATACCGTTTTTCAGCAACCCCGTGATTTCTGATCTACGATTTGGATCGGTTTCCTCGACGACATTTTCTCAAATGACTGCTCAGCTCTTATCATCCCAATATGAAAGCTAAATAAGCGAGCTGCAAATGAGATGGCCAAGAGATGAAACTGAGAAATCGGGTAGAAGACGAAATTCTCGTTGAAATCAAATAATGGAAACCCCCAATACCCCAGATCAACCCCTTTAGATCCATTTTTCTAACTCAGTCCTCCACACTGCTTCGAATGCAGCGGATCAGACCTTTGAGGTTGTGCGAAAGCTCAACCCCGAGGCGTCCACTATTCAGATCAGAGAGTCCGCCGACCCTCTTGCACACATTGTCAACGCTCCTGCGGCCGAAGACTCGCTTCTGGCCGTCGTGGCTCCCTCCCACGTGCTGGTTAAGGGCCTGGCTCACCTTTCTGCCTTCAAGAACCGAGCCGTGGTCTTCCACGTGGAGACTGGTGCCGACTACAACGATATCGCCGCTATCCGACACTCGCAGTACGTCATGCTGCAGTCGTTTGGTCTCGAGGACGTCCAGGAGGTTGCTCTCAAGGCTTACGAGGTCTCCAAGGCCACTGGCCAGCCCGTGATCCACTTTTACGCCCCCGTTGAGGGCGAAGTCTCTCTGATTCCTGGAAACGAGATTGTTTCCAAGGTCGAGAAGATTGAGACCGACAGCGAGAAGGTCCCCGAGCAGCCCATCATTGCTCCCGAGTACATTGGCTCTTCTTCCGCTGCCTCGGCTCTCATTGTCTTTGGCTCGTCTACACAGCTCTTCATCGACAACGCCAAGGCCCACAGCCAGACCGGCCTCGTGCTGGTGCGACAGTACCGACCGTGGTCCGTCCAGGCCATTCTCAACGTGCTGCCCAAGTCCGTCAAGACCCTGGGTCTCGCCGAGCAGATCAAGTCGCGAGTCACCGCCTGGTCTCCTCTGGTGCTGGACTACGTTGCCGACGTGCACGCTTCCGGCATTGAGAACGCCCCCAAGCCTGTTGCCTTCCATCTGGGCCAGGTGACCGAGGCTACCATCAACCACGTGTTTGCCGCCATCTCCTCCAACCTCACATCCTCGTCTCCCGTCCAGAACCTCACTGTGGGCTCTGGCGTGGCTGCCAACGAGACTCCCGAGCAGGTCAAGGCCGAGGCTCTGACCCTGGAGACCGCGTACACCAAGATTCTGCACGAGCTGTTCAAGGAGGTCAACATCATCAACGCCTCCGACAAGAAGGACGCCGGTCTGACCTCTCCCGAGTACGGCTACGGTGCCTACCTTGCATACGCCGAGAAGCGAAAGGAGCTGGCCGAGCGGGTTCGAGCTGCCATCCGAAAGAACGCCCTCGGCGAGGAGCTGCACAAGCTGCTGACCATGTGGGCCATCAACCGAGAAGTCGACGTTGCTGACCTCATTTCCAAGCTCGAGGCCAAGGGCGCCAAGGACCTGCTTGAGCTCAAGGAGTACTTTGAGAACAAGAGCAGCTGGCTGATTGGTTCCGACGCCTGGTCGCACGATCTCGGCAACTCCGGTGTCCACCACGTTGTCTCCTCCGGCGAGAACCTCAACATGCTCATCATCGACTCCACTCCCTACGATACTGCCCAGTCCAAGCTGCCCTCTCTGCGAAAGAAGGACATTGGTCTGTACGCCATGGGTTTCGGTAACGTCTACGTCGCCTCCACCGCTGTCTACGCCTCTTACACTCAGGTTCTCCAGTCTCTGATTGAGGCTGCTGCCTACGAGGGACCCTCTGTCGTTCTGGCCTACCTGCCCTACCACTCCGAGTCTGACGACCCCGTGTCCATTCTCAAGGAGACCAAGCGAGCCGTCGACTCTGGCTACTGGCCTCTGTACCGATACGACCCCTCGCTGGAGGCCAAGGGCCAGGAGCCCTTCCAGCTGGAGTCTTCTCGAATCCGACAGGACCTGCAGAAGTTCCTGGACCGAGAGAACAAGCTGACCATGCTGTCCAAGAAGGACCCTGTTCTGGCCCGAAACCTGGCCCAGGGCTACGGCTCCGGTCTGCGAGAGCTGCAGCAGCGAAAGGCCAAGGACGCCTACCTGCAGCTGCTCGACGGTCTGTCTGGTGCTCCCATCACCATTCTCTTTGCTTCCGACGGAGGTGTTGCCGAGAACGTTGCCAAGCGTCTTGGCCGACGAGCCAAGGGCCGAGGTCTCAAGCCTCTGGTCATGGCCATGGACGACTTCCCTCTCGAGGATCTGTCTTCCGAGACCAACGTTGTGTTCGTGACCGCCACTGCTGGCCAGGGAGAGTTCCCCCAGAACGGTCGAGCCTTCTGGGAGGCTCTCAAGGGTGCTACCGACGTGGACCTCACCAACACCAAGGTGTCCGTCTTCGCTCTCGGTGACTCCCTCTACTGGCCCCGAAAGGCCGACAAGCACTACTACAACAAGCCCGGTAAGGACCTGCACGCCAAGCTGGTGCTGTTTGGTGCTCAGGAGCTTGCTCCTCTGGGTCTGGGAGACGACCAGGACGCCGACGGATGGTCCACTGGATACAACGAGTGGGAGCCTGCTGTGTGGACTGCTCTTGGTGTTGACGGTATTGGTGCCATTGACGAGCCCCCGCCCATCACCAACGAGGACATCAAGGCCGCCTCCAACTACCTGCGAGGAACCATTGCCGAGGGTCTCAAGGACGAGTCCACCGGTGCCATCTCTGCTCACGACCAGCAGCTGACCAAGTTCCACGGTATCTACATGCAGGACGACCGAGATGTTCGAGACGAGCGAAAGGCCGCTGGTCTGGAGCCCGCCTACTCCTTCATGGCCCGAGTTCGTCTTCCTGGTTGCCGAGCTACCCCCGAGCAGTGGCTCAAGATTGACGAGCTGTCCGACTCTCGAGGTAACGGTACCTTCAAGATCACCACTCGAGCCACCTTCCAGCTCCACGGTGTTGTCAAGCACGACCTCAAGCCCGCTATTCGAGGCATGAACGCCGTTCTCATCGACACCGTCGCCGCCTGTGGTGATGTCAACCGAAACGTTGTCACCGCTGCTCTGCCCGAGAACGCCAAGGTCCACGACCAGGTTGTCAAGCTCGGTACCGACATTTCCGAGCACCTGCTGCCCCAGACCACCGCCTACTACGAGATTTGGCTCGAGGGCGCTGACGAGTCTGACAAGCAGAACGTCGGAGCCCCCGAGGTCTTTGACAAGCGAGAGGGAGGCCCCAAGAAGAAGCCCAAGAAGGTCCAGGTTGGCGAGTCGACTCTCAAGGACATGGAGGAGATCAAGGACACTGAGGAGCTGTACGGCGAGCTGTACCTGCCCCGAAAGTTCAAGATCAACGTGGCTGTTCCCCCCTACAACGACGTCGACGTCTACGCTCACGATATCGGTCTGATTGCCATCGTTGAGAACGACGTCATTGTCGGCTGCAACGTGCTTGTTGGTGGAGGAATGGGTGTCACCCACAACAACACCAAGACCTACCCTCGAACCGGTTCCAACCTGGGTTTCATGCCCTACGACAAGGTGGTCGACACCTGCGAGAAGGTCATGGCTGTTCAGCGAGACTTTGGTGACCGAACCAACCGAAAGCACGCTCGACTCAAGTACACCGTTGACGACCTTGGAGTTGACGTCTTCAAGGGCAAGGTCGAGGAGTACCTGGGCTACAAGTTTGAGGAGCCTCGAGCCTTCGAGTTCAAGTCCAACACCGACTACTTTGGCTGGGTCAAGGACGAGCGAGGACTCAACCACTTCACCTCGTTCATTGAGAACGGTCGAGTCGAGGACACCCCCGAGCTGCAGTTCAAGACTGGTCTGCGAGAGATCGCCAAGGCCATGACTGGCAAGGCCGAGTTCCGACTGACTGGTAACCAGCACGTGCTCATCTCCAACATCACCGACGAGGAGCTGCCCAAGATCAAGGACCTGCTCAAGAAGTTCAAGCTGGACAACATCAACTTCTCCGGCCTGCGACTCTCGTCTGCCGCCTGTGTGGCCTTCCCCACCTGTGGTCTGGCCATGGCTGAGTCCGAGCGATACCTACCCGTTCTCATCACCAAGCTGGAGGAGGCTCTGGAGGAGTACGGTCTTCGACACGACTCTATTGTCATGCGAATGACCGGTTGCCCCAACGGATGTGCTCGACCCTGGCTTGCCGAGGTCGCTCTGGTTGGAAAGGCCTACGGAGCTTACAACCTGATGCTTGGAGGAGGCTACGAGGGTCAGCGACTCAACAAGCTTTACCGATCGTCGCTCAAGGAGGACGAGATTCTGGACATTCTCAAGCCTCTGTTCAAGCGATGGTCGCTGGAGCGAAACGACGGCGAGCATTTTGGAGACTTCCTTATTCGAGCTGGTGTCATCAAGGAGACCACTGCCGGCAAGAACTTCTGGGAGGGCGTCGAGGAGGAATAAATGGTATTATTATTATGACAAAAGAATATAAATGAATTAATGTATTATAACTGAAAAATGGGATGTAGACCTGAGATTGTAGCGTGTATAGCTCCTTCTTTGTAGTGCGGTTGTCGTTGTGAGGTCAACTAAAGTGAAGCTTTTGTTGAGACATTGTGGAAGTGGAATTTGAAGGTCAACAAAAAAGTAACTTTGTTGGGACATTACTTAGAGTCACTTTGCTCATGCTAAAAATTCATCCCTTTTCTATGATCTACAGACGAAAGGAATCAAGGGGTATTGTATGCACCATAGAAGATGTGCAGATTGCCCACGAAAAAAAGAATTGCCTTCGACCAGATTTGAACTGATGATCTCAGCATTACTAGTGCTGCGCCTTACCACTTGGCCACGAAGGCATCTGAGAGATCCAGGGGTGTTGGACCTACACACCAGGCAGAAAATGTCACGTGTCGCGAAAATTGTAAGGGTCATAACTAGGTGGCAAATGAAGCTGTAAATACGCCGAAATACGGAAAATGACGGCTATAGCTCAAATATTAGACTGGTACCATTTTCACATATAGTTGCCACACAAACATGTTTCTTTTTCGACCTCTCCAAAATCTCCATCTTGGAACACCGTGTCCCAAGAGTATCAACTGATTAGGTTCGGAGGAGTGCAGAGGTGGATTTTGGGAAGTCAATAAAGTGGCGGATATAATCGATTTTAGATGATAAAAAGTTGTTTAGATCACGTGACACGCACTCACCAACCCCTCACCTCGACCATTTATCCATTGACCCATTTCTCGACTCTCCACACTTACCCCACTCACAGGCAAGGCTGCAACACATGCATAGAACACTGCAGATGGGTTGAGAAGGATTAGATGAGTGGCAATAGAGTGAAGAGGTGGAAAGTCGTGAATTCGTCTTTACAACAGGTATTCAGAAGGATCACAAACACTAAGCTAAGTAATATCGATTTGCTTTCAAAATGGAGATCATTTTCAAGCCCCACTTACCTCTGAACCCTAACCCTGTGGCAACATGCGTAACCCCATCACACACCTGATAGCACATCATACACCTCAACACAAGACTCAATTGAGATGGCAGCGACTTACAAGTTATCCAAGACTCTGATTGGCCACGAGCAGGACGTTAAGGGCGTCTGTTTCGTCGACGAGGACGTGGTTTCCTGTTCACGTGACACCAGTGTGCGGAAATGGCATGCTGACAAGACCTCTGATGCGATATACAACGGTGGAGGGTTCATGAATGCGATTGCTGCGGCTCCCAATGGCCGTCTAATCGCTGCTGGCGGTCAGGATAAGATGATTGCTCTGATTGGCGATGACACAGCTCGATTTCTCGTTGGTCACGAGGGCAATGTGTGTGCCTTGGATCTGGCTGACGATCTTGTGATTTCCGGCTCTTGGGACAAGACTGCAAAGGTCTGGTGCGACGGCAAGGTGCTGTACACTCTGGAGGGCCATTCGCAGGCCGTTTGGGCGGTCAAAATCGTGTCCTCCAAGGACACTGTGTTTCTGACTGCCTCAGCAGACAAGACAATCAAACTGTGGCATCATGCTCAGTGTATTGCCACTCTGACAGGTCACACAGATGCTGTTCGAGGCCTGGCGTTCCTGGGAGACGGCAAGTTTGTTTCTGTGTCCAACGACTCGACTGTGAAGATTTGGCAGCTGTCTCCGGACTACAAGTCTGCCAAATTGATCCAGACTCTCGATGGACACACTTCGTTCGTGTACTCTGTGGCTGCCATTTCGCCCACAGAGTTCATCACCACCGGCGAGGACCGAACTGCACGAATCTGGAATGCTTCTACTGGCGAACCTGTCCAGGTGATCACTCTTCCTTGTGTTTCTGTCTGGTCGGGAGCCTCTTCCAATAACGGAGATATTGCCGTTGGAGGTTCGGACGCAAAGGTGCGTGTGTTCTCACGTGACCCCGAACGATTTGCCGATGCCGTGGAAATCGAGGATTTCGAGAACTCCGTGGCTAACTCGGCTATCGGTAAGGATCAGGTTGGAGAAATCAACAAGGAAAAACTGCCTGGTCCTGAACGGCTGACTCAGCCAGGAACCAAGGAGGGTGAAGTTATCATGGTCAAGGGCAACGGTATCGTCGAGGCTCACCAGTGGTCCTCTTCTTCGTCTTCCTGGACCAAAATCGGTGAAGTTGTCGATGCTCCTGGCGGTGAACGTAAGAAAATGGCCGATGATGGCAAGGAGTACGACTATATCTTCGACGTGGACGTTGAGGAAGGTCAGCCTGCACTCAAACTGCCTTACAACTCCAACGAGAACGTCTATGCTGCTGCTCAGCGGTTCATTGATCGATACGAGCTTCCCCAGGGCTATCTCGAGGAGATTGTTCAGTTTATCATCAAAAACACAGGCGGTGTGAACCTTGGAGGCGACTCTGGACCTGCTCCTGATCCCTACGGTGGCAGATATGTTCCTGGAGGTGAGGTGAGTGGTCCTCAACCGACTACCACAGCTCCTGCTGCTGCTTCTGCTGCTTCAGTTGAGCCTGCTCCTTTCCCACTAACCACTCCCCTTTTCATCAACACATACAACGCCGCTGCTCTCAGCAAGGGTTTGGACAAGTTTAATTCGTCTGAATCCTCTCCTCTCGCTGAAGACGAGCTTTCCGCTCTCAAATTTGGTCTTTCCAAGAACGAGCTGGGTCCTTCCCTGCTTCCCGTGGTGCTCAAAATCGTCTCCAACTGGTCTGAACCTCTTCTTGGTCTCGATATTCTGCGTCTCATGGCTGAGAAGCTCGGAGCACCTAAACCGGAGGTTGTTTCAGCTGTCGAGACTGCTGTGGCTTCCTCTAAACTGCCCCATAAGCTCATGGGCGTGCGGTTTGTGGTCAACAGTGTGGCTGCCAAAAATGCATTCCCTGACGTGGAGTCGGTCATCGATACCGTCAAGGGCACTCTGGGCGACTACAAGTCCGAAAAGCTGTTTGGTCAGTACGAAACTGCTGTCGCCACTCTGCTTCTGGATCTCGCTGTGAACGCATACAACAGCACCAACGTGGAGGCTGCATTTGGGCTTCTGCAGAGCATCTCCGAGGTGTGGGAGAAGGTGACTGGCAACGAGGCTGTTTTCCGACTGGCTGTTGCCGCTGGCACCTTGTTCTCTCTCAAGAGTGAGGAGGTTGCTAGCTGCTACGACCTGTTCAACTACTCTGCTCTGATTTCCAGACCCTACGATGAGCTTCGACTCAAGAAGATTATGGTCAACTTGACCAAGTAGGATAGAGAATAACTAGATGAAGGAATGATGTATGATATGAGAATTCGTAGGTTGGAGGTGTTGGTGATATAGTAGGAGCTTTGTTTTTATCAGATCCTGCCCGACCTCTAATTGTATGATGGTGAAGACTGATAATAAGCAAGCTCAATGTAGCGGATTGGGTGAATAATTGTTAAATGTAAGAGTTAGTAATAAAGGAAGGTGACTGTGCTACAGTAGATATCAAGTTGCACAGTGTCTTTATGAGTATCAGATCAATCTCATTCATGTTCTTGAGATGAACTATGTACACCAAGCTTACATAACTCGATCGAGTAGAGTGGCAAATGGACACATGAAGACGAACAGCAAAAACGGGATCACGGAAAGTTGAGATAATAGCAATAGAACAAGGACTTTGAGAGTATTTTGTCTAAATAATTGATCTCTGGCTATCCTTCTCATGAGGTTCTTCACTGCAGTATGACACATGACCAAGTACAAGAAGAGAAGTAATTAAAGGCCAGAGAAGTATACCAGAGAGGGAGTAAAGATGGAGTGAGTATCAAAGCTACCATTCATCATCTCATACTCTTTAGTCACCATTTCTATTAATTTTTCGCCTCCCTATTATTCCCCCTCACTCCCGGGTAACACGGAACGCGTCACGTCTACGAAGGTTGATGTTAATTAATCCACCTGAAATACTTCTCTCCAACACACACACACAACTATTCACATCATGTCTCTTCCTACAACTGTTCGAATCAACAGCGGGCTTTTGGACTCGTTCCACGGCAAGACCGTGCGACTTATCGGCAAGCTCGAGTCCACAGAAGGCGATATTCTCAATCTCGACGCCAACGGACCGGTCAAGGTCAAGTCTGACGGCTCTGATTACAGCGTTGGCCGATTCTACGAGATTGTTGGCAAAGTGGAGGACTCAAATGAGGTTGTTTGCCTGACCTCGACCGATTTCGGCGAGAATATCAGTGAGTACAAAGGGGTGAGGGGACATTCGTTTAAGACGGAAAACTAACACAGACCTGGAACAGGTGGGCAAGCTGGTGGCCTACTGTCAAAAGTTCCCCACTGTTTTCGGTGATGCTTAAAAAGAGGGAGATGAAAGTTCTTGGTGGCAAATAACGAAACAGGCGCTGATCCATACATAGAGGGTCAGATACGATGACTGTTGACTACGTTGCCACAATGATGAAGTATATATATTAATAAATATTTGATGAGATGAAGCTCCTGGTGAATAGAAGGGCTTCTTGTGAATAGTTTCACTTGTAATTGTAAGTGAAAAGGTGCTCGGATGTCCACTCTAAATGCAAATGACTGAACATGCTTAACTGGTTGACAAGTAACAGCACCAAGACGGTGAAAGTACCGTTAGAAGCGAATTTCAAATTTTAAGAACTGTGATTGTCATCCGCGTTCTTTGGAAGTTCGCTACGCTAACTTCAGCTTACTTGAGAAGCTCATTCGCAGCATCATTCACATTGTCCAGCTTCGCCAACGTCTCGACCAAGGTATCTCCAATGACTGTCGAAATCAGCGCCTCATCGTCCTTCTGAGCGCCGCATTGAGCCACAACCTTGGTCTTGTCGTCGCTAGTGCCACAGTAAGCAATGATTCGGTTCACATGGCCGATTTTGAGGTTTCTGGCCAGACGATCGGAAGTAGCAAAAGAGCCAGCCATTCGAGTGCCCTGAGACACGGCCTCGTCGGTTTCCGGCTGAGAAACAATGTTCTCGGCGGTAATGGTGCAGATGTGAGTTGACATGGCTAACAGGATGAGAGATGAGCTGTTGTTGATGTGATTTGAGCCTCACTTTATCTTGTGTGGGGTGCTTGGAAGGTGTGAGTTCGATTTTAGGTGTTGAAGATGAGTTTAGGTGTTGGGAGTGAATAGGAGTGTGAGACAGGTTGATCTAAAGGAGGGTTAATAGAGATGATGGAAGAGGTCCTAGTGATAAAATGAATTGTAGAAACGTTTTTTTAGCATTTTTATGTCATTTAGTGACAGTTATACTCTTCTAGCCTCATTAGTCATCACACTTCTAACCAATAACCGTGACTTCATGATATGCACTCATATTGAAGTTTGTGCCACAAGAAGGACACGCCGTTACTAGTGCTAGGAAACGCTTACTAAGCATAAAGACGAGAAATACACACTCCCAACTGCTGGGAAAATTACTTGAACCCACTTTCTTCCCTCTTCTTCCTCCCAACAACCACATTCGTGACTCTTCTTACCAGTCACCTCCTCAGTATGTAAACTCTAATTCGAGTCACATCTAGCTTTTGAAATTTGGACATCTGGACTTGGCCCCACAAGTATCACACCATGACCAAAGTCCTGCTGATTGACAACTACGACTCGTTCACCTGGAACATCTACGAGTACCTGTGCCAGGAGGGCGCAGAGGTGGAGGTGTTCCGAAACGACAAGATCACCGTGGAGGAGATCGAGGCGAAAAACCCAGACATCATTTTCATTTCGCCCGGTCCTGGACACCCCAAGACCGATGCTGGAGTTTCTATCGAGACCATCCACCATTTCAAGGGCAAGAAGCCCATTGTCGGCGTCTGTATGGGCCAGCAGTGCATGTACGAGGCGTTTGGAGGCACTGTGGGCTTTGCAGGAGAGATTGTCCATGGCAAGTCTTCTCCCGTGAAGCACGACGGTAAGGGTCTGTTTGAGAACATTGCCCAGGACGTGGAGGTCACGCGGTACCACTCGTTGGCTGGTACTCGAGAGACTCTTCCTGAGTGTCTGGAGATCACCGCTGAGACTCACAATGGAGTGATCATGGGTGTCCGGCACAAGGAGTATGTGATTGAAGGTGTTCAGTTCCACCCCGAGGGAATTCTCACCGACGACGGCCGAACCATGATCTCCAACGTGCTCAAGTTCCGAGGCGGAACCTGGGCTGACAAGAAGTCTGCCGAGGAAAAGACTCCTGCCCAGACCTCGATTCTGCAGCGAATCTACGCCCAGCGAAAGGCTGACGTTGAGGCCCAGAAGAAGATCCCCGGCCAGTCGTTTGAGGATCTGCAAAAGTCGCTTCCTTACGCTCCCAAGCTCATCGACGTGAAGCAGAGACTGCTGCAGAAGACTCCCGCTATGATGGCCGAAATCAAGCGAGCTTCTCCCTCCAAGGGTCCCATTGATCTGCAGGCCCATGCTCCCTCTCAGGCGCTTGTTTACGCCAACGCCGGAGCTTCTGCGATCTCCGTGCTCACCGAACCCCACTGGTTCAAGGGCTCGCTCGAAGATATGCGTCTTGTGCGTCTAGCTGTCGATTCTCTTGAGAACCGACCTGCTATTCTGCGAAAGGAGTTCATTTTCGACCGTTACCAGATCCTGGAGGCCCGTCTGAACGGTGCCGACACCGTGCTGCTCATTGTCAAGATGCTGGACGACGAGCTGCTGGCTGATCTCTACAAGTACTCCAAGTCGCTGGGCATGGAGCCTCTGGTGGAGGTTGCTTCTCTGCCTGAGATGGAGCGGGCCAACAAACTCAACGCCCAGCTCATTGGCGTCAACAACCGAGACCTGCATTCGTTCAACGTCGATCTCAACACCACGTCGTCGGTGATGAGCCTGGCTTCTGACGATATTGTGATTGCTGCCCTGTCTGGAATCACCTGCAAGGAGGACGTCCAGAAGTACGTTTCCGAGGGCGTCAAGGCCGTTCTCGTCGGAGAAGCCCTCATGCGAGCCAAGGACACTGCCGCTTTCGTCAAGGAGCTGATCGGTTAATGAAATGGAAGACCTTCTTCGTTCAGCAACGTCTCAGACAGCTTGGCAGTCACCGACTCGCTCACACTACTGAGTCCGGTCTTTTGGACCAGAAAATAGCGAAAACTCGCAAAAAATACTTAGTATAGTAAGAGATGTTATGAAGAACAGAGATAGTAGGGGTAGAACCTATAGAGAGGGCTTCGGTGTGTTATGAGACACAGGTTGTAAGATGCTCATACTGGTGCTTAAACTGGAGCTTTACTTTTGTCGAATATACTGGAATGATATTAATACACGAACTGGTTCCAGGTTATCATGTTATCAAGCAGGTGAAACTCATCTCATAGTGGTAAATCATCAACGATTTTCTTTCAACTGCCCCACTGTTTCTGCCCCACCTGCTTTGATATTGTAGCTAACTGCACACTAGACTGCTGATGACTACAAACGAATACCTGAAAGAGATCTGTAGCAAATCTAGATGCCTAGGTAGTGAGTCCGATGCTATTATTTACTCGTCTAGACAGTTTGGCGGCCATCCAGGACTCTCCTTAAGTTCTCAAAATACTGCTTACATAAGCCAAACTATAGCTTACTAAGCTTAAATAGGTAACGAAGCTTAAATGAAATAAGCTATACAAGTTGATTACTAAGCTTGGACTAGGGTAAACCTGGCTTACATAATCAACTAATTGATTACATAAGCAACTGACCAAGCCTGCATAAGCCACTCTCAAAGCCCACAACAACTAATCACGTCTAAGACATAATAACAGCACATTCCTGGTTCCTCCACCCTGACGTCAGTTGCTCAGTATCTCTCATTCTCACAGTGTGCAGTGTCATGCTGACGGGTGCTGCTACATGAACCCTCAATCAGCTGTAGATAATAATTGTAGCGTGATTGACATATTTTGACACTGTATAATTAACCCATGTAAGGGAGGGAGAGATATTATTTCACACGAGAGCAAGAGTCCACGGCCCTGACAGAACTGCTTTTCAGATGTATCTACTATTTTTCGTGTTCCTGTTCATCAGACTTTTACTTCACGTGTTGTGTGGAATGAATGATGCATGGTGACGTTTGACAAGTGCAAGTAGGAGGCTTGATAGAATGGCTGAGGCTCAAAGAATGACCTTGAACGGAAGAATGGTATCGACACTCAGGGGTACAAAGCTTCACGACATAAGGTACACGTTTGTTTTTTCTAGCCGTAACAGGGGTAGATGAGGTGATAGGTGTAGAGTTTGTAGATCAAGAGGCTGAATCAGAGGTGGAGGTTCTAAGAGAGGATCAATTGTAGAACAATAAGACGTGTTTGTAATGTTTTTACTGTTAACTGTGCAGAAATCCACGGAGGTGAATAATATTTCGTCCAACAATATCTATGTTTACGTCTGGGTGTAATCTTCTCTCCTATCTTACTTTTCACGTCACCCAACTCTCACGCTTCGATCTTCACCTGCTTCCTTCCATACCTCTTCTGCACGCTGCACAGGTCACAGAAGACATGAAAGCGGGTTGCGGGCCGAAAGAAGACGATGGGGTGAGCAAATATACAGTCGTCGGTGTTTTGTAGCAATTCAATGAGGTACGAGTCCAGAACGAGAACCAGTTTTATCCTCTGCGTTGACACTTGTCTCCTACACGCAGGGGAGTGGAATGATGTGTGCATCAATGGACGCATCAATGGAATGCGTAATACTAAAATACGAGACAATAGAGAGGCGGAACATGAATGTAGGCAAGGGATAGAGACAGCATTAGAGACGGAAATAGAAGACAGTATAGACAGAAATAGAACTTCCAGAAATAGACCAGCGTTAAAACAGAGCGGCAATTTAGCCCGTAAAACTTGACACTTTGGAAATCGAACCAACCTCTCACACCCCTGCCTCTCGCACCTACATTACTAATCAGAACTGAAACACCCATGAGGTTACTCGGCAGCTTGTCCGAATCCAGGCGACTTGACCGACCAACGGCTCGGAGAAATGCCAGACAATGGGTGTAGAGCATGGAGAGGCATCTGAACGGCTTCCAGAAGTCGTCAGGCGTATCAGACCTGAAACAGGAGCTATCTGAGGCTGTTTCAGGAGTAGATGGTGTATCAGGTTTTCAGAGCTCAATTCGGTAATTTTTGGAGAAATAGCTGAAGATCGGAATCGAAGGTGAGTAATTCAGGATCACGAAGTAAGGACATCGTAAACTGAGTAAGACATCAATTGCCGTAAGACAGTGCTATACCCCTAATGAGCTGTAGACAAGGGCACGTGATGTTGGTACTCCTGATCGCTCTTAGCCAGGCCCAACGATAGGGGTTTCGATCTGTAGCGTATATATCATCAATTAGTTCTACTTGCCCATGTTTAGCGCTTTGATCTTCCCCTTGAACCACGTTTTAGCCTCATTATTCTTCGATGTTGAGCTTATCGAAGCACTTTTTCACTGCCTCATGGGTGCACTTTTAGCAGGCGCTTTTTTCGTGTTCAGTGGGGTATACGGAGAACAAAAAGTCAAAGGGGTGGAAAATGAATGGAAAAAGTAAAAAAGTCGAGGCATAGAAAAACCAAGAAAACCAAGAAAAAAGAACCGACGAGACCAAGAATACCAAGAATACTGGAGATAATAAACCGGTATTATTTACATGTAAACAGGCGTGTGTGTGTGTGTGACATTGGTGATCGTAGTGTGGTTCTTTCGATGAAAACGTTGCCACCTTCTTTCATTTTAGGACCCACCTTCTCTCATTTTTCTCTCCAACTTCTCCTCTTGACGATCAACGGCCCGCATGAAAATCCCACCTTGGAATGAACGATATGTGAGCAGACACGTGTAGAAGAATAAGAGGAATAAACGTGAATTATGGAAATAAAATCTATTGCACTGTTTGTGTTTGTATTGTTATTGTTTTGATTATTATTTACCGGCTAATGGTAGAGTGTAGGTAACGTGAGATTGTCCTGATTATAGCCATCTCCTAACTATCCATTTTAGCGTGACTGGGGATAACTGCAGTTATTAGTGCTATGATAGATGACTAAGGTGTAACAGGGCCGAAAAGGAGGCCGTTAAAGATCTGTTTATCAACAGTGACGTAATTCTGTTGTTTCTCTCTTCATATCTGACTTGTTGTAATATCTCATATCTTCATATTTGATCAGTCACGATATTTTCCACCCTCTCGTTTCCATACTTGTTCCAAGGTGAAAGAATGTACTCTTGCAGAGAGAATACATGACGCAAGTAAGGAGGAGGTGGAGGAAAGAAGAACAAGAGCTGTGGTAGGGAGTTACGCAGACCAGTCTAAAACAATACGGCATCCATCAATCTCTCATCTATAGCCCCGTTACCCCTATTCATCACCACAGCTCTTTTACAGTAATTTACCATTAGCTCTTGTCTCACTTTTCACACTTTTCCCATTTTACTTTTATTCCCCCCATGCACTGTATTATGGACCGCCATTGTTTGCCCGCTTGTCTGCACGGCATAAACTTTGGCGTGCATGATCGGGCATGCAGACCAAACCCAAAGCTGTTTGGCCCGTGCCTAAATAGGGTATACGGAGAACCCACGCTGTATACCTCCATCGCAGCAGTGAGAGCTGCAACCTCACCACCTTCAGTCTTGACTTCTTCTTGCTGCAATTGTGATACAAGATTGCAGAGTTCAGATAGTACTTAGCCTGCGCGACGGCAAGTGAACCAGACTGAAGATCAACCCGAAGACTGACCTTCAACTGATCCACTGATTCAAGTCCTTCACTCTACACCATCACAGAAAGAAAAACTACAACACATTTACACAAACAGCAACCTCCACAATCTACACAATCTTCACTACAACACATTCTTCACACACACCTCTCCATGAGTGACACTTTCACAGTCCCTTACCTGCCTTGCCAGGTCAAGGCCATCTACTCTTGGTCTGGAGAAGAAGACAACGATCTGGGCTTCATCGAAGGTGACATTATCGATGTGCTCAACACAGGCGACGGAAACTGGTGGACGGGCAAACTACGCAGAAACAACATGACGGGTGTGTTTCCACGCAACTTTGTGGTGCTGGACGAACCCAAGGGAGGAAGACAGAGCAACCAACCACCACAAAAGAGATACACTCTGTGTGACGGCTCAGACGACTACAATGGAGAGTACAGTTCATCTCAGGTGTCTCTAGAGCTCACGCGGTCGCCGTCTACAGAGGTTTCAGGGCTGGATATCGCCAAGGGATACAAGTCTCTTGATCCTGCACAACAGGACTACGATGCTTCGAAAGATCAGATGTTCGATCCTCTGGCAAAACTGAGTATGCATTTGCAGACGATTGATCTTGGTCACGACTCTCTGTACCCTCCTGTTCCCCCTCACAAGTCCAAGGAGATCAACGACAAGTACAAGGGTGACATTTCTAACACTCACGACAAGTATGCTCACCTCTCTAACCACAAACGAACCAACTCTGACGATGTGGGAGACTTTTCTGGGGACTACTCTGGCGACATGATCAATCAAAAGTACGACAGAGACATTACTCCTCGCCACAATGGCTTCAATCGCACCCCTTCACCGCTGCGAAACGCCATGGACGACGTTCTTCTCTCCCTTGATGGAATGAAACAGGGATCGAGGCACCAGGACTACAGAGATTTCACTCCCACAAAAGAGAGACCTTATGGGGCTACCCAGTCACATTCGGCATACAGACCGGAAGCTAAGAGACAGCTTTCGTACCATGAGAAGCGTTCTTCTTGGATCCAGAGTGCTGGTCAGAAGACGTTTCGTATGGGCGACAATGAGAGTGTGGTTTCTTCAGACGAGGAGGAAGATGCTCCCTTTTCGCCAGATTCTTACGGAAAGCTGCCGTTTTCACCTGACTCTTACGCTGGAGTTCATAGAGCAGATACCGTGAACTCGTACTCGTCGGAAATGACAAAAATGTCTGGAGTTTCGGGCTGTTCTCTGCCAACTACAGTCTCTGACTTCAGTGCCACCTCGGCTGCGGACTTCAACATGCGTCAGAGCCATCATGAGGTAACGACAAAGTACATGGCTGACATTGAGAGCACGATGACGAACTCTGAGGCTGATTACGACGCCACAGAGGTGCCTGTGACACTTCCCAACCAGATTGGACAGACGGAAAAGTCGCTCAAGATGCGCAAGTCGACGGGTTTCCTCAAGAAGTTCATCAAGAAGGTGACCAACACTGTTCCGTCGTCTGGATCCACTCCAAACATGTACAAGGCTGCGTTTGTGGAGTCGTCGCCGAAGAGAACGGCCTCGATCAAGTCCAACAAGTCGAGCAGGTCGCTTCGTTCGATCAAGTCGCTTTCTGCGATTTCCTTCTCGTCGTCGAACTTCTCTTCTTCTGCCCTCTTGAGTGAACCCAGCAAGACGAGTAACGTGAAACAGTCGGCTGTGGACCCCAAGCAGTGGATTGAGATCCGTCAGAACGTGCACAGAGCCAACACCGTGACTGCTGTTGAGCGCAAGGAGCGTCAGAAGAAGCTGGCCATGGAGGGAATCCGGTGCATTGAGCCGTTGAAGAAGACTGCGCAGTTGATTTCGCCGCGAAAGATTGAAACTGATCTGAGTCACGTGGACCAGTACGTTCGAATCCAGATGTCGTCTCTCGCCTCTTCTTCGACTCCCCATCTGCTCATGTCCAGACACGTGATGCCTCAGTTCCAGTACGAGATTGAGCGGCTTCGAGCGGTGTTCATGTTCTGCTCTGAGAAGCTGAAGTGGACCGGTGACCACGCAGAGAGATACGACATTGATCTGCAGGCTACTCTCCAGAGCCGAAAGGCCACTACTCAGGAGGTCGCCATGCTTGTGTCTCATATGTGTGCTGCTCTTGGTGTCCACTGTCAGGTCATTCCAGGAATGCTCAAGGCTCCCGGAGGTGTGTTCGACTCTCGGTCTACACTCACCCCCAACCATTTCTGGAACGCAGTGCTGGTGGATGATCAGTGGCGAGTCATGGACTGTACTCTTGCCAACCCCTCGTTCCCCTTGCGGTATCAGTACTCTGCTGCCAGTGATCGAGCCTGTGACGACTTCTACTTCCTGGCTTCTCCTGCTCAGACCATCTACACCCACATCCCCACCAAGGAGACGTACCAGCACCTGGAGCCTGCTTCTCTGGACCTGATGACCGCTCTTGCTCTCCCTGTCCTGTGTCCCAAGTACTGGAGCACCAACGTGAAGCTCACCAACTACGACACGACTCTGATGCGCCTGAAGAATCTGGAGGTTGGAGAAGTGATGTTCACGGTCTCCCCCGACCTGGAGATCTTTGCCGACGTCCAACCAGGCTCTTTTGCCGCCCACGGACACTCTGCAATGCTCGAGTACGCGGCTTCTCGTACTATCCAGAAGGTGCCTACTCTCTGCCAGGTGTACTGGGAGTTTGGCAAGCGAATCTACCGTGTTAAGGCCGTCCTGCCTCCTGGATTCGCTCAGGGACTCGTCAACGTCTACTGTGGACCCAAGGGCAAGAACACGTCGCATCGAAAGAACCACCATCCCGTGGTAGCAGCCTTCCCCATCACCCACAGCGGCACGACGCAGCAGTTCGAGTTCGTCATCCGACACCCCACGCCCCACTGCAAGCTCCAGGACCTGTACGTGGTGCAACCGCAGTGCTACAAGCTGACGGTCGGCAACATCTACCACTTTGCCGTCAAGCAGCACCCCAGCTCGGGTCTCAACTCCGGATCGGGCTTTGCACGCACCAAAATCGCCATCCAGCCGCCCTCGGGAAAGATCACCAAGTTGGTGCTCAAGGAAGACGACTCTACAACGACCCACGGGCTCTGGGAGCTCTCTGTCAAGTGCACCGAAAGTGGCCCCTGGCGGGCACTGGTGCTGACAGACAGTGGAAGTGCATGGAGTGTCTTTGCCGAGTGGCTCTGTAGCTAACATTATTTATATAGATTGATGAATGAATGTATTGTAATAAGAGAAGTGTAGATAAGAGAGGAAGGAGTTACAGTACATAGTAGAAAATGATTGCAAGTGATGTAGCTGGCTCAATAAGTATTCCAGTTTGGGGAGCTATTCAAAATCACGCTGTAAATCCACTCTCTCTGCCATCTCTGTACTGCCATGTGTTTGTCAAAATCGGTGAGCTTTACTTGGGATTACTTGACCTAGCACTTCTTACTTGGAAAACTACTTCACTACACCAACACTTCGCTATGTCCTCCAAAATCTGCTCTATTTCTATACAGATTCTAATATATATTCGTTTGTTTTGTGTCTAGAAGATGTTAAGAAGGTGGTAAGGGTAGCCACTGTTCTTGATCTGGAACTTGGTGAGGAGGAAGCTGTAGGCCACGAGAATGACGATACAGAGTGCCAGGGTGACACCCACCTGCTTGCTTCCGGTGTTGAGAGAGGGAGCTCTCAGGGCCAGCGAAATGACGCAGAAGGCCAGCAGCGCGTAAGTGAGAGCCACAATCTGGGTCTCAACGCCAATCTGCTGCGAAAAGCCGCCGACAAAGTAGACGGGGTTGTTGTTTCCGTCAGAGACAATGTACTGGGTCTTTCGGATGATGTTGTACATGTGACCGGCGACGAACATGAGGATCAGCACCAGAGTGGCAGCTGCCCAGACGTTTCGCTTGGCAAAGAAAGCCTTGAGCTGTTTCTTGAAGACCACGAGACCCACAGCGACACCAGCAACAGTCAGCACTGCGCTGAACAGTTTGTCCCATCGGAAAGGGTAGTGGATCTTGAAGTCCTTGCCCGTGACTTCTCTGATGAAGCTGGCAGCAGGAACCTCGAGGTTGTCGACCTGAGGGAACGAGAACTTGTAGTGTTCGCCTCCAATGGGGATATTCTTTTCAGTGGGAGGGAAGATCCAGAAGTTGGGGGCGGCAGTGAGGTCCAGACCTCGGTAGGTCGCCTGAGACTCGCTAAAGTCCGCAATTCCAAAAAACACGTTGTCGGAGTCGGGGTGGTCGGTCAAGTAGGAGGCTGCGAGAAGATCAAAGGCAGGACCAAACTCCTTGCACAGATGACAGCCGAATTGAGCGGCCTCGGCCGTGAGAAGCACGACAAAGTGGTAGTCTCGAGGTCCACCGACGAGCTTCTGGAAGTTCTGGTCATTGAGACGAATGACACCCTTGGAACGAGACAGAGAGGGCAGGTTTTGGCTGATGAACTCGGCGTCAAACACCTGGGCGAGAGCCGTAGACAGCAGCAGGCACAGGGCGACAATTGGCGCGAGTAGCTGCATTTTGTTGATCAGAGAGTGTTCACGTTGAGATTAGAATGACAGCGCATAGAGTTAGAAGTTGGGGAATTTCGGTGGAAAATTGGGACGTTCCCAGGATTCGAACGGAGGGATAGGTGAAGCCACATAAACCACATAAACAATGAAAGTTAATGTGTGAGTGTGGAAGGAGTGGGTGAGTCAGAAAGTCATAAATGGGGTCTTGGAGTCGCTAGAAACGAGATATAACGACATTATATGGTGAAGCTGGTGCCTCAAAGTATGCCTGCTGCTTCGCCTTCCATTTCTCTACACTTTTTCCCCCAATCATTTACCCTCTCTCACCCGCATCTAACACGCGTCAAACCCTATCAGACCGGGTTATTATTTACTAAATTACCAAACGGGAAGAGTTAAACAAGAGGCAAGTGCAAGAGGCAGGAACAGAGAACCCAAGACAGACATCTTCACCACCACTTGAACACACAAACCAACTGAAGCATTCCAACAGGCATTCGCGCATTCTCGCCACAAACACAGCATACACGTCACTCTGTCTCAATTACTGACACAAACAGATACCCATTGCATCAAAACACAGCATCACCAAAACAGCATCAAACCACAACACACCAACCCTTCAAGATGGCAAAAAACCCGTTTCAGAAAAGCAAGAAGCCGTGGGACAAGCTCAAGGAGCAGGAGGGTCGTCGACGGTCTTCTTTGAGCAAGGAAAACATCCCTGTTTCTGAAGAACCTACCCCAAAGAAGGTCAAGAAGCGATCTTCTTCAGGACGAAAGTCTGCCGAATTGAAAGACGCTTCTCAGGCATATGGAGACTATGTCAAGTCTCGAGAAAGTCTGCGGGCCAAGGGACGCGAGTCTGACGTTTCCAGATACGAGGGTCAGCTGATTCTGAACCAGACGTTGACTAAAGAGAAGATGCAGCTGATGATGGAACTGGACAAGGCCAAGATTGAGAATGAGAAGCTGATGGCTCAGATCAAAGAGCAGGATGAGGACTCGGACTCGGACTCCGATTCTGAGGAACTGGAGACCCTCAGACAACATGTGCTGGAGTACAAGGAGAATGAACAGAATCTGTACGAGCTGTTGGAGAGTCTCAAGAAGAAGATTGAGACAAGTGAGGAATCTGAGCAGAAACTCGCCCAGGAGATCCAGAAGCGAGTCGACGCCGAGGAAGAGCTGCGGGAAGCTATGCAGGCACAGCTGGAGGAGCAGCAGGTGGAGCTGAAGCAGCATTTCGAGCAGGAGATGGAGGAGCAGAACAAACTGGTGCAGATCGAGTTTGACACTCAGCTGCAGAAGGAGCTGTACAAACAGAAGGCTGAGCTTGAAGCCGAGATGAACGAGCATCTTCAACAGTTGTCGAGTTCAAACTCTTCGTCTTCCTCTTCTACTAACGTTGAAGTCATGAAAGAACTTCATGAACTGAGACAACAGGTGGGCGAGTACCAGCAGAAAGTGTCTTCTTTGGAAACCGAGAAGGCGGCTATGGCTCGGGAAACTAAGCTCAATGTCGCTCTTCTCGAGCAGCAGAAGAAGAAAATTGAAGAACAGCAAAAGGAACTCGAGACGCTCTACACCAAGGCCAGCTCGACAGTTTTTGCCGCTCGACCCACATCTGGCTCTTCTTTCGACCCCGACAAGAACAAGCGGGCTACCAAGTCAATCACAACCAACTTCAAGAACAGCACTGTCCCCAAATCCTCGTCCATCTTCTCGCCAGTGGCTGCAAAGGTGGCTCCGTCTCTGAAACCCGAGGTTGGCGTTTCTTCGCTCTCCATGTCTCCCTACCTCAAACTGGGCAAGAACAAGACCAATGGAAGCTCTGTGATCGGTTCAAGACCCTCTACTTCGTCTTCTCTCGCCAGTACAGTTTCTGACAGTCCTACAGTGTCTGGACGACCAGCACGAGTCAAGAACAAGCCTCCTCTTCCTCTGGCTGCCACTCCTCGACGAGCTGCTCAACCCAAGGGCAGTCTGTTCGATTCTCCCATGACTACACGACCCAGTAACGCTGCTGCCGAAGACGAGGAGGCCGTGCGACGACGTAACCGACGATCTCTCATGTTCGATTCGTTCATCACTCGAAGCCAGCAGTCGGAAGCGTCTGAGTCGCCTAAACGACGCCAGAGCTCGACTCCTCCTACAGAAGACGGCAACAACAAGCCCAAGAAGCGAAGAAAGCTGGGAGGCGTTGTGGTGGACGAAAACGAGGACTCGGAGACAAAGCTGCAGAAACAGAAGCGGGTCAAGCGTCCTACTGTGGCTCCCGTGGCTCCTATTTTCGGAGAACTGTCTCCTGAAAAGACTGCTCCTGCAGCAAGTTCTCCCGTTGCTACTCCCCGAAGAAACCCGAGACGATAAACCAAGAAGGGTTAGCTCAAATGTATTATATTATCACTGCAAACGGAAGTGTAAGAATAGATTATCTATATATTATTCACAGTAGATACAGTGCAAAGGTGTATAGCTACAGGACCTTTGTAGAACAAGCCACTCACTCGTTATACCAGTTTTCCTCTTACTCGTTTGTCTATCTTGCATTAATAAATTATCTATATCTACTGTACCAGATATGTTAGGGCTAGCTCTGGATTCACAGCTTGGCTTGGTTCTGAATCGGACTCAGTCTATACTTCAGGTCCCTCAGAGGCTTGCTTTCGGGCTTCCACTTGTCAAACTCCTGGTTGAGGTTTTCGAGCAGAGGCCGAAGCGGCGGGCGTGCCAGCGTCTCGTACTGCATACTTCGCATACAGTAGGGGAGATTGTAGGGGTTGGGGTTCTTCTTGGGGATCTCAAAGTCCTCAAAGACCGTCATGGCCACGGGGTTGGACGGGAACGTGGTCTCCATGATGTACTGGAAGCCCAGGTCGTAGACCGACGCCTCGTTGTAGATCTTGGAGTGGCCGCCTCCAGTCAGAGCTCCTGCGACAGCTCCACTGACCTCCTTGATGACATTGTGGTCCGTTGAACCAATGTTTCGCAGCAACAGCGCCAGCGACACGAGATCAGAAATGAACTCAGGGGCCACATCCTTGCCGTCAACGTACACTGCTCGGAAGATGCAGGGGTGCGCGACATGCATGCAGGTGGACGAGTACAGAGGTACCATCTGGTCGTTCATGGAGCCGACAAAGGCAATTTTGCAGTTGTGGGCAAGCACGGTTCGCAGCGACTGCAGGTACTTTCGAGCCATGAGAGAGTTGGTGTCCTGGAACTCGAACAGTTCGGCGAGAGACTCGGTTCCGACGGAAGTAGAGTACATTCGCATCACAAACTTGGAATCGAGACCGTAGAAGGGACCCAGAGAGATTCCAGCCATAGCCAGCATGCCAATCTTCTTGTGGTCGACGAGACCGTTCTCAATGAGACGAGCAAGAATATGAACAGCCACGGGAACACCCTGGGAGTGAGCACAGAAATAGATGACGTCTGCGCTTTTCACATGGTCGATCCAGTTCATCAGAATGTTGTACAGGTTGTCGACTCGCTGCAGCACCTTGCCTTCTCCCTCAAGGGCGATTCGCTCAATCTCAATGTCCATATCGTGAGCCTTGGCCCATCGCTCCACAGCCTCAGCACCCATGTTGGCGAAACGCACAGAGGTACCTGTGGGCTCTCCAATGAATGTTCTCACCACCTTGGCGGGGAAGAAGCCATGGACACCGATCACAACGGCCTTCTTGACTTCGGGCAGTTTCTGCGTTCGATACACAGAGCTGTGGAACTGGTTGTACTGGTTCAGAGCAGGGTCTCCAGAAGTAGTCTTGGGCGTCCAGTACGACGACAGTTTCTTCAAATGGGACAGGAAATAGTCTCTCTGCGAGTACTCGGGAAAACAGGCGTCAGGAGAGGGAATGACCAGATTCTGACGGTATGGCTTACCGTTCTTTGTAGTTTTTCGAACTTGGGGAGCGGGAGAAACGTCTCCACCCTGGGTAGCACCTTCAAGCTGTTTCTTGTCTTTATCCTTGATGTCCTTGACGGGTTCGTTGGACTCGGTAGCTTCAAGACGAGGAGATCCGACAGGCGAAGATCGGGGAGTGCTGGGAGGCTCTTTGGACGGCGAAGAGGTCTGATCCAGGCCGGAAACAGCGACTTCTCCGCTGGTTTTCTTGGCTCCGGTGCCTGTGGACCAGAAGCCCCACGATCGGCCTCCTCCCTTGTTTTCCTCGGCCACTACCTCTCCGTCGTCTCCAAGCTCGCTTATATCCGAGGTAACGACGTCCTTCTCCTCCGATCCAGCAGGGGACGCTTCCACCTGCTTTGACGAGCCCCACCAGCCCGAGAACCATCCCTTGGAGGTGGTGGGTTGCTCGGTTTGCTGGCTCTGCTCATTTTCGGCCGATTCTTGCTCGTTTTCTCGAGGAGAATCGGAAATCGCCTTTGTCGGGTTAGTAGCAACACTGGAAGCAGTGTCGGAAGCCCCCATTTCGGGATTTTGCGCCGTGGCTGTGATTGTAGTGTTGGAGGAAAAAAACCACCAGCCGGAAGACGTTGACGAGGCTGCTACGGTGGTAGTGGAGGTGGTGACGGAAGTCTCTGTCTCTCTAGCGGCCCTCGGTTGGGTCTCCGCAACCGTACAATCAGATGCGCGGTTAGGGTTTGTGTCTGCAGAGCTAGTGCATGTCAAGGTTTGGTCTGCTTGTGATGGAGGGGGCGAAACTCTCTTTGATCGCCACCATGACGTTGGGTTCTCAACAGCGGGGGTTGTAGAAGATGAGGTGACAAGAGCTGTGGAGTCGGCTGGTCCGTTTGTTGCTGATGATGACTCAGCAGGAGTCTGTGGCCGGGACGAAACCGGCGTCGAGCTCTTACTAAGCACCTTTTCGGTCTCCATGACCTCCTTGTCTTTTCTCAAGTAGCTGGGTCCCAGTGTGGAGTGCACCGAACCCATGTCCTGAAAGTCGGGGGTCTGGGAAATGGCGGAAATCGAGGCGATGGACGACACGGGGATGCCTTTCTGGGCAATGATATCCGGCGACGACGAGGGGGTGGACTGGCTGCTCGACGGACGGCTGTGAGTGCTGCTTTTGCTACTCGAGGGGGTGCTGTTGATGTGTGGGGAGGTGTGAATATTTGTATGTTGTGTGGTGTTGGGAGTGTGATTGTTTAAAAGCCCATTTCCAGATCTGTCTCCCCTCAAACTCAGCGAGGACGAAAACCGCTGTAATGAGACAGAGAGATCGGGACTTTTGCCTTTATCAGCCTCCGCCAGAATCATGGTGTCGGTATGCACGGCCGTTGTAGGGGCGCACACAGACATAGGGGGAGGAGGAGGAGGTGTGAAAGGGGACGAGTCTGCCACAGGTGAGGACTCGGCTTCCTTCATCTTTTTTCCACTTTTTCGCTGGGTTAGATGTGTCAGGGTAAACAAGAAGGGCTGTTATATATGGAACAAGGTCCGGTTCTTAAGGGTGCCTGATTCTCTTGGTACAAGGGCTCAAAATAGACCATAATGCGAGCTACTGTAGTGCCACAGGAGTTCGTGATTTGAACGTGATAGTGGTCTGGTCTTTGTGGCAGTCTTTGTGACCTGTTGAATCGCTTCGACAATCACATTTGACTTGTACCAAAAAAAAGCACACCCTTGCACCAAAAAACCGCCCATCTCTTATCCGCCTTCTTGTGGCATGCTTTGTGGCATGTCAAATGGTGCCTGGCCGTAATATTTGCGCGGAAATATCATACTCACCACCTTGTATCTCATGTTGAAGTGAGGGTGTCGTGTGAAATGGAGATGTGTGTTCTGAAGGGAAGAGTTGTTCTGACTTGTAGATGATCAGTTAAAGTGGTGTTTGGTGGCAATGTGACCTAAACAGAAGGTCGGTTGTATTGAGTGTTTTGAGTGTGGTAGAGGAAAGTGTTGTTTCTCACAGTATTGTAAGGCGTATCGGTTGAAGGAAAGACGTGTTGTTGATCGCGTAGATTTTCGGAGTTTGAATCTCGGTTCTCAAAGTAATAACTGGTTCCTCTTCTTCTCTCACTGGGGTAAGTTTTTACAATTCCGCGCATTTCATGTGCATAGAAATTATGATTTGATCAGAACTCAACATGCATCACTTGACGATAAGAGATGGTGACAGTGACAGGTGTGAGTGAGTGCGTGTGCGTGAGTGCGTGAGGTGTACGTGTCAAATCTACGGGCACGGTCCGCGTCTTTTCTCGCGTTCTGTCACGTTTCTGTCTCTTGGTTATTTGTCATTACTCAACTCTCAAACAGTTCCTTCCCATTGGGTTGGAATCTATGGTAGTGTTGGCATGCACAATCTCTGCACCCTCGTAGTCAAATTGATGGGGCACGTGTGCCACCTGATAGCGTAGGCTATTTTTACGAGTCAAAAAAGAAGCCAAGGTAGCAGGTATCACTCTACAAGCTGACTCAGCGCCAAGATGTAGACCTGTAATATTCTCAACACCGCCAAAAGTGGTGATCGAAATTATTTGCAAAATACGAGAAATTCTCCGCATGACCTCCTCCTCCTCTATACAGCGTCTACAGTGTTTCTTCTTGCAGCTACCCCAACAAGCGTCAACAAGGGTTTTTTTTCAGGACCTATAGATGAGACATTTGACATATGATGATGGATGTCCGATGAGGGGTATTATGTCTTAGATTGATAAAAAAGATTCCGAAAAGATACATGTGAATATGTGTTGCTATAGGAGTTTTGGTGTGACTAATACCTCTCACTAAAACCTATACATTACTTAGGTAATACTTACAATTTACAGAACTGACTCACTTTCACAAGGACCCACTTCTTGTTCGCACTATCACATGTCAACTAAATACGACGAAATTAATAATATTCGATACGAGGCACTATCCCACGTGTCCGTGGAAGTAATATCAGGGTGACTTGAGTGACAGTCTTACATCTACAGGGAGTCATGAGGGTTGTGGATGGTACGAGTATTTTGTCCTCGTATCGTAGTATTATTACGTCACCTGAACTTCGAAGATGAGGGTGCACTTGTATGAGAAGTCTCCCAAAGGTATAAGGATAGTCTCTTCTATAACTGACTGTCTCATGGAGTCATTAGGAAGCTAGTTGTACTCGGGTCTAGAACTCTCATCAGATCAAGAATCTCAGAATTGTAGCCCTGGATAACAGTCCGAGACATAGATTCTTGAGCCTACTTGTAAATCGCTTCGAACTGAGTGGATCATCCGCTGTTAATATAATGTATGTGGCTATCAGAATACTCACGTGTAGTCAGTGCCAGACGATCTTTCCCATCTACTCATGCGATAATGGTGACACTATGTTCCATATTCTCAGCACAACCACATCTACGCCCTGTTGTCTATCATTCATGTAATACATTAAGTGCAGCCTGGCTTGTTCTATCATTGCCTAGACTGTGTATGTGTATATATCTCGACCTGACTCGAAGACTTTCAAGGTCCGAGAGCTGAGGTCTTGGGTGCACTACTCGTACCTAGGAAGGTAATAGACCCTGGGGGACTGAATAGGAAGACTTCAAAGACTCGAAACCACTTAGAACTCTTCGCATGCTTCTTTGCCTTCGTCTACCTCATCTTCTTCATCTCTTCGATGCCCCATCTGCTCACAAAGCTATGTTCATCATCCTCCTTAGAACAACGCACCATCCTCCTCCTCGGCGGTCGCATCCAGAGCAGCCACCACCTCAGGGGCAGTGTTTGTCAGCAGCGAGTATGCCTTCATGATCAGCTTTCTCGAGGTACCCTTCATGGTCAGGTCAATTCCCTGCTCAAGCATGCTCTGCTGCTGGCTCAGCTGTTCGGGCGAAACGTTGCCTCCTGCAGACGCCAGATCGATGATTCGCAGAGGTGCACACACCTGGCCGTTGCACCAGCCCATGATGAGTCCCAGGTCCGACACAGACTCCTCCTCGTGCGTGGGGTCGACGAGAATGTTGTTTCCCACCACAGCCAGAGCAAACACCAAGGGAGGGGTCCATGAGGCTGCCTGAGACTCTCCCGAGTTGTTGGCCAGAATCTCGGCTCCACAAAGAGCTAGAGACTCCTCCCAGTCGTCCGAAAACACAGGCACTTCTTCGTGTTCTTCGTCGTTGGCAGAAGACACCAGAAGAGGGAGCCGGGTGCATTTGAGCGCCAAAAAGATGGCCAGAGAGACCAAATTGAGCGGGAAAGACGTGTGCGACAGCACCAGAGCGTCAATGTGCAGCTTAAAGGCGTAGTTGGACCGGGTGAGTCGCAGTCTGTTTGTGTCGATGCTAGAAAGAATGAGGGTCTGCAGAACGGCAGAGAGAAGCTTAGGAAGAGGGCTGTCGTCCCGAATATCGTCAATGTCCACCTCCACGGCAATCAGCTCGTCCACGGCCGAGTTCTTGACCACCTTGGCCTTGATTCCCACTATGCATTCGCCTCCATCTGACGTTCTTATTCGAGCCGATCCGTTTGTTGCTGGCAAAAAGTTTTGGGCGGCGTCAACGGGCCGAAACTGGTTGGGTTCTCGGGCATCTGGCCGGATGGTGGGCGTGGCCTGCAGCGATTTGCGCAAATAGTCGATTTCTGCTGGCGAAAACGGCATCGTAAAGGGTAGTGTGGTTGTGTGATGTGGTGTTCAAGGTACGCCTTATTTTTTTTGGTGATGGTGGAAAATTAAGAGTGCATACAAGTCTGAGTTTAATGTTAATAGTTTTTGTAGCAGTGAAATTTTAAGAAAACGTTGTTACACCCGCCAAAATGCTAGACCTCCTGAAAAAACTGGATCAGGAGACGCTGGCCAAGTACGCCGACGAGCTGACTCAGCAGGTCGTCCAGGGGATCGATTCCAGCGTTCCTGAGACTCTGGAAGGTCAGGCCAAGGATCTCCAACTGCTGGAGGAGATTCTGGAGCCCGCGATCTTCGAGGAAAAGGTTGCCAAAGTCGCTGAAAAGTGCGCTGGTTCTATTGGTCCTTGTTCCGACTCGATTACCGTTGTTTCCGGTCAAATCCCGTTGCTTTCAAAGCTTCTGTTTGAACATTCCTACAAGAACCTCAAGAGTTATGTCTCCCAACCTCATTTGAACTACCTGGTCAATGTTGATCTTCCTGAGATCAAGGGCGACTCTTCCACTCCCGTTGATGTCGAAACTGCCGCTGTTTCGCTCACTTTCCTGCAATCTCTGCTTCTTATCAACGATCTGGGCACCTCCGATCTTGACTCTCTGCTATTGCATGTAGTCTGTCTGTCTGACTCTGATCTGGTACATTCTGCCGCTATTCTGCTTAAACTGCGTATGGCCAAGGTCGCTAAGAGCTCCCTGAGCACCTACCTCTGGCCTATCGTCTCTCATCTCGTAGATTCGTCTCTGGATGATCACAAAACGGTCGGCTACAAACTGTGGTTGTGGTGGCTTGGAGCTTGTGACTCAAAGACTCTCGAGTCTGACTTCTTCCAGTCGCTTTTCCAGACTGAGCTCTACTGGACATGTCTTCTCAAACCTCTCAAGACCACCTCCTATGACCATAAGAAACTCGCTCTGTACATCATCTCGCGATCAGTCCAGCATATCGTGTGTGACATCTCTCTGGAGAACATGAAATGGTCTACCAGCGACAGACCCGCTCTTCTCGAGCAGTGGAAGCGATTTGCGACTCTCACTGAGATTATCGCCATCGACTCCTCTTACAACCAGACTGTGGCCTGTGAGGGAGACATTCTCATGTTTCTGGGTCCTGAGTGCAAACTGGCTCCCAGATGGGGTATTGCTCTGATCGCCATGGGTCTCAATGCCACCATGGACACGGTTCGAAAGTACATGGCCAAGGTTGTGCTTGCTTTGCCTACCGCTTCCCTGGCTGTGTTCCAGCACGACATTCCGTTCCTGGAGTCCAAGCTTCTGCCCTACCTGCTTGAAGCTACACACTTTCAGACTGCTAGACAGGACGGCCAGAACGTGTGCATCTACGGAGACACTCTGGAGAGCTTCATTGAGGGTCTTTACACGACTTTTGACAAGTCTCGAATCGAGCCTCTCACCGTGTGCATCTTCAAACTGCTCAATATCCTGAGAGAGGGTTTTGATCCGTCCAAGATATATGCCCTGGCTGGCGTCATGTCTGGACTCAAGGCTACAGAGTTCCAGCTCAGTGAAGAGGCT
This sequence comes from Yarrowia keelungensis, assembly GCA_001600195.1. Classification (NCBI taxonomy): domain Eukaryota; kingdom Fungi; phylum Ascomycota; class Dipodascomycetes; order Dipodascales; genus Yarrowia; species Yarrowia keelungensis. The sequence goes on along the minus strand of BCJD01000002.1, from coordinate 2,513,806 downwards.
CTGGACGACTTTGCTCCTATGCTGATGCTCACCTCAGAGACTGGAGTGAGACGTAAGCTGCAGAAGCTGTACCTGGCCAAGATTTGTCTCCATTTCAGTCAGTCTCTGAGAGTCCTGAAGCTTCTGTCTCAGTTGGCTACCCTTGAGACCATCAAGACTCTCAACTTCAAGCTGACTTCTGATTCTGACCTTAGAAAGAGCATTGAAGACCTGTCTACTTATGCAGTGTACCTGTACGGTTCTGGGGAGTCTTGCAACATCGGAGAAGCTGCTTCTCAGCTGTCTCTTCTTCCCGTGGGTGTCTCTCTGGGTCTCAAGAATATGGGTCTTGAGGGTGTTCCTGAGGTTGCCATTGACAACACCATTCTCACCTCCTGTCAGGCTACTCTTGCACTTGCAAAGTCCAACACCTCTTCAGACCTCACTTCCATCTACTCTGAGCTTGAGAAGCTGAACTTTTCCGAGAACATTGACCTTGCAGCTGCTCAACTGACTCTTCTTGCAGCTCTCAACCTCAAGTACAAGAAGGGAGACTTTGAGAAGACGTTCGACTACCTGAAGACCACTCACATTGTGTCTCGAGACTTGCAGACCGGTCAGACCATCCAGTCTCTCAACAACCTCATTGCTGCCAAGTTTGATTGTCTCAACACTACTCTTGTTTCCAAGATTGCTAACCCCATTGAAGTCATCAACTTTGCCACTCTGAACTACTCCGTGGCCTCCTCTACACCCGCACGATACGCCATTGTTGCTTGCATTTACAGAGTCGTTGAGCAGCTTGATGCTTCCGACGATTCTACCTCCTCTGTCATCCAGGAAACTCTCTTCACCATCTGGGACGAGATTATGAGCACTGGCCTTGTTTCTTCGGCGAAACCGGTCCACCTGGCTTTCATTGAGCTGCTTCTCAGCAAATCGGTGCTTCTGAAATGCATTGAGAACGATTCTCTGGCAGAAACTGTTCTTGATATTGCTTCTACTCTTGTTTCTCAGTGCTACGCTAGACGATCTCTTCTTCCCCTCGTTGCCAAGAAACTGCTCGAGTTTGGAGGCAGTGAAATCGTCAAGATTGAAGGCTCTCACTCGCTCATTATTGAAATCTACACTCTTCAGCAGATTGACGATACCAACTTCCGACTTGAGGACGCCATTGCTGCCAGATACGACGCTGCTATGGGTCTCGAGGACGCATCTGTCTTCAAGGACGTTCATGGAGGCAAGGAGGTTGCTGCTCGAGCTCTGATTGCCGTTCTGGTGTCTCAGATCACCGATGCTGCTTTTGCAGAGCTCATGTGGGAGGAGATCTTCACTTCCGAGTCTTACCGTCTGTTCAACCCCAAGAAGATGAATGACGGAAAGGAGGAGCGAATCCGAGTGCAGTGTTACCAGCTGTTGACCATGACCGAAGCTATTGTGTCTCACGAGTTTGCCCAGGAGATGACTGAGAAGCTCATCACCCACATCAGATTCGAGCCCTCTCCTATTGTCCGAATGTACATGGAGTGGATCATTGCTCGTGTGATTCTCAAGGGCGATAGTCTGGTGATCCTCAAGAAACATCTCTCCAATCCCGAAGAGATTCCTCGAGTTCTCGCTGCTTTCCAGCGAATCGGATTGCTCATTGGAGAACAGATTGAGAACGTTGACGACCGAGTCTCGTACTTGACTGAGTACCTCAACATTGTCCTTCCCTTTTGTTCCTCAAACAGAGCTGCTGTTCGTCACTTTGCAGTCTCCATGATCTGTGCTGTTGGGCCCTGGATTCAGTCTCAGCAGTTCTGGGGAGACAACACCAAGGCTCTGGAGACTATGGCTCCTCTGGCTCGCATCTGCATGGGCATCTTCAGCCACGCTACTCGTCAGGAGGCGTACCATCAGTTCCGAAGCGGAGAAAAGATGCTGTGGAACGTGCATCGATACTACAACTTGGTTGGCATCTGTGGCGGTCTAGTTTTGCGTCTCAGTGACCGAGAGTTCCCGTTTGTCGGCGAATCCGACTTTGCGCAGCTGGAACTCGAGCCCACAAAGCCCCACGTTGATCTGATTTACCCTCTGGAGCCGTCACCTATTTCTCTGTCTCCCGATCTGAGAATCTCCATTGGAGCTAACGACACCTCTGTGTGGGCTTCTGAAGCTGCTGTGGCTGCTGCTTGTGGCATTGAAGTGTCTTCTGTCTCTGCTCCTGTGCAGACCAAGTCTGGAGCCTGGAACGCTACTCTTGTTGAGGACAACTCTGAGGAGTCTCGAGCTGCAAAGATCAACCGAGGCGAACTCATTCTGGTCGCTTCTCTGGTCGACAAACCGCCCAATCTTGGAGGTATTTGTCGACTTTCCGACGTTCTGGGTGCCCAGCTGCTCACTCTCAACGACATTTCCGTCGCCAAGCACCCACAGTTCAAGAACGTGGCTGTCACTGCCGACCAGTGGATGCCCATGGCCGAGGTCAAGGTGGACGAGATTGCCGAGTTTATGCGGGCAAAGAAACGAGAGGGATACACGCTGATTGGTCTCGAGCAGACGGACCAGAGCAAGCAGCTCAACAAGGACTTTGTCTTCCCCAAAAAGTCGCTCATCTTGCTGGGTATGGAGCGAGAAGGTATTCCTGGCAACCTGCTGGCAGAACTGGACTACGCGGTGGAGATTAAGCAGATTGGAATGATCCGGTCCATGAACATTCAGACCGCGGCAGCGGTCATCGTGCACGCCTACTCTATGCAGCATTGTGCTTAAAATGATAGAAAATGTATTATATGATTGAAGAGAGGTGTAGCTATGGAAGTGAGTGTAGAGCAAAGTAGGTACAGAGGGCGTTATAGCAAAAAGTAAAGAGTCGCACGGCACTACCGGTGATAGTTCGGAGCAGTGTATACGATAAGCTTGATGCCTTTGAGCTTATGGAGCACTTTATTGAGCTTCATGGATCAGTATGTCATGATTATCAAGTCTGACAACCTGACTATCAAAGACTATTACGAGACCAAAACTATCGATAGTAGCAAGACAATCAACTGGACCACAAGTATCAAGTAGACCATCGACAGAACTCTCAGAGCAACCTCGCTATCATCGAAAATATACCTCAACTCGTACAAGTACCCTGCTCATTCCACCGTATACGCACCCCCAAGGTAACCCCCACTCAGACTCTATCCTGGACCCAGACTAGGTTCCGAGATGAGTCCACAATTAGAGTAGGCGGCTAAATCTACAGCTTCGGAGGATTGTACGGGGACACAGTGCGTCTAGTGAGACAGGAGGAGGAGATGGGAGAGGAGTGATATAATTGAGGAACTAGTTGTTCAATTGACTTGGGGAGGTGATTAACTGGTTCTCCATGGTCGATTTTCTAGGATCGTGAACTTCCCATCCTCTCATAGATGATAGGACTATAGTTTCTCGACGAATCTTAGTCTCCAGCCACCTAAACGGTCGACTCCTGTCTCCTCAAAACCACGCCACTTGAGAGCAACTGTTAATTCCACCAACCACATCGTCGAAGTCTGATTCAGCCTGCTCCGAACCTCTTTGGCTACCTCTAATGTTGCATCATGATACAGACTACAGCACACACCCTGAAACATGTCTCGGGTTAGACTGCACATGCATGGGCCTGCGCCAGCTCAATCTGAGACCTTAACTGTTGCTGGTGATCAAAGTGGATCGATCTGATCTGGTGTTGAACTGTGGAAATGAGATTCAAGCAACTTCAAAATGAGCTGGATACTTCTCGACGAGTGATTTGAGCAATTTAATGAGATATACAAGCTCTTACTATACCTCGTTATACCTCCATCTTCCCCACAGCTTCGCTATTGTCTTCATTGTTCGGTTAAGCTCTCAGGTTCTAGCTTCAACAGGGCACTCAGGGTGGGCTCTATTGCATGAACACAAGTGTGTCTTGATGAGTACATACCGCTATGTACATGCTGATGAGGTACAGACACAAGCGACGATGAGTGATACCTTGGTTGATATCACAACGATACCCGGTTCTTGCTACTCTCAAAGACAGTACACACACCTACCAACACCTCACCCCTATGTTTCACCTCCCCCTCGAATCCAACTGGTTCACGTGTGAGGTAAATCCACGCCCCAAGTGGTGCAGCTGTCGAGCACCTGTGGGCCCTCGATGTAACGTCCAAGGTTTGGTGATCTTCGTCTTTGAGTCTCTTCTATTGTTTTCTCGTATACCGAGGTAAATCGGGGGACTTGGAGATGGACTAAAGAGGTGTTTCAACGGTAGTAGAAGTCTTCCATTGATACCACAGTGATACCAGAAGAAAGAATATTGATAACGGTCATCTCCAATACCATATTCGCCCCATATCTCCACTCTGAGACACGCCAAGACCCTACAAGTATGAGGTTCCTGGCTAAGGTCAAAGTTTGACCCTGCTTCCAAGAGTTTTCAGGGTTCAAGCGAGGTCTTTGAGATGAGAGAAGCGAGATGAATGTGAGGTTTTGGTCTTCTAGAAGTGTTTAACCGACTCCAGGGACTTGTTTGGTGAAGTCTGGACGCTTGAAGCACCTCTATAGTTCATATTAGCCAACATAGTGCTCAAGAACATACAGACACACCTCTCTCGAAGCCCTGTAACCACGGTCAAACCCATGGCAAGCTCAGTCCACCATTGCTATAGTCTAAGAAGAATAAACATGTCTCATTGATCCAATGTCGCATGCTGCAAGAGTGCAAGATGTGAGTCGAGACCGCCGGATGAGATCAGGAAGAAAGTTGAGTGATCTTCGTCGCTAGCAGTGTATATAAACACGATGATCTCCCGGTTATCTATCCCCAGGACAGTTCTCAACCACCCAGAACCCCCTTCTCTTCCACCATGCGATTCTCATTCACTACTGCCGCTGCTTACCTTGCTTACGCGCTGGCCGCTCCTATTGCAGCTCCCGAGGCCGAGTCCTCCCTCTCTGACGGCTTCCTGGCCATCCCCATGAGCCATGCTCCTCCTCTTGAGGGCTCCAAGATCCCCACCTTCGCTACCGAGGCCATCTCCATCGAGATGATCAACGAGGTCATGTCCTACTCCGTGGACATTGAGCTTGGTGGCCAGAAGTGCAAGGTCCTTGTCGACACCGGCTCGTCCTTCCTGTGGGTCTGGGGCTCGCAGTCCGCCACCTGCACCTCCTCCACCTACAAGGACCAGTGTGCTTCCGACGGTTCTTACGACCCCTCCAAGTCGTCCTCTTCTCGAGACCTCCGATCCGGCTTCCACATCCGGTACGGTAAGGGCCACGCTGACGGAGAGTACTACTCCGACACTGCCAAGCTGGGAGCTGCCAAGGTCAACAAGCTCAAGTTCGGTGTTTCTCCCGAGTACGTGAACGACGGCGGTTTCACCACTGTCTTTGGAATCGGTGTCAACGGCGACAACGACTCCTCCTTCTCCAAGCAGCTGCTCAACGACGGCGTCATCAAGCGACAGGTCTACGGCATGTCCTTCGGCGAGCCTGGCGACCAGTCTACTTCCGAGATCACCTTTGGAGCCATCAACACCGGCCGATTCGAGGGCAACCTCGAGAAGCTGCCCTACTACGGCAACCACTTTGTCGTCAAGGGTACTGCCAAGATTGGTAACAAGGAGTTCATCTCCAACGGCGACATCATTCTCGACTCCGGAACCTCCCTCACCTTCCTCGAGACCGCCCCCTACAGAGCCTTCATGGACGTGGTCAACCACTCCGGTATCCAGCTGTACCCCCAGAACGGTGGCCTGTACGCCTACCTGTGTGACGACGCCTCCAAGATCCCCGACTCGACCTTCAAGTTTGGCAACAAGGAGATCAAGATCTCGGCTCGTGACCTGAGCATCCAGGCCAGCACCATCGACTCCCGAAACTCCGACCAGGTGTGTATCTTCGGTGTTGCCCTGGGAGACGGAACCATGAACCTGTTCGGAGACACCTTCATGCGAAACGTCTACTCCGTCTACGATCTGGAGCGATCCGAGGTCCACCTTGCCAAGACCAAGCGAGGTCAGGCCAACAACTACAAGGTCGTCACCGGTGACGTTCCTTCCAACTAGAGGATGGTGGTCGTCTTCTAGCTTGTCTTCTCTGCAGTAGAAGACGTTTTAGTTTCTAACTCTTATATATTGATCAATTAACGAATGATGAAATGGTGGTGGTGTAGTTTGTGAGTGGACTGAAGTTTTTGTCAGTAGTTTGGTGAAATACTCAGAAGTTTGAATGAGTATTCTTGAGTAGGTTGAGATAGCTGCGAGTGTCCAACCATCCTCAATATAAACCAAAATCAATGAAAAAATGTAGTGCCGTATATCAGAAAATCCCTTTCATGATTTGACCAGCTTTCGAAATTCTTGCTATTTTTTCTGTTATTTTTTCATTATTTTCCACCTCTCGTACCCACACTTTCCTCTCTCCTCCGTATTCGGAAGCTTAACTAAATCTTGCATGGATAACGTATTCTCGCAAGCGGATGTATAAGAGGGGTTATAGGGGTAAATAGGACAAAATCAGCGGCAGTGGACCGATTGAGCTGAAAGTAATACAACTAAATATAGCAGTCTTCAGCTCCACAGAGATATACTTCATTAGTCTCTACCCCCTCATTTGCTCACACGACAATGTTTCACATGTGAATCTTCCATCTTGTTCCAAATAACCACACCAACCGACACCAACCAATGACCCTCATAACCACACGCTAATGAGCCGTTGTATAGATGGCAGCCGTATTTGTAGCAATTGGTCCCTAGACCCACTTGCCACATCACAGCTGACTCACTTTAGTCTACTCTTGCCCATTTGAGCAGGTGTAGGCGGAGTTGGATGGTGGAGCAGAACTGGCCGGTGTAACAACTGTGAAATGATGGCACAAAAATAGTGTAAAATTGGCTACTAGAATATCTCAGACCCTCGTCAGTTACCTGCTTTTCATTTGGTCCATATCTCTTGTTCTATCATACAATTCTCCCTATACTATCCCGTTTGGTACCAACTACCTTATCCATAGTTGCCCCTCAACCCAAACTATACATCCAGTCTAGTCCTGACTGTCTCTCTCTTTACTATCTCTTCACCTCTATCTTCAATGAGCTCAACTCACACCCATGGGTGGATGAAAAAGACGGCCTATGTGTTCAACATCTTTCTCAACGACCACGAGCAGTGGGACTGGAGAGGAGTGTCTACCGTCGACTTTTGGATCCCTGTCAAGAGTCGTTGGACTTCGTATTCCGACTTTGAGCGTTTCTTCAACGAATTGGAGCCACAATTCAACCTCAATTCGCACTACAGACTCTCAGCTCTCCCTGAACCTCTGGTAGCCTGTGAACCTCTTCTGGCGTGTTGCAATGTGCTCCCTTTGAACTTCGTTAAGGCCAAGAGATGGTACATTTACGAGCAGCCTCCAAGAGGTGTGAATGACACAAACACCCAGTCTGAACAGATCAAATCGCTGGAATTGGCGGTTGAGAAGCTCACAGAGATGACCAATCTGTTGCTGAGACTACAGAAACCCCAGGAGACTCAAACAAGCTATACAGAGTCGTTTTTTGACATTCAACCACCTCGTCTGTCGGTCACTCCTCCACATTCAAACACTCCTCTGGAAGACGATATAGTCACCGAGGAGGTTGTGTGCACTACAGCTACCGTCTCGCTTTCTCCTGAACCGTTGACGTTGGACATTTTTCAGCCTACTGGTACGGGAGATGTCCTGAGCGAAGCGTCAGAAGATGAGTCGGCTCCTTCCTCAGGTTCGTCCGATTGGCAGTATCTGGATGAGTGAAGAGGTGATCAGGCAAACCTCGGCACCCAACACTTCAACACCTAACACTTCAACAATCAAGAAACAATTAAATATCACCACCCAAATGAGTCAAATAATCAGCTACTTTTGTAGTTCCAATATACTATTGAATATATTATTACTGTAATCATCTATTGGTCAATGTCAATACTTCTGAGCCTCCTCCATATTGTTTTCTTTTACGGAAACCACTTGCTACTGCAGCTCCGCTTTGGGGACTCCTGGTGAACTTGACAAGCAGGAACCTGTGCAAGTGAACATGATCAACCTGTAATTACAAGGGAAGAGAACTAGCGTGCTGGTGCTTGTACAAACCCTCGCTACGCTCGGATTTGTGTTGTGATAAATATATTACACCTGTATAAATACATTTCTACTTCTGATAGTAGTAGTTGTTGAAGCTCTGGTTCTGCGAGTAAACCTCCTCCTTCATTCCATCTCCCTGCTGCGACTTTCGAGTATGAGCCTGGGGTTGCAGTTCCTGGGTAAACTGCTGGGTCATGTGATCTCGGTCCACACCCTGATCCATAGGAGCCTGAGGGTGGACTCGCATCACAGGTTGACGGTCCATCTGCTCCTGAACCCGGTGGTACTTTCGGGGGCTCATTTCCGAGCCGTCAGATGCAGAAAATATCGTCTGAAGGGTGTTTCCGTGCGTTGCCTCGACAACAGGCCGTCTTCGGGGTCCTCGGGCCTTGAAACCGGCAGCGGCGTACTCCAGGGGAAACGCGTTTCGGAACCGGTCTCGCAGATCAGTCGATCGTCGCTCAAACAAGCCCAGCTCATTATCACGCTGAATGTTGGACCACGAGGGTCCGTGTTTCATGAAGCCGTTAAGCAGTCGCTCGTCTTCTTCAGGAGTAAAAACTCGTCGCTCTTTTCGGTTCACCTTAACGAGATCATCGTTGACAGCCATGACATTCGTCTTTTTGCCGAATTTTCGAGACCGAGCGTTGGGGTATAGTCGTCGGTAATCCTCGGGAAAACACGTTCGGAACCGATCTTTCAGATCTACTGCAGTTCGGTTATTGAACCGGAAACGGGGATCCGTCAGAATCTTCTTCCAGTTGCCTACTCCATGGACCTTGCAGCCCTCCATGAGATCAGCAGTTTCCTCCTGGGTCCATCGAAGCCGCACTCGTCGGGTAGTGGCGGCAATTCGATCGGAAGCCTCTCGGTCAGACACTCTTCGATCACCAGGAATCAACACCGAAGTCAGAGGAACCTTGTCTTCAATATACGTGTTGATATAGCTGGTATCGTGCTCCTGCTGATTCTGCTGATGCTGCTGGCTGTGCTGCTCAAGCATATCGCCCACGTGACGGTCGCTGGCGTTTTGCTGCTCGTTATTAGACACATTGTTGCCGTTGGCCTCCTCTTCCTCCTTTTTGGCCTTTTCAAAATCGTCCAAAATGCCCGAAGCAAGCAGAGAAGCGTCTAGCTGGACAGCTGCCGCGGCAACAGCCTCGGTGTTCTGCTTCTCCTTGTCCTCCTTGTCCTTGTCATCGGAATCGTGGCCGCCGTTGTGGTGCTCACTGTACTGCTTCATAATCGCAGGGTCGATGCCCACGTGATCGCTAAAGTGAGACATTGTGTGTTCGAGTCCTGTGCGTGCGTATTAATTATCTCTGTGGGGACGGTCACGTGTCAAACCTTAAACAAACGAATGGAATCAAGCGTGGGAAAAAAAATTCAACGACAACGAGGGTGTTGCGAGAAAGATAATGTGACTGTGTTAGTAATGAGGGGAAGAGGGCGCGGTAGATGGACCGTGTGTGTTTGTGTGTGCATCTCCGTCTGTGTCCGTCGTATTGTGCTTCGCTTCGGCTGGTGCTTCACATACCTTGAAATGTCGTGGTAAGGGGTAGGGCGAAGGGTTTGTTTTTGGGGTCAAGGACATTTATATGATTTCTTGGAATGTCGATAGAGTTCGAGAGGGTAAGTTGGACGTAGACGGGTGTGAAGGGGTGGTTAAATGACGGAACTGGGGGATATTAGTAAATATAAAAATGAGTATTCACGTGAGAGAGCAGTTATATAGTCATGTGGAATTTTTCAGCTCTGTGACTCCTTTCAGACAGCACTTCCTCAAGTTGTCTCATTTTTCGCCATGCACACACCTTGCAGATGTCGAAGATAAGTTAAAGCACCGGTATAATAGTGTTGGTGAAATTTATGGCCATCAGTTGTTCGATTTTCAATGTCGCGAAACTCGGAAAAACAGGGCAGTATGCTGCATCGGTTCCAGCAGCAGCAGGCCAACGCTGCTGGACTGTTGGATGTCGGAAGAACCGTCAGACCTACCTATATCAGTGGAGTGGAGTCTCTTCCTCAAGCTGAAAAATGGAGATCTCAAGTGATGAAGGAGATTTCGCGAAAAGTGACGAAAATCCAGGACCCGGCTCTGTCCGACTTTCAGCTGCGTGATCTCAACGACGAGATTAATAAACTCATGAACGAACGACACAGGTGGGATCTCCAGATCAGAGCCCTTGGAGGACCCAATTATGCGTCATTTGTAGGCAAAAAAAGAGGATATCAGTATTATGGACGAGCCAGGGAGCTTCCTGGTGTGTCTGAGATGCTACAGTCGCAAAAACGGGACGATTCGAACAAGTCTAGCGATTTCTACATCCCTCCAAAGAACCTCAATATGGTGTATTTTGGGTACGCAGACGATGGAGTCACTGGACTGCTGGAGTTTGAAAAACAGAGAGAACAGGAACTGGAGGAAATGCTGAGCGGGAAACAGGACGAAGAGAGTGGATTTGTGGTGGGAGATATCTCTGTTCCTGAAGAGGGAGACTTGGAACAGAGATTGTTGGAGGAGAGAAAGAGACGTGTGCAGGCATTGTTGGAGGGTTAGAGGTGTACATTAATATTTATTTTGCATGAACAATACGGAGTGTTTGCTTGTAGATCTGTTGCAGTGGTACTAGAGGTGTCATTAGCACTTGAGACTTGTTGAAGACGATGTAGACAGTCTACTGCCATTAGAACAACACCAATGAGTAATACTGTACATATCAGATGTTCATTGAATCATCAATTCCAGTCATATGACTCACGGTTACAACTGGCAATATCTCTGAGGTAAACCTCTTCTCGTAGTGTATCTTAAGGGACCCATCTTCACCTTCTCTTACCTCCTCTTACACAAGATTCACTCTCATGTGCAGTGAACGAATCATACAGTAGATATCTGACATTAAGCCCTCATATTAACCCCCAAGCTGTTTAAACCACTGCCTGTCTACTATGACCTATGCTCTCATTATACCTTACTTGTCTAGACTTCCTTATTTTGTCAAGTCCTGTAGAACTCAACCACCTTCACACTCACATGAATGTCATATTAAACCCACCACAACCCCAATAACCCCATTAACACATCTACACCCATCTACTCCTCGTATCTCATTAGTCAATTATGCATTGTTATATAATAGTTGCAGTTTTACTCATCCTCATCTTCGTTAGTGGCTCTGGACGACGCGGTTCCGGGCCGCCGAGGAGTGGGGGAATCGGGTTCCTCGGGCGACTCTATCTCCGTCTCACGCTCCGCGCCAGAGCCCGCAGATGCTGCTCTCGCCTCCGCCTCAATATCCTCCTCCACCTTGATCTTCTCCGCCGCACTGGGGGACGACTGGTTGGTCACTGACGGCGACAGATGGGGTCCCAGATCGGAATCCGAGCCAATCGACATCTTGTTTCGCAGTCGGTTGGCCTTTCGGGCCCTCATCTCAGCCAGACGACCCTGAGACATGCTTCCAATGGAGCCCGTGCTTCTATGACCTCTGGGAGAAGCTCCTCCAGACCGCAGAGCCTGGAGAAGGTTCTGAGCACGAGTTCCAACGTCGTCATCGTCGTCGTCGTTGGGAGTCGTCACAGCCACCTCAGGAACAGCTCGGTCGGGAGTATGAGCGTCCTCAGTCTCGAGAGGAGTTCTAGGCGTAGAAACCTCCTCAGGAACAGCCTCGGCAGCAGCCACATCAACAGACATGCGTGCGGCTGAAGGCGTAGTTGCATCCTCCTCCTCTCCAGCTTCTCGTGGAGGTGTGACTCGCTCCACGTCAGGCTCCTGCTTTATCTCAGTCGTGTCTCCCTCGTAGACCGTCGACTTGTCGTAGTCGTCAACGTCTTCGATGGGATTGTCCTGGTACAGCCGTGACGACGCGTCCTGGTTCTTCCGGGCAGCTGCTCGTCGACGGGCTGATCGTGCACCGTGAGAAGACTTTCGCAGACGCTCCAGAAGATCGTCCATGACCAGATTCTCGCCAGACTCTGCCGCAGCAGCAGCAGCATCCTCGGCAGCCTTTCGACTGGCCAGCGCTCGCTGCTTTCGAGCCTCGTAGATTCGGTTCTCCTCCTCTCGGTGCAAGTTCTCGTCCTTGGCCTTTCGGTACTCCTTCACAAACGCCACAAACTTGCCAAAGAAGGTGCCCTGGGACTGCATGTCGCCGGGATCTTCACCAAAGAAGCGCATAATCTGGGAAAACTCGGCCAGAGTGGTCTGGAGATGATCCTGCAGAAAGTTGCGCTTTCTTCGAGCGGAGTCCATGTGCAGATGCATGTGTGTGATGATTCTGTCCTTGGGATGCAGTCTCTTGGGGTCAGAAAGAGCACCAACATCCAGAGAAGTCTGAATGTTGGAAATGTTCTGCATGTAGTCTCTGCAGTCGTTCTGAAGATGCTCCACAGACAGCCGCTCAATGGCACACACGGGGGCCAGCTCGTCGATGAACGAGTCCACCTCGGGGAACGAGTTTCGCACCAGCTGCTCCACGTAATGCAAAAAGGTGATGGTGTTCTTCTCGTCCTTGGTGAAAATGAGCCGCTGTAGGGTCGCCAGCTTGAAACCCGTGGCCTGCTTGTTGGCGTCGTTCATGTAGTTACCCACAGACAGAATGATGAGGAAGATACGTCGCAGCATCTCCGAGTTCTTGAGCGTCTCGCAGGCAGCGTCCACAGACGTCAGCTTGGCCACCAGGTCGCTGTACTCCTTCTCAAACGTGCACGTCATCAGAATGGCACGAGTTCGCTGTCGCCAGTAGTGCTGGAGGTCGAAAACAGTCTGCAGGAAAATCTGGTCGTTTCTTTCCAGATCCTCGACATTCTTCTCGGGCTCACGCACCTCTCCATCCTCAAATCGCGTCGAGTAAGGTGTCAGCTGACGAGTCACACTGTTGGGAATCTCCAGCACCTCGTCCTTGAGCAGGAACTCCAGCAGAACGGGGTTTCGAACCCGCCGAGTCACAGACATGAACTCGGCCACAATATCCGGCACTCCCAGATCGTTGAAGGTGTGGAAATTGATACCAATCTGCTGCGACAGGTCTCGTGCAATCACAGACAGCTTCTCAAAGTCGCCCTCCTTGGCACCTCGCTTGCCAATCATCTTCTTGGCCTCCTTGGCCGCAAAGATTCGCTCCACCTCGTCAAAGATACCCTTCTTGTATAGGTCAGCCTCTACATCGCCAGAAGACAGCTGAGCCCAGAAGGTGTGCTCCACGTTCTCCAGTTTCTCCCAGTGCATCTGCTTGAGCTTTCTCTTGGGCCGTCCAATAGGCGTTTCGAACCCAGAGGGAAGCTGAGGAGAGGGCGAGGGAGAAGGAGTAGAGCCCTGAACAAAGGCAGGGGCAGGAGGAGGGGGTCCACCCGTGAAGCCCGGAGGCATGGGTGGGGGAGGAGGAGGGGGAGGAGGACCGCCAGTGAAACCAGGAGGAGGCGGCGGTGGGGGAGGAGGGGGACCTCCCGTGAACATGGAAGGTGGTGGTGGAGGAGGAGGAGGGGGTCCACCTGTGAACTTGGCAGGAGAGGGGGCAGTCTTCTCGGGTTCAGGTTCAGGTTCGTCTTCAATGTCAATAACAGCATCTTCAGGCTCTTCCTTGACCTTGGCCACAGACTTGGCGCCTGTCTTGCCCGTCTTCTCCTCTCCATCACCCTCCTCTTCGCTGTCACTACCAGCGTCTCCACCCTTGAACTTGGCCACAAGCTCGTTGGCAAAGGGCAGAGCACTGGGTCGGTCGTGGATAGAAGGCATGGTAGCGGCATCAGGGCCGTTCCCAGTGCCTGAACCAGTACCGGTACCAGTACCAGTACCAGACCCACTTCCACTGCCAGATCCACCAGATCCACCACTTGCTCCCTTGGGCTTCTTGATCTCAACCAGGGTCGCAGTGACGGCCTGGGGACCGCCCTGCTGCTGCTTCTCGCCCCGTCGATGCCGCTCAATCAACTCAATCTCCTCGGCAGACAGCTGGATGCCAGGGTCGTTCATGGCAAGCGCCACATCGCCAGAGGCCTCCTGAAGACGCCGCAGCCGCTCCACCTGCTGCAGCCGCCGTTCGTAGAGATCCTGCTTGGACACGTCTGCGGCGTTGAACGACAGCGCCAGCTCGCCCGAGGCCTCCTGCAGCTTCTTGAGCCGCTCCAGCTTCTCCATTCGCCGAGCATACAGGTCCTCCTTGGTAGGAGCAGGCGTCGAGGCGTCAGGCTCCTCGAGATCAAACTCGTCCTCGTCAAAGTCGTAGCTCTCAAGTTCACGTGCCTGGAGCTGCAGAGCCTCCATTCGATCTCGAAGCTCTCGCAGACGAGGAGAGGGCTCCACCTGAGTTCGGCCAACAGACAGAGAACCATACTCGGCCGTCTTCTGATGCACCTGCTGCTCCAGTCGCTGCAGCATTCGCTGTCGGTCAATGATGCCCTGCGACTTGCCTCCCTCGGTGTTGCTGACAATGGATGTATCTGCCGCAGCCACCTCTCGCTCCTTGAGCATCATGTACAGCTCTCGGATCTCCAGCTCCTGCTCCTGCAGCTTGACAAGAGACTGCTCACGGGCCTCCTCGAGCTCAGAACGAAGAGCGTCGTTCTGTCGCCGCGAGATTCTCGCGTTATGCTCCATTTCCTCCAGAGTCTGATGCAGTTTGCTGATGACGCCGTCCGAGCCCTGCTGCAGCTGTTCCTCCATGCGCATTTTCTCCGCTTCCGCAATCTCCACGTCCCGCAGCGCCTCCTTGGCTTCCAGAATCGCCCTGCGTGCCTGGTCGTCAGTATGAAGCTTTCCTAGCAGTGACTGGACAGAAAAGTTGACCACCGACCGGAAATCAACGTCGGGCATGATTCTGTCCATCACCAAATGCGTCACTACAGCATCCACCAGCTGCAGCATTCGAGCACCGTCTTCTCGCGGGTCTTCTCGGATCAACAGCAGGTGCTGCATGATGGACACGAAATGACCCTCACCTTGAGTGTGCTCCACCCGACTCCAAATCTCCTTGGCTATCGCCACAGGATCCGTCATGTCGCCCACATTGGCCTGTCTGTCAAGTGCCACCAGATCCTCGAAATCCAAGGCAGCCTGCTCATCGTACTTTTGTAGCTGCTCGGTCAGGAGATCATAGTTGAGTGCCTGCATTCGAGCTGCAATCCGCGGCAAACCACAGGCCTTCATCTGAGACCGCAAGTGGACTCGAACTCGGATATCCTGAACACCCTGAATGAGAATGTTGATCAGGAACATGGTAGCCAGCGAGTACTCCATCAGCAGCGACTCCACGGAAACTCCTCCTGATCGCAGGTCGTCTGAGGCACCTACCAACGATCCAAACTTGCCTCTTCCTGCAAGCGTCTGTTCCACCACGTTGAACCATGCATCGAACCGCGAGACTTCATTGAGATGCTGTTTGAGCTGTGAAAGACCCGCCAGTACCTGATCATGACCCCGCGGAGCGTCCCAGTGTGCCAGGAATGTCAGCACATCAGTCACCAGCTTTCTTGTACTCAGTCTAGGAGAAACAAGCGATCTGACAATGGGTGCCACGCATTTGGACGTTCTAACAGCATGATCTGCTCCGTCTCTCAGGTTCAGCAGAGCCTTCAGGCACCGAACAATGTCGTATTCTCTATCCAGAAAGCCCTCGCTGTTGTTTGACCGCGAGTTGATCTGCTGCAACCATGCAGCCAGGGCCACCTGACCCTGGGCATCAATGAACTCTCTCACCCAGTCCACGGGCTCGGTTCGCAGCGAGACCCACAGATTGCCCAGCTGTTTCGACGTGATTGTGTTGTCCAGGATCTTGCGCACGTAAAACTCAGGTGAATGTGAGTTGTTGGACTGTGACGGTGTGGGCAGATGGGGAGTGTGATGGCTCTGACGCAGCCGGCCCTTCTGGTGGTCTGCCAGGTGATCCTGCACAATGAGCGTCCACTTTTTATCTGTAGGGTACGCAATCATCTGTCTTCTAGCGTCCTCCGGCAGATTTTTGAAATCTCGCTTGTTCATCAGCTGCATGTATAACTGATGAATGGTTGCCTCGTCCGGCGGGTGTTCCAGGTCCATTCGCGACAGCGACACGCTCGATTCACGTGCACTGCTATTGATACTGGGTGGTCTGGATCCTCCTCCGCTGAGCGTCGATTCTGCGTCTGTGGACGACGTGTCGTACGACGACATGGACGACTTGCGTCTGTGGCCCGTCTTGAGCATGTTGGGCAGGCTGTGCAGCGAGCCATGGTGCTGTTGCTGGGGCAGCGGGGGGATAGGAGCCGAGATGTTCTGCGGAACAAACCCCGATCCAGACGCATTATCTCCAGCAGCAGGCAGATACGGCACGTGGATCGGCTTGTTGCTCTTCTGGCTGATACTGTCGTAGGCCAGGGACGAAAAGGCCGACGAGTTGGTGGGTATGGTATGCAGGTTGCCGCCGTCCGGGTCGTTGTGGGAGTAGATGGATGACGTGTCTGATCCCAGGCTCTTGACCGAGTTTTGTTTGCTGAGTTTGCGCAGCCCCAGGCCGTGGGTCACCGACGACAGCTTGCCGGCGGTGCTGGATCGGATCGATGCCGAGTCAGGCAAGGGGCCGGAAATGTCGTGTTTCTTGGCCTCGTTTCGTTTCATCTGGGTTAGCAAGAGGGGTCACAACTAGGTGGCAATGGTGGTAGTGGTGTGTACAGATTGAAGTCATTGAGTCATTGACTGTTACTCCCTTCTCATCACACCTCATAGGAAATGTAACATCTCCTGAATCTCCTGGAACCACCTCAACCTCCCCTACCTCCTCATATCTCCCCTGCACTCGTTCTTACTCACCCTCCACAAATACCGTAGTCTCTATCACTCTGTCACTGTCACTCTGTGTGTGTCGTGTCTCCTCGCCGAGTGTAGCAGGTGTCGTAGGTGGTCTGAAAGTCGCACAAGATGTATATCCGTAGCAAGACGGTGATCCACACGTTCTGGATTGGGAGCCCGTGGATTTGGGTTGTCGTGCAGACACAAGTGATGGCTGCTAGAGTTAAACTATTAGAAGGGATACGAAATGGCGCAAGAGTTGGGAGAGTAGAGGAGGGAAGGAATCGTGACGGGTGGAGTAAATGACTGTATTGGGCAGGTCCAATGAGTACAGGTTATGATACCTGGCAGAGGTTATGACCGCTTTCACTACCTGCCCCTTCCTGAACACGTCATCTCTTAAACGGCCTCACACCCCATAGAGTTTAGTCACTAGCCCACTTGACAATTTGAGTGGCGAGTATTTTCCCATAGAGACCTCAAAAAGGGCTAGAAAGTCGTTAAATCAATTGACCTGAATCCCGCGACTCTAGAAATATCGTCATTTTTCCTCCACCACCTCCAAAACCTCTATAACCACTACCACTCCTCCCCCTCAGGCATCCCACCAGAAACCACCATAAACTCCGAAAGGTACATAGGGGTGCATATGATCGGGTCAGGTAACGAAAGCCAGACCAGTATTATATGCATCTTCTCCAGGGGTGGTGAGACAGCGAAGAGGGGGTCACGTGATGTCGGTGTGAACGAGCAGCCGATCTTCCTTTACCTGGATTTGGTATCTTTTTCGAACCTGTCTTAATATCTTACTAATCATCTCTCAAGGCAGGGGCACTTTTATTACCCTTTTTAACCGTCTCACATGAACCTGACATCTCCACATTCTCAAATTCATTTAATCACGTTCACCATCGTATATAGCACGTTCCAGGTAGCCATTACGTCTAGATCTTGAACGCGTTAGATTAGCTATGGACCGATCCTGGCAAAAGCAATAACTAGCCCCTAGCCAGGAAATTGGATCGACGGATGTGGAATAGTGGGAGGAAAGAAAAAGAAAACTCACAGAAAGGCACTGCTTGTACAGATCTGAACACTGAATATTTGATTGTGAATAATTGATATGATTAATTTATATAATACATGCATCCGACAACGGTTACAACCGCTTGTACTTCCTACTATCCTTCTTACTCATCCTCGTCTGATCTCTCATACCCTTACCTCCTTCCCAGTGAGCACTGTGTCTAGGAACGTAGGAATAACCACACGAGTCGCACTCCTTGGTGATGGTCTGCTCACGACTGCAGGCTCCGCACAGCATTCGGTTCGCGTGCTCGGCGACATGCATACTCACGTCATCATGGCACTTGTCACAGGGGAACACCTTGCCACAGCACGAGAAACGCAGCCATCGGTGCGACTTTTTGTAGTGTCTGCAGGTTCCCTCGTTGGGAAGAGGCTCGCCAATCTTGATGCCCAGATTCTCCTTGGCTCGCTTTCGAACATGCACCTTCTTGAGTCTGTCTGCGGGAATCGCATAATCGTCAATCACTTCAAACGTGCACTGCGGGATTCGAACCGTCATGCGAATGTGACACGTTCGGCAGTTGACGGTGGCCGAAAAGCCACTCTGTAGACCCTTGAGAGGCTGGGGGAACGACTCGGAACAGTTCATGCAAGTGGGGATAAATAGAGAAGGCATCATGTCAAAGGGAACACAGCCCTCGAGGTCCAAGTAACCGGCACAGTGGTTAAAGCTGTGAATGAGGTTCTTTCTGAACGCAACAACGAGAGTCTGGTTGCACTGAGAACAAGCAACTCCAACAGCCTTACCGTCTCGTCCATAGGGACCAGCAACAATACCTTGGATGTCATTGGCAGTCTTGCATCGAGTACAGTTGACAGTCAGGTTGAGAGTGGAGCACTCAAGAACACCAATGTTCACCAGTTCGATTCCGGAGAGCTTGATTTCTGTACCTCGAGGTTCCAGAGTAGGAACGTCTTCAGTGTAAGAGGTGACCTTGGTGTCTTCCTCGGCAGTGTCCTCGGTAGTTTCTTCCTTGGCAGCCTCCTCAGTCTTCTCCTGATCTTCAGCCTTCTCCTTGTCTTCAGTCTCCTCCTTGTCATCAATAGACACACCCTCGACTCCCTCAGTCACCTCATCCACCTCCGTGACCTCCTCCTCAGCCTTCTCCTTGCCCTTCTCCTTGTGAGTCTCCTTGACGTCATCGATGTCATCACACAGTTTCGTAAATTTCGTCACAAAGTAGTTCACCAGGGCTGTCAGGGTCCACTTGTCGGTCGTGTACTTTGCAAAACGGGCGAAGTTCTGCTCAACCACACGACCAATCTTCTGGGGAATCTCCAGCAGCTCGATTCGAACATCTCGGTTCTCAGGGAACCGTTTGGGGACAAAAAGTCGAGCCTTGAGAACAGGTTTGTTCTGAAAGATTTCAGGCGTAGAAAACGACTGGTAGATTTCCAGACGGTTCAGAGAGTAGTAGTAGCCACTAGCAGTCTCCTTATGCAGAGGCAAGTCCTTGATTCGAGCTCTGAGAAGCTCCACTTGCCGTTTTTGCTCAGCAGCGACCTTGGGAGGAACAAAGATCTGAGCAGGAGCTGAAACAGGAGTAACAGCAGGTTTGGCACCTGGAATGAACACGTTAGCCGAAGGGTTGAACGTCTTGGGCTTTGAGGGCTCAGGGGAGGGCTTCTTTTGGGCGTATTTGACAATCTTGATAGTCTTGGCCTTGTCCATCTTCAGAAACTCTTCCAGTCTGTTATCCAGCTGGTACATGATTCTGAGAAGCGACGTTCGACCCAGATTTTCCTTGGCAATAGAGTAAAAGCCAGCGTCGACGTTCAGAGCAAATCCCTTGGGAATATCCTTATTTTGAACCTCAATAGCAGGCATCTCCTTGGGGTAGTTCTTAGGAACAGTCATCTTGACCTGCAGAAACGAGATCTCAAACGGGAAATCGGGATCTGAAGGCGCCATATCAAATGTCAGTGTAGTAGCACCTGCATCCTTGGCGGCATCTTCAGGAATCTGCTCAGTGACAGACTTCCACCGTCTCTTGATCTGGTTGATCTCGTTCATTCGCTGGTTCTCCTTGTTGGGTTTGGGTCGCTGAACTCGGCGGCTAGGGTCTGCCTGGGTGACTCTCTGAGACCGAGCATTTGGGATCTGGTTCTGTGGCTGTGGCTGAACATCAGACTGGTGTTGGTTCTGTTGTTGTCCCTCGCCCTGACCCTCACCCTGATCCTGGCCGTTCTGACCCTCATTTCGGTTTTGTGTCTGATTTCGTCGATTCTGCTGACCGCCGTTTCTGTTAGGACGACGTCTTCGCTGTCGGTTTCTTCCAGAAGAGGTACCTGAAGGAGTACCTGAAGGAGTGGAAGTTCCTGATGCAGAGGGGGTAGAGTTGGTAGTGTTGTTGTTCTGCCCGTTCTGTGCACTCTGAGCTAGTCTAGCTGTCTGAGCTGGTATCTGCGTAGATTCAGAAACACTAAGAGCCATGTTTTGGGTGTTTCAAAGCAGTGTCTAGTGTTGAAGAAGTTGTATGTAGAAGAACCAGATCAAGTTGCTTAATTATCAATATCTGTAAAAATAAGGTTTCATGCATGATGCAAGTGTGACGATGAGTGAGTCGACCTGCTGACTAAGTGGATGGAAGGACCCAGAATGGACTACAAAATTTCCGATTATTTTCACCCAAAACAAACAAACCAAATTCAAACTGTTTTTTCTAACGTCATCCCCGCACCCCTGTCAAATCTTATCTAAACTATACGAACCAATACGGACCAGAGATCTCCATGTTTCACCTTTACTCTGGTCAAAGTGTGGTAAATTGGAAACCATTAAACCGTACAAGAGGTGTGAGTTGTGTGTCTAGAGTGTCTTACTGTAGATAGTGGCTCAACCTGTAAATAAGAGTTAAAGGCGTTTGTTTATCTGTGTTGATACGAAGATATTCATAGAAGCCTTGAACGGTACAACTAAGTGGGGTAACTTGATACAGAGAAAGGTGAAATGACAACATGTTTTTCTTTCAGTCGTCTATCTTCCTCTTCTACAATCTCTCTCTGTCTAATCATAAGGGTATATTATTACTTAATGCTGTACCTACAGCTTGATAAATACAAGTCCTAGCCAAAATTACGTGTAGCTGAGAATTTAAAAGGCAGGAATGGAAGCTGTGGCAGCAGCGGCGGGGATGGAGACGGTCTCCACCTCCTCAGCAGGAGCAAGCTGGTCTCGCTTGCCCAGGTTCATCTGCTCAACTCCTCCGGCGGGGATGGCGATGATGTTGGACTCCTGGATGTCGGTCTTGGCCTTGGCCAGAGAAGCCTTTCGGTTGTCGAGATCGAAGACGGCGTAGAAAGATCGCAGGAAGGTATCACCGAACATGGCCATCTTACCTCGAGTGGGGCCGATACCGAAGAAGCACTGGCCCTCGGGGATCTTGGCAGACACCCAGTCGACAACAAAGTCCTTGACGTCCATGGTGAAGTCCTTGCCTCCCAGAGTGAAGGTGAAGGTTCCGCCCTGGTTGCAGTCTCCGTAGTACAGACCCCAGGCGGAGTTGTAGGAGAGGTTGAACTGGTCCTTGAAGGCAAGGCCAACGTCATCGGGCAGCAGGGTGGAAGGAGCACCAGTGTCGAACATGGCGTACAGGTCCTTGGGCAGGTTGGAAACAGAGCCGTTGGGGTTGTTGATGGCAATGTTGGTCATGTGGGTGGTCAGGTAACCTCGCATGTTGCCGACAACAACGTCGGGCATGTCGATGGTCTGCAGCTCGCCCTCGTACTTGGCGGTGTCGACACCTCCGAACAGGAAGTTACCCTGGCCGGTCTGTCGGGAGTTGAGCCACACGGAGTAGGCAGCCACGTCAGTCAGACCGGAGTCCACCAGTCGTCGGGGGTAGTTCTTGTACTGGCCAATGTCGGTCTGCTGAGTTCCCTCCAGACCCTCGAAACCCAGACCAAGAAGACCCATGACGTTGTCTCCGGAAGTAAGGGCAGAGGTGTTGGCGACACCCATGACGAGATCGTGAACGGTAGCGTTGTCAATGGTGACGGAGTCGGTTCCCCACTCTCCGGAAATCTGACCGGCCTGGTAGGCGTTCTTGAAGTCCCAGTTGAGGTGCTTCCAGGTGGAAGAGTCGTTCTTGTTGAAGTGACCTCCGTTGGCCTCGTCAATGACCCACAGATCGGAAGATCCAGTGTCGACCAGCAGAGAGTTCTTCTGGCCGGGGGTACCAAGGTAAGCGTCGACAAAGTAGTACAGAGAGAAGGCGTAGACGTCGGCCTCAAAGTACTTGTCGCCGGTGGCAGTGGGAGTGGCAGCGGAAGAAGTCACGGTGGAAGATGCGGAAGAAGAAGCGCCGGAAGAAGCGGCGGAAGAAGAGGCGGACTCGGAAGAGACGGTTCGAGAGGAACCGGGGGAAGCCGAGCCGGTGGAGGAGGGAGAGGCGGAGCCGGTGGTGATGGCAGAGGTGCCGTTGTTGAAGCCGGTGGAGAAGGCGCCGGAAGAAGAGGGAGAAGCTCCGGAAGAAGAGGGAGAAGCGCCAGTAGAAGCAGCCTCACCGTTCTCGCCGTTGTTTCCGCCGTTGTTGCCGTTGCCGTTGTTGTTTCCACCGTTGTTTCCACCGTTGTTACCGCCGTTGTTGTTGTTACCACCGTTGTTGCCGTTGTTGCCGTTGTTTCCACCGCTGATGTCGGTAGCAGTGGCAACCTTGGTGCAGGTAGAGACAGCAGTGCCACAAACAACGTGGTACTCGGTGTGCAGCCGGGTGAGGGTCACGGTCTCGACCTCGACCTGGTCTCGCTTCTCGTTGTCGTTGCCGCCGAGCTTGTCGCCCATCAGGCCGTTGAAGATCTGCGAGAAGATGTCATTGTGCTGGACGGCGCCAGAGGCAGCCTTGTCAAGGACGTCAGACACAACGCCCAGAATGCCGCCGACAGTGTGGTCGGACTCGGGGACCTTGAGGTAGTCGGCCTTGTAGTCGTTTCGGTAGGCGTACTTCTGCTGGTCCAGGAGACCGGGGGAGGGGATGTGGATGACGGGGGGAGCGTCCTTGGCCCACAGCGAGGAGTCCTCGGCAGAGTTGGGGTCGGTCTCCTTCTCGCCGCCGAGAATGTCGCCAATGATGTTGAGAATGTCGCCTCGCTCGGTCAGCTCGTTGTTGTTCTCGTCAACAACGGCAAAGGGCGAGAAGCCTCCGGGGGAAATGGGGGCATGGTATCCTCCTCCGCCCCACTGGTCTCGCTTGGCCAGCTCCTCCTCCTCTTCGAGGTGTCGCTTGAGCTTGAACAGCTGGCGTTTGTGGTGCTCGTTCTGGACCTTCTTGTAGTAGTTGGTGTAGGCCTCGAGGTTGACGGGGTGGGGGGCCACCACAACCTTTCGGTTGGACGACATGAGCACGGGCTTGGGGGCATCTCGCTTCTCCTTGGTAATGTCGGGCCGGTTGTGTCGGTACTGCTCCGAGGGAGGAGCAAAGCCCTGGACCACAGAGGCAATTGCGGTCAGGGTGAGGATGGAAGAGAAGTGCATTTTGTGCGACTGACTGTGATTACACTATGGGTGTAGTGCTGTGTATTTTAACGAGTGAATGTGGTGACTAGTTGGAGGTTAGTCGGTTGGTGAGTCGCCTGTTGTCGCTAGAACGGTCTCTTCTCTGTGTCCCGGATAATGAACGAATGTATGGGGTGACGGCACGGACTCTGAACCAGGGTTGTCAACAGGATGGGAAGACGGACACTATAAAAAGAGAGCGGAGAAGCGCCCCGGATCTTTTGGGTTTAGGACCATGTTGGGCCAAACAAGCCTTGGAGCTGAGTATGCGTGTCCCATGCATCAGGGGAAGACAAAGGTGGCTCGACTAGGGTCGCGTTTGGCTTTGTTTCAGGGTGGAATGTAGCTGAAGGAGGGGGAGGGTGGTTGTTTTGTCGAGGTGAAGTGGATTGTGCTGCTTAATCAGCACCATTCGTAATACTGCTGCTCCCATCTGAGATTCCAGCACTTCATATTTCACTCGCTAAAGCACCCCTGCTCATGTAACCTTTTCTGATTGGTATCTTGGTATGCACAAATAATAAACTTAGACTCTTTGGGACCCAAACACTCCGCTCTTGTTTGCGTGAAACCTTGAGCAACCATCCAAATACGTCGACAGAGAGGGTATGACTACAAGGAGGAGTAATTTAGTGAACCGGTGCAAGCAGATCGATGGATCTAACTATAGCGCTCGTGCTACTTGTGCTTGAGGCGGCTAGGGCACGACCCGCTGCCCACTAGACCCCTAGCCCAATGCACGCTATCGTAGTCTCGAGTGGGGTCACTAACTATTTCCTCTTCCTCAAACAGTGTTCGCGGCGCTAACATCTGTCTGAGGGGAGACTCTGTGGAAGTGGGAGTGAAAATGGGATATAAAAACGACGAAAATTATGAAAAATGACGGGAAATAGAAAAGCGAGTTGTCAGATCTGGGAGGCATCTAGACAGCCCTCTAATGTCGCACCACCTTAGACCACCATCCAGCATAAGTCCAGACTACTCATTCACTCAAAGTTGCTTCTGCCGTGCGCGGAGGAGTAAACAACGTGAAACGGACAACAGTAAAGAGAATGGAGAGAAAGACACGTGCTCAAAGTCGCTCAATGTACGAAA
This sequence comes from Yarrowia keelungensis, assembly GCA_001600195.1. Taxonomy (NCBI): domain Eukaryota; kingdom Fungi; phylum Ascomycota; class Dipodascomycetes; order Dipodascales; genus Yarrowia; species Yarrowia keelungensis. The sequence goes on along the minus strand of BCJD01000002.1, from coordinate 2,489,263 downwards.
AAGCGGTGGAGTGTCTTTGGACGGTTTGGCGTATTCTGAGCGCTTGTACCTTCAGCTCTTCTCCACCCCCTAACCCCTCACCGTTGCTGCTCTCATCTGTCTTCTGTTAAACGTGCCGATCCTGCCCCGCGAGAAAAATCATATCTTTTTTTGACAGTGAACAATAAATGGAGCGGGGAAGATTGAGAAGTAGATGATGGAGAGGGAATATCAAGGTGAAAATTGAAGTCGTTACTATTTGAACGTCGGAGAATACGAAAATACCATCAGTTTACCCCCAAACCCACCCCACACATTCTTTTATCCCCCTGAGCAATTTCATTTCTTCAGCGCTTTCTCTTTCACCCACTCAAACTCTATGACGAACTCTCGCGTGTGGATTAAGCACGATATTGAAGCACCCTCAAGCACAGTGCTCAACCTGAGTTATTTACCGAACTCCACATCTTGGCAAAGTCGGTATAAGCAGGAACAGCAGGAGCACCGTAGAGGGGTGAGCGGTACCTCATCCCTCGACTTCTCGTACGTGCAGCCCTCTGCCAGGTACCCACCGTACCCCTACCCCACCCCTGTCATCCGTCTATTTTTCTTGCCTGTCTATTTTCCGTTTTTTCCCCCGTTCTCTTTTTTCCTCTATTTTTGTCATTCTCTTCTCCTCAAAATAACCCAGATGTCGCAGCTAGAGCCCTCGCTCGGGAAACGCCTAACCCTGAATCTTCCTCTTCCAGAACACATAGTCCAAGGTCTCACTTGCAAGCTCGGATATTATCTGGCCGGCCACACTCCACAAGACCGCGTATATTTAAACACTTTCCTATATTGAGGGGAACTTCCGTGGATGAGAGGACTCAGTGAATTAAGGTGGTGAAGGAATAAGGTGAAAATAGAGTGGTAAACAGAACATAACGGAGTGACTAAAAATAGCGGTAACAGTAGTGGGCTACAAAATGCAGAAAAACCGTACAACTTGCGCTATAACTTCAACTACTGAAACATCTGAAACACGCCATTTTAGTCAATCCATAGAAGCACCATTACTTGTACGGAGTACGTGGTCGCCTGTTGCACCTGATAGCCCTATGGTTGCAGCTTTTGCACATTTTCCGTGACGTCACTCTTCCTTCCTTTCTTTCTTCCGGGTAACTCGGTGCATCAGAACGGTGGAATCGTGTTTCAGCTTGTCGGCCTGTCTCATAATACGAACATCATAACAGAGAGTAAGGAGACCTGGAAAAGAAGGAGAAGCAGCCGTGGTAAACGTGTTGGAATGATGCGCTCCAGAAGACGCGATATAATATTATGCACAAACACCAGATCTGGAATACAGCCCTTCCACTGTAGAACGTCTGCCATACGGTCTCTTTGACACTGCCGACAGACTCCTACACTGCCATGATACATGACGCGTAGAAAGAGACGATCGGAATGCACTCAGTGTAGCATTGGAGTTGGGTGAGAGAAACTGATCTTAGGAGCAACTAAAGCTGGTTTCAGAAATAGGCCGTTTCGAGATGACTACAGTAGACTGCTCCTAAAAGTCCATTCTGGCTTGTTGGTATGGTGTGTGCTGTATGGGACCTTCCACTGCATCAGTATAACGTGTTTTGCACATACATTTACTTGGCATGGTGCCATTTGTACATAGGCAGCAAAGACGAGTGGTGGGCAAGTCTTTGATTCGCCTTTAACGTCTTCAACCGTTTTATTTTCACTCCATCTCTGTTATGACTTTAGCTCTGGCATCGCCCCTTTCTTAAACTAAGATCGTCGGTTGCAGAGAAGGAGAGCGTCGACTTGTACATACTGTAGCAATAATTCCATGTGTAGCTGAAATCGAACACATGACCTGCTACGCAACGGGCCAATTACCCCCATCTTTGACAGGCCGGGTAAGGGCTTCCGCATTGGGTCCTCCGTGCAGGACAATAAGCATTGTTGCTTGCAGCACAGCCGATCTAGATAGTTAAGTGGCCGACCTCCTGTCAACGACTCCTTCTTTCCACGAACCAGACTACTCGTTCAACAGGAACTTTTCCTACCCAATTGACACAAACCAATTGAAACCAACTGACACAAAAACACCCAAAATGTCCTCCTGGCTCAACGATATCCGAGACGACGTGAATCTCGCCCAGCTCTCTCTGGTTGGTACCCACAACTCGGGCTGCTACCACACTGCTCTGCCCTCTGTGCAGTGCCAGGGCGCGTCAATCACCGACCAGCTGGAGAACGGTGTTCGATTCCTCGATATTCGAGCCGGTAGACCTTCTCTCGGTGGACTTGGCGGGCTTCTTGGTTCCTCCAACCCCGATGATCTTCAGGTCATCCACGGCTCTTTCCCTGCTCGAATTCCCTCCGCTTTCCCTCTCGAGGAAGCTCTGGGCGAGGTCTACCGATGGATCGAGGCCCACCCCTCCGAGACCGTCATTCTGTCGCTCAAGGGTGAGGGCCAGACCTGGGAGAAGGACGACTTTGCCGAGCTGGTCTGGGCCAAGTACCTCGAGAAGGACCAGGGCCGATACTACCTTGGCGGTCAGATTCCCCGACTCGGCGAGGTCCGAGGCAAGATTGTGCTGTTCCGACGGTTTGCCATTGGTGGCCAGGATCTCCTCAACAGATCCCACGGAATGGGTATCGACGCTCACTGGTGGGACTACAACACCACCGACGACGATCGAGGAACTTTTGCCGTCCAGGATTTCAGCGAAATCAAGGAGCCCGCCGACGTGGACAAGAAGATGGGCTACGTCGAGAACATGATGAAGCGATCGGAGCAGTACAACGCTACTGCCGACGCTCAGCCCAAGCTGTTCCTCAACTACACTTCCGGATCCAACTTCTGGAACCCCGCCTGCTGGCCCGCTGCCGTGGCCAAGGGCTTTACCGATAAGCTGTCTACTGTTGTCGGTAAGGGTTCTGGTATCACCATTGTGGATTACGCCGAGACTGACGACTGGAAGTTTGTCAAGTCGGTCAATGGTTCTAACCTGGATTGGAAGAAATAAACATTGAGGCGAAGCTGAACATTGAGGCGAAGCCGAGATGTTCACCCAGAGCTGTGATCACTGAGTTGACTGAGATTAGCTGATGTGTCACACACCTGGTACTACTAAGACATTATGTATTATTAAGAGATGATTATGAGTGAGTGATACAGACGTTCCAAGTAATCGGGAATGAGACATTGTCTCATATTATGTCTCGATAATGTAGGGATCGCTTATCAGTGCAGTATTATCGGTTGAAGTGCGTTGGAGGTTGGTATAATGAGAAGTGCCAAGAGGGGAGGTATTATGGATGAGATGAAGGTGGGTATTCTGTCTTCCGAAAAGGCACGGCTGAAATGCATTGTCGCTGAGACATGAGAATGGGCGGTTGTCAGAAGAGTGCTACCAATGGCGTGGTGAGGGTATGAGGTACAAGGTAGGAGCTCGATTTACGATTGGAAGGTGTTTCATGTTCTACTGTTCAGTTATATAGCTTTAGATGATAAACGAGTCCAGAATTACACTAAGGCAATGTACGCTCTACAGCATCTCTGCATCGTCATAGCTTGAGATATGTAGCTAGTCGTTATCAACTGGGAGTAGAGTAATATAGGGGTCTGGTGCATTAGTAGTGTGTATTATGACTGGAAGAGGTGAGTCTGGTGTAATTGACGTTGGGGTGGAATGTCACTTGGACTGAACTGCTGACTGAGACAGTTCGATTTGCTCTGTCTGGTAAGTAGTCTTATGGCTCAATGAGACTAACGATCGTGTGGGAAGAAGTAGAAGCCCAATTCCTATGGACTATATATATCTGGAGCCTGAAGCTCTGTATCGTCTTCTCTCTCTTCGTTTGCAGTATTTTGAATGGGTACGGTGCTGGAGTTACCCACTCTACAAGTACACATCATGGTAACCCTTCATGATCCCTCAAAAAGGAGAAGCCGCATCCATTGCTGACTTATTCAATTGAGCCTGTGATTCTGATCTGAATGATACGACTCTCAGCCTTCTGACACTTCTCTGAGAACTGCAATCTCCATGTTTTAGCTCTAAGTAATGTGCCAAGTAAATATCTCGCTTGTCAAGTAAAATCACACCCTGTCTTGAGACTTGTGCACCCTCTGGTGACGTCAAAGACCATGGTATCGGCTAAAGCGACGCACTATACGCCTCTTCTATGTCATATGAGCACCTCAACCGCTTCATTCTGTTACCATGCGCTTTTGAAGCCCAGTATCACCACTTCGCCTACGAATCGAACGCGTTCAGATCTGTTAAGACTTCAAGTAAACCCACACCTTATGACCTACACTTGTACACCCCTGCTCTACACCTCCTCCACGTCACCGTGCATCAATCGAAGTGAAACCTTTGCACATCACTTTGCCTTTGTTTCATGACTAATCAGAAAGTGTTCGTCAGTCAGGGATGATGCCTATATAGTCTCCATTTAGCGTGTCTAGTTAGAGCAGTGTAATGAGATCTGCACCAGCTCACGTGACCCAGAAATGTCGTGAAGCACAAAAAGCTCCACCAAACCAGCTCGTCAGATATGCACGTCACGTGACCTCTACTGGTAACCACTTATTTTTCCACCGCCCCTCTCCCTCTCATAACCTGACACTCCCAATCACCTCATGCATGCATTATCTACACCTCCACAGTATAGTGTAATTTGGTATCATCATTACAATTCCCACTTACGACACCACACAGCATAACCACTCACGACTGCCATGCCATCTATAAAAAAAGCGACACAATGGGACGCGGCTCTGGACGCTATCCCTGTGTCCAAATCCGATCTCAACTCCATCGTCATGGATTATCTCATCGTTGAAGGATACAAGGACGCTGCAAGACAGCTGGCTGAAGAAGCAGACATGGATCTCACTCTGTCGATGGAGAGTATCAATCACCGGCACGAGATTCGAACGCTGATCCACTCGGGTGACATTGAAGGAGCCATTTCACACATCAACGAGTCTTCTCCAGAGTTGCTGGAGCGCAATGAAGACCTGCATTTCGACCTGCTGAGACTCCAGCTCATTGAAATGATCAGAGACGCAAATGAACAGAATCTGTCGTCGGAGAACTTTCCGTACAAGCAGATTTTGGAGTTTGCAGCGTCGAATCTGGCTCAGAAGGCTACAAAAAACAGACTCGACGATCTCGAGGAAACCATGGCTCTGTTGTGTTTCCAGCCTTCGGAACTGGTACCCAGATTGCAGGCGCTGTTGGACCTGAAGCTGAGAAGATCAGTGGCAGCTACAGTCAACGAGGTGCTGCTCAAACAGCAAAAGTTTGACGGTGAGGCGAAAATCAAGGGTCTTTATAAACTGTGGGGATGGGCTGAACATCAGTGTGCTAAGGAGAAGGTGAACTTCAGGAAGCTGGATGAGAGTGATTTGTCTTAGAGGAGAGGAGGGGTATACGCTGTGAAGTAGGAGAGGGATACAGTCTAAGCTGGAACATGGAGAAGTCTAACATTTTTTATTCATGAGAGGAGTGATGAAGTGCTGCAATAAGCTGAAGTGACGTGGCACTCTGCTGAAGAAGTGATACTCTAGTACCCGTATACTTATATGCTACCGGTATTTAAGAAGTGATGCTGCTACATATTACTGTACTCGTACTATTCAGTGTGCTGTTGAAGAGGTAATATTTGTATCAGCTATTTGTGCTGTTTCGTATGTACTGTACCAGGTAGTATAGTCTTCTGAGGAATATGGTCAACAGAAGGTCTAGTTTATGAGGATTTTCTATTTCTACTCTAAGAAGGTGTTTGTGTCTCTAATAGGTAGAAAGGTTAGAACAGCTACAATGGAGTCATTTCAAGTGTCGAAAAGTTGACTGAGATGAAGCCATACGCCTTAAAGAGTCGTTGTATCATCTTCGCTTCTCTTCAGGATCTCCTGGATGCCGTAGGCAGACAGTATCCTGCCATAAAGTACGGTAATCTATGCCATAAAGTACGGTAATCTATGCCATAAAGTACGGTAATCTATGCCATAAAGTACGGTAATCTATGCCATA